>CM075874.1:4986276-5359858 GCA_038021265.1 Cyprinella venusta | reverse complement strand
AGTTTTGACCTGAAAAAAAAAACATAAGGGGTAACACTGTCACTTTTGGCCGAAATTTTGACCCCCTCCGATCTTCTTGAAACTCTGGATTCTGACAGAGGGCCACGAGACTTCGACCAGCGCGCAAAAATGGAGGCTCTAGACCCTTCCAGAGCCGAGATATCGGATGTCAAAGTTTTGAGCTGAAAAAAAAAACATAAGGGGTAACACTGTCGTTTTTGGCCGAAATTTTGACCCCCTCCGATCTTCTTGAAACTCTGGATTCTGACAGAGGGCCACGAGACTTCGACCAGCGCGCAAAAATGGAGGCTCTAGACCCTTCCAGAGCCGAGATATCGGATGTCAAAGTTTTGAGCTGAAAAAAAAACATAAGGGGTAACACTGTCGTTTTTGGCCGAAATTTTGACCCCCTCCGATCTTCTTGAAACTCTGGATTCTGACAGAGGGCCACGAGACTTCGACCAGCGCGCAAAAATGGAGGCTCTAGACCCTTCCAGAGCCGAGATATCGGATGTCAAAGTTTTGACCTGAAAAAAAAACATAAGGGGTAACACTGTCATTTTTGGCCGAAATTTTGACCCCCTCCTATCTTCTTGAAACTCTGGATTCTGACAGAGGGCCACGAGACTTCGACCAGCGCGCAAAAATGGAGGCTCTAGACCCTTCCAGAGCCGAGATATCGGATGTCAAAGTTTTGAGCTGAAAAAAAAAACATAAGGGGTAACACTGTCGTTTTTGGCCGAAATTTTGACCCCCTCCGATCTTCTTGAAACTCTGGATTCTGACAGAGGGCCACGAGACTTCGACCAGCGCGCAAAAATGGAGGCTCTAGACCCTTCCAGAGCCGAGATATCGGATGTCAAAGTTTTGAGCTGAAAAAAAAAACGTAAGGGGTAACACTGTCGTTTTTGGCCGAAATTTTGACCCCCTCCGATCTTCTTGAAACTCTGGATTCTGACAGAGGGCCACGAGACTTCGACCAGCGCGCAAAAATGGAGGCTCTAGACCCTTCCAGAGCCGAGATATCGGATGTCAAAGTTTTGACCTGAAAAAAAAAACATAAGGGGTAACACTGTCGTTTTTGGCCGAAATTTTGACCCCCTCCAATCTTCTTGAAACTCTGGATTCTGACAGAGGGCCACGAGACTTCGACCAGCGCGCAAAAATGGAGGCTCTAGACCCTTCCAGAGCCGAGATATCGGATGTCAAAGTTTTGAGCTGAAAAAAAAACATAAGGGGTAACACTGTCGTTTTTGGCCGAAATTTTGACCCCCTCCGATCTTCTTGAAACTCTGGATTCTGACAGAGGGCCACGAGACTTCGACCAGCGCGCAAAAATGGAGGCTCTAGACCCTTCCAGAGCCGAGATATCAGATGTCAAAGTTTTGACCTGAAAAAAAAAACATAAGGGATAACACTGTCGTTTTTGGCCGAAATTTTGACGCCCTCCGATCTTCTTGAAACTCTGGATTCTGAAAGAGGGCCACGAGACTTCGACCAGCGCGCAAAAATGGAGGCTCTAGACCCTTCCAGAGCCGAGATATCGGATGTCAAAGTTTTGACCTGAAAAAAAAACATAAGGGGTAACACTGTCGTTTTTGGCCGAAATTTTGACCCCCTCCGATCTTCTTGAAACTCTGGATTCTGACAGAGGGCCACGAGACTTCGACCAGCGCGCAAAAATGGAGGCTCTAGACCCTTCCAGAGCCGAGATATCGGATGTCAAAGTTTTGACCTGAAAAAAAAAAACATAAGGGGTAACACTGTCGTTTTTGGCCGAAATTTTGACCCCCTCCGATCTTCTTGAAACTCTGGATTCTGACAGAGGGCCACGAGACTTCGACCAGCGCGCAAAAATGGAGGCTCTAGACCCTTCCAGAGCCGAGATATCGGATGTCAAAGTTTTGACCTGAAAAAAAAAACATAAGGGGTAACACTGTCGTTTTTGGCCGAAATTTTGACCCCCTCCGATCTTCTTGAAACTCTGGATTCTGACAGAGGGCCACGAGACTTCGACCAGCGCGCAAAAATGGAGGCTCTAGACCCTTCCAGAGCCGAGATATCGGATGTCAAAGTTTTGACCTGAAAAAAAAACATAAGGGGTAACACTGTCGTTTTTGGCCGAAATTTTGACCCCCTCCGATCTTCTTGAAACTCTGGATTCTGACAGAGGGCCACGAGACTTCGACCAGCGCGCAAAAATGGAGGCTCTAGACCCTTCTAGAGCCGAGATATCGGATGTCAAAGTTATGACCTGAAAAAAAAACATAAGGGGTAACACTGTCGTTTTTGGCCGAAATTTTGACCCCCTCCGATCTTCTTGAAACTCTGGATTCTGACAGAGGGCCACGAGACTTCGACCAGCGCGCAAAAATGGAGGCTCTAGACCCTTCCAGAGCCGAGATATCGGATGTCAAAGTTTTGACCTGAAAAAAAAACATAAGGGGTAACACTGTCGTTTTTGGCCGAAATTTTGACCCCCTCCGATCTTCTTGAAACTCTGGATTCTGACAGAGGGCCACGAGACTTCGACCAGCGCGCAAAAATGGAGGCTCTAGACCCTTCCAGAGCCGAGATATCGGATGTCAAAGTTTTGACCTGAAAAAAAAACATAAGGGGTAACACTGTCATTTTTGGCCGAAATTTTGACCCCCTCCGATCTTCTTGAAACTCTGGATTCTGACAGAGGGCCACGAGACTTCGACCAGCGCGCAAAAATGGAGGCTCTAGACCCTTCCAGAGCCGAGATATCGGATGTCAAAGTTTTGACCTGAAAAAAAAAACATAAGGGGTAACACTGTCGTTTTTGGCCGAAATTTTGACCCCCTCCGATCTTCTTGAAACTCTGGATTCTGACAGAGGGCCACGAGACTTCGACCAGCGCGCAAAAATGGAGGCTCTAGACCCTTCCAGAGCCGAGATATCGGATGTCAAAGTTTTGAGCTGAAAAAAAAAACATAAGGGGTAACACTGTCGTTTTTGGCCGAAATTTTGACCCCCTCCGATGTTCTTGAAACTCTGGATTCTGACAGAGGGCCACGAGACTTCGACCAGCGCGCAAAAATGGAGGCTCTAGACCCTTCCAGAGCCGAGATATCGGATGTCAAAGTTTTGAGCTGAAAAAAAAACATAAGGAGTAACACTGTCGTTTTTGGCCGAAATTTTGACCCCCTCCGATCTTCTTGAAACTCTGGATTCTGACAGAGGGCCACGAGACTTCGACCAGCGCGCAAAAATGGAGGCTCTAGACCCTTCCAGAGCCGAGATATCGGATGTCAAAGTTTTGACCTGAAAAAAAAACATAAGGGGTAACACTGTCATTTTTGGCCGAAATTTTGACCCCCTCCGATCTTCTTGAAACTCTGGATTCTGACAGAGGGCCACGAGACTTCGACCAGCGCGCAAAAATGGAGGCTCTAGACCCTTCCAGAGCCGAGATATCGGATGTCAAAGTTTTGAGCTGAAAAAAAAAACATAAGGGGTAACACTGTCGTTTTTGGCCGAAATTTTGACCCCCTCCGATCTTCTTGAAACTCTGGATTCTGACAGAGGGCCACGAGACTTCGACCAGCGCGCAAAAATGGAGGCTCTAGACCCTTCCAGAGCCGAGATATCGGATGTCAAAGTTTTGAGCTGAAAAAAAAAACATAAGGGGTAACACTGTCGTTTTTGGCCGAAATTTTGACCCCCTCCGATCTTCTTGAAACTCTGGATTCTGACAGAGGGCCACGAGACTTCGACCAGCGCGCAAAAATGGAGGCTCTAGACCCTTCCAGAGCCGAGATATCGGATGTCAAAGTTTTGACCTGAAAAAAAAAACATAAGGGGTAACACTGTCACTTTTGGCCGAAATTTTGACCCCCTCCGATCTTCTTGAAACTCTGGATTCTGACAGAGGGCCACGAGACTTCGACCAGCGCGCAAAAATGGAGGCTCTAGACCCTTCCAGAGCCGAGATATCGGATGTCAAAGTTTTGAGCTGAAAAAAAAAACATAAGGGGTAACACTGTCGTTTTTGGCCGAAATTTTGACCCCCTCCGATCTTCTTGAAACTCTGGATTCTGACAGAGGGCCACGAGACTTCGACCAGCGCGCAAAAATGGAGGCTCTAGACCCTTCCAGAGCCGAGATATCGGATGTCAAAGTTTTGAGCTGAAAAAAAAACATAAGGGGTAACACTGTCGTTTTTGGCCGAAATTTTGACCCCCTCCGATCTTCTTGAAACTCTGGATTCTGACAGAGGGCCACGAGACTTCGACCAGCGCGCAAAAATGGAGGCTCTAGACCCTTCCAGAGCCGAGATATCGGATGTCAAAGTTTTGACCTGAAAAAAAAAACATAAGGGGTAACACTGTCATATTTGGCCGAAATTTTGACCCCCTCCTATCTTCTTGAAACTCTGGATTCTGACAGAGGGCCACGAGACTTCGACCAGCGCGCAAAAATGGAGGCTCTAGACCCTTCCAGAGCCGAGATATCGGATGTCAAAGTTTTGAGCTGAAAAAAAAAACATAAGGGGTAACACTGTCGTTTTTGGCCGAAATTTTGACCCCCTCCGATCTTCTTGAAACTCTGGATTCTGACAGAGGGCCACGAGACTTCGACCAGCGCGCAAAAATGGAGGCTCTAGACCCTTCCAGAGCCGAGATATCGGATGTCAAAGTTTTGAGCTGAAAAAAAAACATAAGGGGTAACACTGTCGTTTTTGGCCGAAATTTTGACCCCCTCCGATCTTCTTGAAACTCTGGATTCTGACAGAGGGCCACGAGACTTCGACCAGCGCGCAAAAATGAAGGCTCTAGACCCTTCCAGAGCCGAGATATCGGATGTCAAAGTTTTGACCTGAAAAAAAAAACATAAGGGGTAACACTGTCGTTTTTGGCCGAAATTTTGACCCCCTCCAATCTTCTTGAAACTCTGGATTCTGACAGAGGGCCACGAGACTTCGACCAGCGCGCAAAAATGGAGGCTCTAGACCCTTCCAGAGCCGAGATATCGGATGTCAAAGTTTTGAGCTGAAAAAAAAACATAAGGGGTAACACTGTCGTTTTTGGCCGAAATTTTGACCCCCTCCGATCTTCTTGAAACTCTGGATTCTGACAGAGGGCCACGAGACTTCGACCAGCGCGCAAAAATGGAGGCTCTAGACCCTTCCAGAGCCGAGATATCAGATGTCAAAGTTTTGACCTGAAAAAAAAACATAAGGGATAACACTGTCGTTTTTGGCCGAAATTTTGACGCCCTCCGATCTTCTTGAAACTCTGGATTCTGAAAGAGGGCCACGAGACTTCGACCAGCGCGCAAAAATGGAGGCTCTAGACCCTTCCAGAGCCGAGATATCGGATGTCAAAGTTTTGACCTGAAAAAAAAACATAAGGGGTAACACTGTCGTTTTTGGCCGAAATTTTGACCCCCTCCGATCTTCTTGAAACTCTGGATTCTGACAGAGGGCCACGAGACTTCGAACAGCGCGCAAAAATGGAGGCTCTAGACCCTTCCAGAGCCGAGATATCGGATGTCAAAGTTTTGACCTGAAAAAAAAACATAAGGGGTAACACTGTCGTTTTTGGCCGAAATTTTGACCCCCTCCGATCTTCTTGAAACTCTGGATTCTGACAGAGGGCCACGAGACTTCGACCAGCGCGCAAAAATGGAGGCTCTAGACCCTTCCAGAGCCGAGATATCGGATGTCAAAGTTTTGACCTGAAAAAAAAAAACATAAGGGGTAACACTGTCGTTGTTGGCCGAAATTTTGACCCCCTCCAATCTTCTTGAAACTCTGGATTCTGACAGAGGGCCACGAGACTTCGACCAGCGCGCAAAAATGGAGGCTCTAGACCCTTCCAGAGCCGAGATATCGGATGTCAAAGTTTTGACCTGAAAAAAAAAAACATAAGGGGTAACACTGTCGTTTTTGGCCGAAATTTTGACCCCCTCCGATCTTCTTGAAACTCTGGATTCTGACAGAGGGCCACGAGACTTCGACCAGCGCGCAAAAATGGAGGCTCCAGACCCTTCCAGAGCCGAGATATCGGATGTCAAAGTTTTGACCTGAAAAAAAAACATAAGGGGTAACACTGTCGTTTTTGGCCGAAATTTTGACCCCCTCCGATCTTCTTGAAACTCTGGATTCTGACAGAGGGCCACGAGACTTCGACCAGCGCGCAAAAATGGAGGCTCTAGACCCTTCCAGAGCCGAGATATCGGATGTCAAAGTTTTGACCTGAAAAAAAAACATAAGGGGTAACACTGTCGTTTTTGGCCGAAATTTTGACCCCCTCCGATCTTCTTGAAACTCTGGATTCTGACAGAGGGCCACGAGACTTCGACCAGCGCGCAAAAATGGAGGCTCTAGACCCTTCTAGAGCCGAGATATCGGATGTCAAAGTTATGACCTGAAAAAAAAACATAAGGGGTAACACTGTCGTTTTTGGCCGAAATTTTGACCCCCTCCGATCTTCTTGAAACTCTGGATTCTGACAGAGGGCCACGAGACTTCGACCAGCGCGCAAAAATGGAGGCTCTAGACCCTTCCAGAGCCGAGATATCGGATGTCAAAGTTTTGACCTGAAAAAAAAACATAAGGGGTAACACTGTCGTTTTTGGCCGAAATTTTGACCCCCTCCGATCTTCTTGAAACTCTGGATTCTGACAGAGGGCCACGAGACTTCGACCAGCGCGCAAAAATGGAGGCTCTAGACCCTTCCAGAGCCGAGATATCGGATGTCAAAGTTTTGACCTGAAAAAAAAAACATAAGGGGTAACACTGTCATTTTTGGCCGAAATTTTGACCCCCTCCGATCTTCTTGAAACTCTGGATTCTGACAGAGGGCCACGAGACTTCGACCAGCGCGCAAAAATTGAGGCTCTAGACCCTTCCAGAGCCGAGATATCGGATGTCAAAGTTTTGACCTGAAAAAAAAAACATAAGGGGTAACACTGTCGTTTTTGGCCGAAATTTTGACCCCCTCCGATCTTCTTGAAACTCTGGATTCTGACAGAGGGCCACGAGACTTCGACCAGCGCGCAAAAATGGAGGCTCTAGACCCTTCCAGAGCCGAGATATCGGATGTCAAAGTTTTGAGCTGAAAAAAAAAAACATAAGGGGTAACACTGTCGTTTTTGGCCGAAATTTTGACCCCCTCCGATCTTCTTGAAACTCTGGATTCTGACAGAGGGCCACGAGACTTCGACCAGCGCGCAAAAATGGAGGCTCTAGACCCTTCCAGAGCCGAGATATCGGATGTCAAAGTTTTGACCTGAAAAAAAAACATAAGGGGTAACACTGTCGTTTTTGGCCGAAATTTTGACCCCCTCCGATCTTCTTGAAACTCTGGATTCTGACAGAGGGCCACGAGACTTCGACCAGCGCGCAAAAATGGAGGCTCTAGACCCTTCCAGAGCCGAGATATCGGATGTCAAAGTTTTGACCTGAAAAAAAAACATAAGGGGTAACACTGTCATTTTTGGCCGAAATTTTGACCCCCTCCGATCTTCTTGAAACTCTGGATTCTGACAGAGGGCCACGAGACTTCGACCAGCGCGCAAAAATGGAGGCTCTAGACCCTTCCAGAGCCGAGATATCGGATGTCAAAGTTTTGAGCTGAAAAAAAAAAACATAAGGGGTAACACTGTCGTTTTTGGCCGAAATTTTGACCCCCTCCGATCTTCTTGAAACTCTGGATTCTGACAGAGGGCCACGAGACTTCGACCAGCGCGCAAAAATGGAGGCTCTAGACCCTTCCAGAGCCGAGATATCGGATGTCAAAGTTTTGAGCTGAAAAAAAAAACATAAGGGGTAACACTGTCGTTTTTGGCCGAAATTTTGACCCCCTCCGATCTTCTTGAAACTCTGGATTCTGACAGAGGGCCACGAGACTTCGACCAGCGCGCAAAAATGGAGGCTCTAGACCCTTCCAGAGCCGAGATATCGGATGTCAAAGTTTTGAGCTGAAAAAAAAAACATAAGGGGTAACACTGTCGTTTTTGGCCGAAATTTTGACCCCCTCCGATCTTCTTGAAACTCTGGATTCTGACAGAGGGCCACGAGACTTCGACCAGCGCGCAAAAATGGAGGCTCTAGACCCTTCCAGAGCCGAGATATCGGATGTCAAAGTTTTGAGCTGAAAAAAAAACATAAGGGGTAACACTGTCGTTTTTGGCCGAAATTTTGACCCCCTCCGATCTTCTTGAAACTCTGGATTCTGACAGAGGGCCACGAGACTTCGACCAGCGCGCAAAAATGGAGGCTCTAGACCCTTCCAGAGCCGAGATATCGGATGTCAAAGTTTTGACCTGAAAAAAAAACATAAGGGGTAACACTGTCATTTTTGGCCGAAATTTTGACCCCCTCCTATCTTCTTGAAACTCTGGATTCTTACAGAGGGCCACGAGACTTCGACCAGCGCGCAAAAATGGAGGCTCTAGACCCTTCCAGAGCCGAGATATCGGATGTCAAAGTTTTGAGCTGAAAAAAAAAACATAAGGGGTAACACTGTCGTTTTTGGCCGAAATTTTGACCCCCTCCGATCTTCTTGAAACTCTGGATTCTGACAGAGGGCCACGAGACTTCGACCAGCGCGCAAAAATGGAGGCTCTAGACCCTTCCAGAGCCGAGATATCGGATGTCAAAGTTTTGACCTGAAAAAAAAACATAAGGGGTAACACTATCACTTTTGGCCGAAATTTTGACCCCCTCCGATCTTCTTGAAACTCTGGATTCTGACAGAGGGCCACGAGACTTCAACCAGCGCGCAAAAATGGAGGCTCTAGACCCTTCCAGAGCCGAGATATCGGATGTCAAAGTTTTGACCTGAAAAAAAAACATAAGGGGTAACACTGTCGTTTTTGGCCGAAATTTTGACCCCCTCCAATCTTCTTGAAACTCTGGATTCTGACAGAGGGCCACGAGACTTCGACCAGCGCGCAAAAATGGAGGCTCTAGACCCTTCCAGAGCCGAGATATCGGATGTCAAAGTTTTGAGCTGAAAAAAAAAACATAAGGGGTAACACTGTCGTTTTTGGCCGAAATTTTGACCCCCTCCGATCTTCTTGAAACTCTGGATTCTGACAGAGGGCCACGAGACTTCGACCAGCGCGCAAAAATGGAGGCTCTAGACCCTTCCAGAGCCGAGATATCAGATGTCAAAGTTTTGACCTGAAAAAAAAACATAAGGGATAACACTGTCGTTTTTGGCCGAAATTTTGACGCCCTCCGATCTTCTTGAAACTCTGGATTCTGAAAGAGGGCCACGAGACTTCGACCAGCGCGCAAAAATGGAGGCTCTAGACCCTTCCAGAGCAGAGATATCGGATGTCAAAGTTTTGACCTGAAAAAAAAACATAAGGGGTAACACTGTCGTTTTTGGCCGAAATTTTGACCCCCTCCGATCTTCTTGAAACTCTGGATTCTGACAGAGGGCCACGAGACTTCGACCAGCGCGCAAAAATGGAGGCTCTAGACCCTTCCAGAGCCGAGATATCGGATGTCAAAGTTTTGACCTGAAAAAAAAACATAAGGGGTAACACTGTCATTTTTGGCCGAAATTTTGACCCCCTCCGATCTTCTTGAAACTCTGGATTCTGACAGAGGGCCACGAGACTTCGACCAGCGCGCAAAAATGGAGGCTCTAGACCCTTCCAGAGCCGAGATATCGGATGTCAAAGTTTTGACCTGAAAAAAAAAAACATAAGGGGTAACACTGTCGTTTTTGGCCGAAATTTTGACCCCCTCCAATCTTCTTGAAACTCTGGATTCTGACAGAGGGCCACGAGACTTCGACCAGCGCGCAAAAATGGAGGCTCTAGACCCTTCCAGAGCCGAGATATCGGATGTCAAAGTTTTGACCTGAAAAAAAACATAAGGGGTAACACTGTCGTTTTTGGCCGAAATTTTGACCCCCTCCGATCTTCTTGAAACTCTGGATTCTGACAGAGGGCCACGAGACTTTGACCAGCGCGCAAAAATGGAGGCTCTAGACCCTTCCAGAGCCGAGATATCGGATGTCAAAGTTTTGACCTGAAAAAAAAAAACATAAGGGGTAACACTGTCGTTTTTGGCCGAAATTTTGACCCCCTCCGATCTTCTTGAAACTCTGGATTCTGACAGAGGGCCACGAGACTTCGACCAGCGCGCAAAAATGGAGGCTCTAGACCCTTCCAGAGCCGAGATATCGGATGTCAAAGTTTTGACCTGAAAAAAAAAAACATAAGGGGTAACACTGTCGTTTTTGGCCGAAATTTTGACCCCCTCCGATCTTCTTGAAACTCTGGATTCTGACAGAGGGCCACGAGACTTCGACCAGCGCGCAAAAATGGAGGCTCTAGACCCTTCCAGAGCCGAGATATCGGATGTCAAAGTTTTGACCTGAAAAAAAAAACATAAGGGGTAACACTGTTGTTTTTGGCCGAAATTTTGACCCCCTCCGAACTTCTTGAAACTCTGGATTCTGACAGAGGGCCACGAGACTTCGACCAGCGCGCAAAAATGGAGGCTCTAGACCCTTCCAGAGCCGAGATATCGGATGTCAAAGTTTTGACCTGAAAAAAAAACATAAGGGGTAACACTGTCGTTTTTGGCCGAAATTTTGACCCCCTCCGATCTTCTTAAAACTCTGGATTCTGACAGAGGGCCACGAGACTTCGACCAGCGCGCAAAAATGGAGGCTCTAGACCCTTCCAGAGCCGAGATATCGGATGTCAAAGTTTTGAGCTGAAAAAAAAACATAAGGGGTAACACTGTCGTTTTTTGCCAAAATTTTGACCCCCTCCGATCTTCTTGAAACTCTGGATTCTGACAGAGGGCCACGAGACTTCGACCAGCGCGCAAAAATGGAGGCTCTAGACCCTTCCAGAGCCGAGATATCGGATGTCAAAGTTTTGAGCTGAAAAAAAAACATAAGGGGTAACACTGTCATTTTTGGCCGAAATTTTGACCCCCTCCGATCTTCTTGAAACTCTGGATTCTGACAGAGGGCCACGAGACTTCGACCAGCGCGCAAAAATGGAGGCTCTAGACCCTTCCAGAGCCGAGATATCGGATGTCAAAGTTTTGACCTGAAAAAAAAAACATAAGGGGTAACACTGTCGTTTTTGGCCGAAATTTTGACCCCCTCCGATCTTCTTGAAACTCTGGATTCTGACAGAGGGCCACGAGACTTCGACCAGCGCGCAAAAATGGAGGCTCTAGACCCTTCCAGAGCCGAGATATCGGATGTCAAAGTTTTGACCTGAAAAAAAAACATAAGGGGTAACACTGTTGTTTTTGGCCGAAATTTTGACCCCCTCCGAACTTCTTGAAACTCTGGATTCTGACAGAGGGCCACGAGACTTCGACCAGCGCGCAAAAATGGAGGCTCTAGACCCTTCCAGAGCCGAGATATCGGATGTCAAAGTTTTGACCTGAAAAAAACATAAGGGGTAACACTGTCGTTTTTGGCCGAAATTTTGACCCCCTCCGATCTTCTTGAAACTCTGGATTCTGACAGAGGGCCACGAGACTTCGACCAGCGCGCAAAAATGGAGGCTCTAGACCCTTCCAGAGCCGAGATATCGGATGTCAAAGTTTTGAGCTGAAAAAAAAAACATAAGGGGTAACACTGTCGTTTTTGGCCGAAATTTTGACCCCCTCCGATCTTCTTGAAACTCTGGATTCTGACAGAGGGCCACGAGACTTCGACCAGCGCGCAAAAATGGAGGCTCTAGACCCTTCCAGAGCCGAGATATCGGATGTCAAAGTTTTGACCTGAAAAAAAAACATAAGGGGTAACACTGTCATTTTTGGCCGAAATTTTGACCCCCTCCGATCTTCTTGAAACTCTGGATTCTGACAGAGGGCCACGAGACTTCGACCAGCGCGCAAAAATGGAGGCTCTAGACCCTTCCAGAGCCGAGATATCGGATGTCAAAGTTTTGACCTGAAAAAAAAACATAAGGGGTAACACTGTCGTTTTTGGCCGAAATTTTGACCCCCTCCGATGTTCTTGAAACTCTGGATTCTGACAGAGGGCCACGAGACTTCGACCAGCGCGCAAAAATGGAGGCTCTAGACCCTTCCAGAGACGAGATATCGGATGTCAAAGTTTTGACCTGAAAAAAAAACATAAGGGGTAACACTGTCGTTTTTGGCCGAAATTTTGACCCCCTCCGATCTTCTTGAAACTCTGGATTCTGACAGAGGGCCACGAGACTTCGACCAGCGCGCAAAAATGGAGGTTCTAGACCCTTCCAGAGCCGAGATATCGGATGTCAAAGTTTTGAGCTGAAAAAAAAAAACATAAGGGGTAACACTGTCGTTTTTGGCCAAAATTTTGACCCCCTCCGATCTTCTTGAAACTCTGGATTCTGACAGAGGGCCACGAGACTTCGACCAGCGCGCAAAAATGGAGGCTCTAGACCCTTCCAGAGCCGAGATATCGGATGTCAAAGTTTTGACCTGAAAAAAAAAACATAAGGGGTAACACTGTCGTTTTTGGCCGAAATTTTGACCCCCTCCGATCTTCTTGAAACTCTGGATTCTGACAGAGGGCCACGAGACTTCGACCAGCGCGCAAAAATGGAGGCTCTAGACCCTTCCAGAGCCGAGATATCGGATGTCAAAGTTTTGACCTGAAAAAAAACATAAGGGGTAACACTGTTGTTTTTGGCCGAAATTTTGACCCCCTCCGAACTTCTTGAAACTCTGGATTCTGACAGAGGGCCACGAGACTTCGACCAGCGCGCAAAAATGGAGGCTCTAGACCCTTCCAGAGCCGAGATATCGGATGTCAAAGTTTTGACCTGAAAAAAACATAAGGGGTAACACTGTCGTTTTTGGCCGAAATTTTGACCCCCTCCGATCTTCTTGAAACTCTGGATTCTGACAGAGGGCCACGAGACTTCGACCAGCGCGCAAAAATGGAGGCTCTAGACCCTTCCAGAGCCGAGATATCGGATGTCAAAGTTTTGAGCTGAAAAAAAAAACATAAGGGGTAACACTGTCGTTTTTGGCCGAAATTTTGACCCCCTCCGATCTTCTTGAAACTCTGGATTCTGACAGAGGGCCACGAGACTTCGACCAGCGCGCAAAAATGGAGGCTCTAGACCCTTCCAGAGCCGAGATATCGGATGTCAAAGTTTTGACCTGAAAAAAAAACATAAGGGGTAACACTGTCATTTTTGGCCGAAATTTTGACCCCCTCCGATCTTCTTGAAACTCTGGATTCTGACAGAGGGCCACAAGACTTCGACCAGCGCGCAAAAATGGAGGCTC
Organism: Cyprinella venusta; assembly: GCA_038021265.1. Taxonomy (NCBI): domain Eukaryota; kingdom Metazoa; phylum Chordata; class Actinopteri; order Cypriniformes; family Leuciscidae; genus Cyprinella; species Cyprinella venusta. The sequence goes on along the minus strand of CM075874.1, from coordinate 5,346,609 downwards.
TAGACCCTTCCAGAGCCGAGATATCGGATGTCAAAGTTTTGACCTGAAAAAAAAACATAAGGGGTAACACTGTCGTTTTTGGCCGAAATTTTGACCCCCTCCGATGTTCTTGAAACTCTGGATTCTGACAGAGGGCCACGAGACTTCGACCAGCGCGCAAAAATGGAGGCTCTAGACCCTTCCAGAGACGAGATATCGGATGTCAAAGTTTTGACCTGAAAAAAAAACATAAGGGGTAACACTGTCGTTTTTGGCCGAAATTTTGACCCCCTCCGATCTTCTTGAAACTCTGGATTCTGACAGAGGGCCACGAGACTTCGACCAGCGCGCAAAAATGGAGGTTCTAGACCCTTCCAGAGCCGAGATATCGGATGTCAAAGTTTTGAGCTGAAAAAAAAAAACATAAGGGGTAACACTGTCATTTTTGGCCGAAATTTTGACCCCCTCCAATCTTCTTGAAACTCTGGATTCTGACAGAGGGCCACGAGACTTCGACCAGCGCGCAAAAATGGAGGCTCTAGACCCTTCCAGAGCCGAGATATCGGATGTCAAAGTTTTGACCTGAAAAAAAAAAACATAAGGGGTAACACTGTCGTTTTTGGCCGAAATTTTGACCCCCTCCGATCTTCTTGAAACTCTGGATTCTGACAGAGGGCCACGAGACTTCGACCAGCGCGCAAAAATGGAGGCTCTAGACCCTTCCAGAGCCGAGATATCGGATGTCAAAGTTTTGAGCTGAAAAAAAAACATAAGGGGTAACACTGTCGTTTTTGGCCGAAATTTTGACCCCCTCCGATCTTCTTGAAACTCTGGATTCTGACAGAGGGCCACGAGACTTCGACCAGCGCGCAAAAATGGAGGCTCTAGACCCTTCCAGAGCCGAGATATCGGATGTCAAAGTTTTGAGCTGAAAAAAAAAATATAAGGGGTAACACTGTCGTTTTTGGCCGAAATTTTGACCCCCTCCGATCTTCTTGAAACTCTGGATTCTGACAGAGGGCCACGAGACTTCGACCAGCGCGCAAAAATGGAGGCTCTAGACCCTTCCAGAGCCGAGATATCGGATGTCAAAGTTTTGACCTGAAAAAAAAACATAAGGGGTAACACTGTCATTTTTGGCCGAAATTTTGACCCCCTCCGATCTTCTTGAAACTCTGGATTCTGACAGAGGGCCACGAGACTTCGACCAGCGCGCAAAAATTGAGGCTCTAGACCCTTCCAGAGCCGAGATATCGGATGTCAAAGTTTTGAGCTGAAAAAAAAAACATAAGGGGTAACACTGTCGTTTTTGGCCGAAATTTTGACCCCCTCCGATCTTCTTGAAACTCTGGATTCTGACAGAGGGCCACGAGACTTCGACCAGCGCGCAAAAATGGAGGCTCTAGACCCTTCCAGAGCCGAGATATCGGATGTCAAAGTTTTGAGCTGAAAAAAAAAACATAAGGGGTAACACTGTCGTTTTTGGCCGAAATTTTGACCCCCTCCGATCTTCTTGAAACTCTGGATTCTGACAGAGGGCCACGAGACTTCGACCAGCGCGCAAAAATGGAGGCTCTAGACCCTTCCAGAGCCGAGATATCGGATGTCAAAGTTTTGACCTGAAAAAAAAACATAAGGGGTAACACTGTCACTTTTGGCCGAAATTTTGACCCCCTCCGATCTTCTTGAAACTATGGATTCTGACAGAGGGCCACGAGACTTCGACCAGCGCGCAAAAATGGAGGCTCTAGACCCTTCCAGAGCCGAGATATCGGATGTCAAAGTTTTGAGCTGAAAAAAAAACATAAGGGGTAACACTGTCGTTTTTGGCCGAAATTTTGACCCCCTCCGATCTTCTTGAAACTCTGGATTCTGACAGAGGGCCACGAGACTTCGACCAGCGCGCAAAAATGGAGGCTCTAGACCCTTCCAGAGCCGAGATATCGGATGTCAAAGTTTTGAGCTGAAAAAAAAACATAAGGGGTAACACTGTCGTTTTTGGCCGAAATTTTGACCCCCTCCGATCTTCTTGAAACTCTGGATTCTGACAGAGGGCCACGAGACTTCGACCAGCGCGCAAAAATGGAGGCTCTAGACCCTTCCAGAGCCGAGATATCGGATGTCAAAGTTTTGACCTGAAAAAAAAACATAAGGGGTAACACTGTCATTTTTGGCCGAAATTTTGACCCCCTCCGATCTTCTTGAAACTCTGGATTCTGACAGAGGGCCACGAGACTTCGACCAGCGCGCAAAAATGGAGGCTCTAGACCCTTCCAGAGCCGAGATATCGGATGTCAAAGTTTTGAGCTGAAAAAAAAAACATAAGGGGTAACACTGTCGTTTTTGGCCGAAATTTTGACCCCCTCCGATCTTCTTGAAACTCTGGATTCTGACAGAGGGCCACGAGACTTCGACCAGCGCGCAAAAATGGAGGCTCTAGACCCTTCCAGAGCCGAGATATCGGATGTCAAAGTTTCGAGCTGAAAAAAAAAACATAAGGGGTAACACTGTCGTTTTTGGCCGAAATTTTGACCCCCTCCGATCTTCTTGAAACTCTGGATTCTGACAGAGGGCCACGAGACTTCGACCAGCGCGCAAAAATGGAGGCTCTAGACCCTTCCAGAGCCGAGATATCGGATGTCAAAGTTTTGACCTGAAAAAAAAAACATAAGGGGTAACACTGTCACTTTTGGCCGAAATTTTGACCCCCTCCGATCTTCTTGAAACTCTGGATTCTGACAGAGGGCCACGAGACTTCGACCAGCGCGCAAAAATGGAGGCTCTAGACCCTTCCAGAGCCGAGATATCGGATGTCAAAGTTTTGACCTGAAAAAAAAAACATAAGGGGTAACACTGTCGTTTTTGGCCGAAATTTTGACCCCCTCCAATCTTCTTGAAACTCTGGATTCTGACAGAGGGCCACGAGACTTCGACCAGCGCGCAAAAATGGAGGCTCTAGACCCTTCCAGAGCCGAGATATCGGATGTCAAAGTTTTGAGCTGAAAAAAAAACATAAGGGGTAACACTGTCGTTTTTGGCCGAAATTTTGACCCCCTCCGATCTTCTTGAAACTCTGGATTCTGACAGAGGGCCACGAGACTTCGACCAGCGCGCAAAAATGGAGGCTCTAGACCCTTCCAGAGCCGAGATATCGGATGTCAAAGTTTTGAGCTGAAAAAAAAACATAAGGGGTAACACTGTCGTTTTTGGCCGAAATTTTGACCCCCTCCGATCTTCTTGAAACTCTGGATTCTGACAGAGGGCCACGAGACTTCGACCAGCGCGCAAAAATGGAGGCTCTAGACCCTTCCAGAGCCGAGATATCGGATGTCAAAGTTTTGACCTGAAAAAAAAACATAAGGGGTAACACTGTCATTTTTGGCCGAAATTTTGACCCCCTCCGATCTTCTTGAAACTCTGGATTCTGACAGAGGGCCACGAGACTTCGACCAGCGCGCAAAAATGGAGGCTCTAGACCCTTCCAGAGCCGAGATATCGGATGTCAAAGTTTTGAGCTGAAAAAAAAAACATAAGGGGTAACACTGTCGTTTTTGGCCGAAATTTTGACCCCCTCCGATCTTCTTGAAACTCTGGATTCTGACAGAGGGCCACGAGACTTCGACCAGCGCGCAAAAATGGAGGCTCTAGACCCTTCCAGAGCCGAGATATCGGATGTCAAAGTTTCGAGCTGAAAAAAAAAACATAAGGGGTAACACTGTCGTTTTTGGCCGAAATTTTGACCCCCTCCGATCTTCTTGAAACTCTGGATTCTGACAGAGGGCCACGAGACTTCGACCAGCGCGCAAAAATGGAGGCTCTAGACCCTTCCAGAGCCGAGATATCGGATGTCAAAGTTTTGACCTGAAAAAAAAAACATAAGGGGTAACACTGTCACTTTTGGCCGAAATTTTGACCCCCTCCGATCTTCTTGAAACTCTGGATTCTGACAGAGGGCCACGAGACTTCGACCAGCGCGCAAAAATGGAGGCTCTAGACCCTTCCAGAGCCGAGATATCGGATGTCAAAGTTTTGAGCTGAAAAAAAAACATAAGGGGTAACACTGTCGTTTTTGGCCGAAATTTTGACCCCCTCCGATCTTCTTGAAACTCTGGATTCTGACAGAGGGCCACGAGACTTCGACCAGCGCGCAAAAATGGAGGCTCTAGACCCTTCCAGAGCCGAGATATCAGATGTCAAAGTTTTGACCTGAAAAAAAAACATAAGGGATAACACTGTCGTTTTTGGCCGAAATTTTGACGCCCTCCGATCTTCTTGAAACTCTGGATTCTGAAAGAGGGCCACGAGACTTCGACCAGCGCGCAAAAATGGAGGCTCTAGACCCTTCCAGAGCCGAGATATCGGATGTCAAAGTTTTGACCTGAAAAAAAAACATAAGGGGTAACACTGTCATTTTTGGCCGAAATTTTGACCCCCTCCGATCTTCTTGAAACTCTGGATTCTGACAGAGGGCCACGAGACTTCGAACAGCGCGCAAAAATGGAGGCTCTAGACCCTTCCAGAGCCGAGATATCGGATGTCAAAGTTTTGACCTGAAAAAAAAAAACATAAGGGGTAACACTGTCGTTTTTGGCCGAAATTTTGACCCCCTCCAATCTTCTTGAAACTCTGGATTCTGACAGAGGGCCACGAGACTTCGACCAGCGCGCAAAAATGGAGGCTCTAGACCCTTCCAGAGCCGAGATATCGGATGTCAAAGTTTTGACCTGAAAAAAAACATAAGGGGTAACACTGTCGTTTTTGGCCGAAATTTTGACCCCCTCCGATCTTCTTGAAACTCTGGATTCTGACAGAGGGCCACGAGACTTCGACCAGCGCGCAAAAATGGAGGCTCTAGACCCTTCCAGAGCCGAGATATCGGATGTCAAAGTTTTGACCTGAAAAAAAAAAACATAAGGGGTAACACTGTCGTTTTTGGCCGAAATTTTGACCCCCTCCGATCTTCTTGAAACTCTGGATTCTGACAGAGGGCCACGAGACTTCGACCAGCGCGCAAAAATGGAGGCTCTAGACCCTTCCAGAGCCGAGATATCGGATGTCAAAGTTTTGACCTGAAAAAAAAACATAAGGGGTAACACTGTCGTTTTTGGCCGAAATTTTGACCCCCACCGATCTTCTTGAAACTCTGGATTCTGACAGAGGGCCACGAGACTTCGACCAGCGGGCAAAAATGGAGGCTCTAGACCCTTCCAGAGCCGAGATATCGGATGTCAAAGTTTTGAGCTGAAAAAAAAACATAAGGGGTAACACTGTCGTTTTTGGCCGAAATTTTGACCCCCTCCGATCTTCTTGAAACTCTGGATTCTGACAGAGGGCCACGAGACTTCGACCAGCGTGCAAAAATGGAGGCTCTAGACCCTTCCAGAGCCGAGATATCGGATGTCAAAGTTTTGACCTGAAAAAAAAACATAAGGGGTAACACTGTCGTTTTTGGCCGAAATTTTGACCCCCTCCGATCTTCTTGAAACTCTGGATTCTGACAGAGGGCCACGAGACTTCGACCAGCGCGCAAAAATGGAGGCTCTAGACCCTTCCAGAGCCGAGATATCGGATGTCAAAGTTTTGACCTGAAAAAAAACATAAGGGGTAACACTGTCGTTTTTGGCCGAAATTTTGACCCCCTCCGATCTTCTTGAAACTCTGGATTCTGACAGAGGGCCACGAGACTTCGACCAGCGCGCAAAAATGGAGGCTCTAGACCCTTCCAGAGCCGAGATATCGGATGTCAAAGTTTTGAGCTGAAAAAAAACATAAGGGGTAAAACTGTCATTTTTGGCCGAAATTTTGACCCCCTCCGATCTTCTTGAAACTCTGGATTCTGACAGAGGGCCACGAGACTTCGACCAGCGCGCAAAAATGGAGGCTCTAGACCCTTCCAGAGCCGAGATATCGGATGTCAAAGTTTTGAGCTGAAAAAAAAACATAAGGGGTAACACTGTCGTTTTTAGCCGAAATTTTGACCCCCTCCGATCTTCTTGAAACTCTGGATTCTGTCAGAGGGCCACGAGACTTCGACCAGCGCGCAAAAATGGAGGCTCTAGACCCTTCCAGAGCCGAGATATCGGATGTCAAAGTTTTGAGCTGAAAAAAAAACATAATGGGTAACACTGTCGTTTTTGGCCGAAATTTTGACCCCCTCCGATCTTCTTGAAACTCTGGATTCTGACAGAGGGCCACGAGACTTCGACCAGCGCGCAAAAATGGAGGCTCTAGACCCTTCCAGAGCCGAGATATCGGATGTCAAAGTTTTGAGCTGAAAAAAAAACATAATGGGTAACACTGTCGTTTTTGGCCGAAATTTTGACCCCCTCCGATCTTCTTGAAACTCTGGATTCTGACAGAGGGCCACGAGACTTCGACCAGCGCGCAAAAATGGAGGCTCTAGACCCTTCCAGAGCCGAGATATCGGATGTCAAAGTTTTGACCTGAAAAAAAACATAAGGGGTAACACTGTCCTTTTTGGCCGAAATTTTGACCCCCTCCGATCTTCTTGAAACTCTGGATTCTGACAGAGGGCCACGAGACTTCGACCAGCGCGCAAAAATGGAGGCTCTAGACCCTTCCAGAGCCGAGATATCGGATGTCAAAGTTTTGAGCTGAAAAAAAAAACATAAGGGGTAACACTGTCGTTTTTTGCCGAAATTTTGACCCCCTCCGATCTTCTTGAAACTCTGGATTCTGACAGAGGGCCACGAGACTTCGACCAGCGCGCAAAAATGGAGGCTCTAGACCCTTCCAGAGCCGAGATATCGGATGTCAAAGTTTTGACCTGAAAAAAAAACATAAGGGGTAACACTGTCATTTTTGGCCAAAATTTTGACCCCCTCCGATCTTCTTGAAACTCTGGATTCTGACAGAGGGCCACGAGACTTCGACCAGCGCGCAAAAATGGAGGCTCTAGACCCTTCCAGAGCCGAGATATCGGATGTCAAAGTTTTGACCTGAAAAAAAAAAAACATAAGGGGTAACACTGTCGTTTTTGGCCGAAATTTTGACCCCCTCTGATCTTCTTGAAACTCTGGATTCTGACAGAGGGCCACGAGACTTCGACCAGCGTGCAAAAATGGAGGCTCTAGACCCTTCCAGAGCCGAGATATCGGATGTCAAAGTTTTGACCTGAAAAAAAACATAAGGGGTAACACTGTCGTTTTTGGCCGAAATTTTGACCCCCTCCGATCTTCTTGAAACTCTGGATTCTGACAGAGGGCCACGAGACTTCGACCAGCGCGCAAAAATGGAGGCTCTAGACCCTTCCAGAGCCGAGATATCGGATGTCAAAGTTTTGAGCTGAAAAAAAAACATAATGGGTAACACTGTCGTTTTTGGCCGAAATTTTGACCCCCTCCGATCTTCTTGAAACTCTGGATTCTGACAGAGGGCCACGAGACTTCGACCAGCGCGCAAAAATGGAGGCTCTAGACCCTTCCAGAGCCGAGATATCGGATGTCAAAGTTTTGACCTGAAAAAAAACATAAGGGGTAACACTGTCCTTTTTGGCCGAAATTTTGACCCCCTCCGATCTTCTTGAAACTCTGGATTCTGACAGAGGGCCACGAGACTTCGACCAGCGCGCAAAAATGGAGGCTCTAGACCCTTCCAGAGCCGAGATATCGGATGTCAAAGTTTTGAGCTGAAAAAAAAAACATAAGGGGTAACACTGTCATTTTTGGCCGAAATTTTGACCCCCTCCGATCTTCTTGAAACTCTGGATTCTGACAGAGGGCCACGAGACTTCGACCAGCGCGCAAAAATGGAGGCTCTAGACCCTTCCAGAGCCGAGATATCGGATGTCAAAGTTTTGACCTGAAAAAAAAAAACATAAGGGGTAACACTGTCGTTTTTGGCCGAAATTTTGACCCCCTCCAATCTTCTTGAAACTCTGGATTCTGACAGAGGGCCACGAGACTTCGACCAGCGCGCAAAAATGGAGGCTCTAGACCCTTCCAGAGCCGAGATATCGGATGTCAAAGTTTTGACCTGAAAAAAAACATAAGGGGTAACACTGTCGTTTTTGGCCGAAATTTTGACCCCCTCCGATCTTCTTGAAACTCTGGATTCTGACAGAGGGCCACGAGACTTCGACCAGCGCGCAAAAATGGAGGCTCTAGACCCTTCCAGAGCCGAGATATCGGATGTCAAAGTTTTGACCTGAAAAAAAAAACATAAGGGGTAACACTGTCGTTTTTGGCCGAAATTTTGACCCCCTCCGATCTTCTTGAAACTCTGGATTCTGACAGAGGGCCACGAGACTTCGACCAGCGCGCAAAAATGGAGGCTCTAGACCCTTCCAGAGCCGAGATATCAGATGTCAAAGTTTTGACCTGAAAAAAAAAACATAAGGGGTAACACTGTCGTTTTTGGCCGAAATTTTGACCCCCACCGATCTTCTTGAAACTCTGGATTCTGACAGAGGGCCACGAGACTTCGACCAGCGGGCAAAAATGGAGGCTCTAGACCCTTCCAGAGCCGAGATATCGGATGTCAAAGTTTTGAGCTGAAAAAAAAACATAAGGGGTAACACTGTCGTTTTTGGCCGAAATTTTGACCCCCTCCGATCTTCTTGAAACTCTGGATTCTGACAGAGGGCCACGAGACTTCGACCAGCGTGCAAAAATGGAGGCTCTAGACCCTTCCAGAGCCGAGATATCGGATGTCAAAGTTTTGACCTGAAAAAAAAACATAAGGGGTAACACTGTCGTTTTTGGCCGAAATTTTGACCCCCTCCGATCTTCTTGAAACTCTGGATTCTGACAGAGGGCCACGAGACTTCGACCAGCGCGCAAAAATGGAGGCTCTAGACCCTTCCAGAGCCGAGATATCGGATGTCAAAGTTTTGAGCTGAAAAAAAACATAAGGGGTAACACTGTCATTTTTGGCCGAAATTTTGACCCCCTCCGATCTTCTTGAAACTCTGGATTCTGACAGAGGGCCACGAGACTTCGACCAGCGCGCAAAAATGGAGGCTCTAGACCCTTCCAGAGCCGAGATATCGGATGTCAAAGTTTTGAGCTGAAAAAAAACATAAGGGGTAACACTGTCATTTTTGGCCGAAATTTTGACCCCCTCCGATCTTCTTGAAACTCTGGATTCTGACAGAGGGCCACGAGACTTCGACCAGCGCGCAAAAATGGAGGCTCTAGACCCTTCCAGAGCCGAGATATCGGATGTCAAAGTTTTGACCTGAAAAAAAAACATAAGGGGTAACACTGTCGTTTTTGGCCGAAATTTTGACCCCCTCCGATCTTCTTGAAACTCTGGATTCTGACAGAGGGCCACGAGACTTCGACCAGCGCGCAAAAATGGAGGCTCTAGACCCTTCCAGAGCCGAGATATCGGATGTCAAAGTTTTGAGCTGAAAAAAAACATAAGGGGTAACACTGTCATTTTTGGCCGAAATTTTGACCCCCTCCGATCTTCTTGAAACTCTGGATTCTGACAGAGGGCCACGAGACTTCGACCAGCGCGCAAAAATGGAGGCTCTAGACCCTTCCAGAGCCGAGATATCGGATGTCAAAGTTTTGACCTGAAAAAAAACATAAGGGGTAACACTGTCGTTTTTAGCCGAAATTTTGACCCCCTCCGATCTTCTTGAAACTCTGGATTCTGACAGAGGGCCACGAGACTTCGACCAGCGCGCAAAAATGGAGGCTCTAGACCCTTCCAGAGCCGAGATATCGGATGTCAAAGTTTTGAGCTGAAAAAAAAAACATAAGGGGTAACACTGTCGTTTTTGGCCGAAATTTTGACCCCCTCCGATCTTCTTGAAACTCTGGATTCTGACAGAGGGCCACAAGACTTCGACCAGCGCGCAAAAATGGAGGCTCTAGACCCTTCCAGAGCCGAGATATCGAATGTCAAAGTTTTGACCTGAAAAAAAAACATAAGGGGTAACACTGTCGTTTTTTGCCGAAATTTTGACCCCCTCCGATCTTCTTGAAACTCTGGATTCTGACAGAGGGCCACGAGACTTCGACCAGCGCGCAAAAATGGAGGCTCTAGACCCTTCAGAGCCGAGATATCGGATGTCAAAGTTTTGACCTGAAAAAAAAACATAAGGGGTAACACTGTCGTTTTTGGCCGAAATTTTGACCCCCTCCGATCTTCTTGAAACTCTGGATTCTGACAGAGGGCCACGAGACTTCGACCAGCGCGCAAAAATGGAGGCTCTAGACCCTTCCAGAGCCGAGATATCGGATGTCAAAGTTTTGACCTGAAAAAAAAACATAAGGGGTAACACTGTCGTTTTTGGCCGAAATTTTGACCCCCTCCGATCTTCTTGAAACTCTGGATTCTGACAGAGGGCCACGAGACTTCGACCAGCGCGCAAAAATGGAGGCTCTAGACCCTTCTAGAGCCGAGATATCGGATGTCAAAGTTATGACCTGAAAAAAAAACATAAGGGGTAACACTGTCGTTTTTGGCCGAAATTTTGACCCCCTCCGATCTTCTTGAAACTCTGGATTCTGACAGAGGGCCACGAGACTTCGACCAGCGCGCAAAAATGGAGGCTCTAGACCCTTCCAGAGCCGAGATATCGGATGTCAAAGTTTTGACCTGAAAAAAAAACATAAGGGGTAACACTGTCGTTTTTGGCCGAAATTTTGACCCCCTCCGATCTTCTTGAAACTCTGGATTCTGACAGAGGGCCACGAGACTTCGACCAGCGCGCAAAAATGGAGGCTCTAGACCCTTCCAGAGCCGAGATATCGGATGTCAAAGTTTTGACCTGAAAAAAAAAACATAAGGGGTAACACTGTCATTTTTGGCCGAAATTTTGACCCCCTCCGATCTTCTTGAAACTCTGGATTCTGACAGAGGGCCACGAGACTTCGACCAGCGCGCAAAAATGGAGGCTCTAGACCCTTCCAGAGCCGAGATATCGGATGTCAAAGTTTTGACCTGAAAAAAAAAAACATAAGGGGTAACACTGTCGTTTTTGGCCGAAATTTTGACCCCCTCCGATCTTCTTGAAACTCTGGATTCTGACAGAGGGCCACGAGACTTCGACCAGCGCGCAAAAATGGAGGCTCTAGACCCTTCCAGAGCCGAGATATCGGATGTCAAAGTTTTGACCTGAAAAAAAAACATAAGGGGTAACACTGTCATTTTTGGCCGAAATTTTGACCCCCTCCGATCTTCTTGAAACTCTGGATTCTGACAGAGGGCCACGAGACTTCGACCAGCGCGCAAAAATGGAGGCTCTAGACCCTTCCAGAGCCGAGATATCGGATGTCAAAGTTTTGAGCTGAAAAAAAACATAAGGGGTAACACTGTCGTTTTTGGCCGAAATTTTGACCCCCTCCGATCTTCTTGAAACTCTGGATTCTGACAGAGGGCCACGAGACTTCGACCAGCGCGCAAAAATGGAGGCTCTAGACCCTTCCAGAGCCGAGATATCGGATGTCAAAGTTTTGACCTGAAAAAAAAACATAAGGGGTAACACTGTCGTTTTTGGCCGAAATTTTGACCCCCTCCGATCTTCTTGAAACTCTGGATTCTGAAAGAGGGCCACGAGACTTCGACCAGCGCGCAAAAATGGAGGCTCTAGACCCTTCCAGAGCCGAGATATCGGATGTCAAAGTTTTGAGCTGAAAAAAAAAACATAAGGGGTAACACTGTCGTTTTTGGCCGAAATTTTGACCCCCTCCGATCTTCTTGAAACTCTGGATTCTGACAGAGGGCCACGAGACTTTGACCAGCGCGCAAAAATGGAGGCTCTAGACCCTTCCAGAGCCGAGATATCGGATGTCAAAGTTTTGACCTGAAAAAAAAAACATAAGGGGTAACACTGTCACTTTTGGCCGAAATTTTGACCCCCTCCGATCTTCTTGAAACTCTGGATTCTGACAGAGGGCCACGAGACTTCGACCAGCGCGCAAAAATGGAGGCTCTAGACCCTTCCAGAGCCGAGATATCGGATGTCAAAGTTTTGAGCTGAAAAAAAAAACATAAGGGGTAACACTGTCGTTTTTGGCCGAAATTTTGACCCCCTCCGATCTTCTTGAAACTCTGGATTCTGACAGAGGGCCACGAGACTTCGACCAGCGCGCAAAAATGGAGGCTCTAGACCCTTCCAGAGCCGAGATATCGGATGTCAAAGTTTTGACCTGAAAAAAAAACATAAGGGGTAACACTGTCATTTTTGGCCGAAATTTTGACCCCCTCCGGTCTTCTTGAAACTCTGGATTCTGACAGAGGGCCACGAGACTTCGACCAGCGCGCAAAAATGGAGGCTCTAGACCCTTCCAGAGCCGAGATATCGGATGTCAAAGTTTTGACCTGAAAAAAAAAAACATAAGGGGTAACACTGTCGTTTTTGGCCGAAATTTTGACCCCCTCCAATCTTCTTGAAACTCTGGATTCTGACAGAGGGCCACGAGACTTCGACCAGCGCGCAAAAATGGAGGCTCTAGACCCTTCCAGAGCCGAGATATCGGATGTCAAAGTTTTGACCTGAAAAAAAACATAAGGGGTAACACTGTCGTTTTTGGCCGAAATTTTGACCCCCTCCGATCTTCTTGAAACTCTGGATTCTGACAGAGGGCCACGAGACTTCGACCAGCGCGCAAAAATGGAGGCTCTAGACCCTTCCAGAGCCGAGATATCGGATGTCAAAGTTTTGACCTGAAAAAAAAAACATAAGGGGTAACACTGTCGTTTTTGGCCGAAATTTTGACCCCCTCCGATCTTCTTGAAACTCTGGATTCTGACAGAGGGCCACGAGACTTCGACCAGCGCGCAAAAATGGAGGCTCTAGACCCTTCCAGAGCCGAGATATCAGATGTCAAAGTTTTGACCTGAAAAAAAACATAAGGGGTAACACTGTCGTTTTTGGCCGAAATTTTGACCCCCACCGATCTTCTTGAAACTCTGGATTCTGACAGAGGGCCACGAGACTTCGACCAGCGGGCAAAAATGGAGGCTCTAGACCCTTCCAGAGCCGAGATATCGGATGTCAAAGTTTTGAGCTGAAAAAAAAACATAAGGGGTAACACTGTCGTTTTTGGCCGAAATTTTGACCCCCTCCGATCTTCTTGAAACTCTGGATTCTGACAGAGGGCCACGAGACTTCGACCAGCGTGCAAAAATGGAGGCTCTAGACCCTTCCAGAGCCGAGATATCAGATGTCAAAGTTTTGACCTGAAAAAAAAACATAAGGGGTAACACTGTCGTTTTTGGCCGAAATTTTGACCCCCTCCGATCTTCTTGAAACTCTGGATTCTGACAGAGGGCCACGAGACTTCGACCAGCGCGCAAAAATGGAGGCTCTAGACCCTTCCAGAGCCGAGATATCGGATGTCAAAGTTTTGACCTGAAAAAAAAAACATAAGGGGTAACACTGTCGTTTTTGGCCGAAATTTTGACCCCCTCCGATCTTCTTGAAACTCTGGATTCTGACAGAGGGCCACGAGACTTCGACCAGCGCGCAAAATGGAGGCTCTAGACCCTTCCAGAGCCGAGATATCGGATGTCAAAGTTTTGAGCTGAAAAAAAACATAAGGGGTAACACTGTCATTTTTGGCCGAAATTTTGACCCCCTCCGATCTTCTTGAAACTCTGGATTCTGACAGAGGGCCACGAGACTTCGACCAGCGCGCAAAAATGGAGGCTCTAGACCCTTCCAGAGCCGAGATATCGGATGTCAAAGTTTTGACCTGAAAAAAAAACATAAGGGGTAACACTGTCGTTTTTAGCCGAAATTTTGACCCCCTCCGATCTTCTTGAAACTCTGGATTCTGACAGAGGGCCACGAGACTTCGACCAGCGCGCAAAAATGGAGGCTCTAGACCCTTCCAGAGCCGAGATATCGGATGTCAAAGTTTTGAGCTGAAAAAAAAAACATAAGGGGTAACACTGTCGTTTTTGGCCGAAATTTTGACCCCCTCCGATCTTCTTGAAACTCTGGATTCTGACAGAGGGCCACAAGACTTCGACCAGCGCGCAAAAATGGAGGCTCTAGACCCTTCCAGAGCCGAGATATCGGATGTCAAAGTTTTGACCTGAAAAAAAAAAACATAAGGGGTAACACTGTCGTTTTTGGCCGAAATTTTGACCCCCTCCGATCTTCTTGAAACTCTGGATTCTGACAGAGGGCCACGAGACTTCGACCAGCGCGCAAAAATGGAGGCTCTAGACCCTTCCAGAGCCGAGATATCGGATGTCAAAGTTTTGACCTGAAAAAAAAAACATAAGGGGTAACACTGTCGTTTTTGGCCGAAATTTTGACCCCCTCCGATCTTCTTGAAACTCTGGATTCTGACAGAGGGCCACGAGACTTCGACCAGCGCGCAAAAATGGAGGCTCTAGACCCTTCCAGAGCCGAGATATCGGATGTCAAAGTTTTGACCTGAAAAAAAAACATAAGGGGTAACACTGTCGTTTTTGGCCGAAATTTTGACCCCCTCCGATCTTCTTGAAACTCTGGATTCTGACAGAGGGCCACGAGACTTCGACCAGCACGCAAAAATGGAGGCTCTAGACCCTTCTAGAGCCGAGATATCGGATGTCAAAGTTATGACCTGAAAAAAAAACATAAGGGGTAACACTGTCGTTTTTGGCCGAAATTTTGACCCCCTCCGATCTTCTTGAAACTCTGGATTCTGACAGAGGGCCACGAGACTTCGACCAGCGCGCAAAAATGGAGGCTCTAGACCCTTCCAGAGCCGAGATATCGGATGTCAAAGTTTTGACCTGAAAAAAAAACATAAGGGGTAACACTGTCGTTTTTGGCCGAAATTTTGACCCCCTCCGATCTTCTTGAAACTCTGGATTCTGACAGAGGGCCACGAGACTTCGACCAGCGCGCAAAAATGGAGGCTCTAGACCCTTCCAGAGCCGAGATATCGGATGTCAAAGTTTTGACCTGAAAAAAAAAAACATAAGGGGTAACACTGTCGTTTTTGGCCGAAATTTTGACCCCCTCCGATCTTCTTGAAACTCTGGATTCTGACAGAGGGCCACGAGACTTCGACCAGCGCGCAAAAATGGAGGCTCTAGACCCTTCCAGAGCCGAGATATCGGATGTCAAAGTTTTGACCTGAAAAAAAAAAACATAAGGGGTAACACTGTCGTTTTTGGCCGAAATTTTGACCCCCTCCGATCTTCTTGAAACTCTGGATTCTGACAGAGGGCCACGAGACTTCGACCAGCGCGCAAAAATGGAGGCTCTAGACCCTTCCAGAGCCGAGATATCGGATGTCAAAGTTTTGACCTGAAAAAAAAACATAAGGGGTAACACTGTCATTTTTGGCCGAAATTTTGACCCCCTCCGATCTTCTTGAAACTCTGGATTCTGACAGAGGGCCACGAGACTTCGACCAGCGCGCAAAAATGGAGGCTCTAGACCCTTCCAGAGCCGAGATATCGGATGTCAAAGTTTTGAGCTGAAAAAAAAACATAAGGGGTAACACTGTCGTTTTTGGCCGAAATTTTGACCCCCTCCGATCTTCTTGAAACTCTGGATTCTGACAGAGGGCCACGAGACTTCGACCAGCGCGCAAAAATGGAGGCTCTAGACCCTTCCAGAGCCGAGATATCGGATGTCAAAGTTTTGACCTGAAAAAAAAACATAAGGGGTAACACTGTCGTTTTTGGCCGAAATTTTGACCCCCTCCGATCTTCTTGAAACTCTGGATTCTGAAAGAGGGCCACGAGACTTCGACCAGCGCGCAAAAATGGAGGCTCTAGACCCTTCCAGAGCCGAGATATCGGATGTCAAAGTTTTGAGCTGAAAAAAAAACATAAGGGGTAACACTGTCGTTTTTGGCCGAAATTTTGACCCCCTCCGATCTTCTTGAAACTCTGGATTCTGACAGAGGGCCACGAGACTTTGACCAGCGCGCAAAAATGGAGGCTCTAGACCCTTCCAGAGCCGAGATATCGGATGTCAAAGTTTTGACCTGAAAAAAAAAACATAAGGGGTAACACTGTCACTTTTGGCCGAAATTTTGACCCCTCCGATCTTCTTGAAACTCTGGATTCTGACAGAGGGCCACGAGACTTCGACCAGCGCGCAAAAATGGAGGCTCTAGACCCTTCCAGAGCCGAGATATCGGATGTCAAAGTTTTGAGCTGAAAAAAAAACATAAGGGGTAACACTGTCGTTTTTGGCCGAAATTTTGACCCCCTCCGATCTTCTTGAAACTCTGGATTCTGACAGAGGGCCACGAGACTTCGACCAGCGCGCAAAAATGGAGGCTCTAGACCCTTCCAGAGCCGAGATATCGGATGTCAAAGTTTTGACCTGAAAAAAAAACATAAGGGGTAACACTGTCATTTTTGGCCGAAATTTTGACCCCCTCCGGTCTTCTTGAAACTCTGGATTCTGACAGAGGGCCACGAGACTTCGACCAGCGCGCAAAAATGGAGGCTCTATACCCTTCCAGAGCCGAGATATCGGATGTCAAAGTTTTGACCTGAAAAAAAAAAACATAAGGGGTAACACTGTCGTTTTTGGCCGAAATTTTGACCCCCTCCAATCTTCTTGAAACTCTGGATTCTGACAGAGGGCCACGAGACTTCGACCAGCGCGCAAAAATGGAGGCTCTAGACCCTTCCAGAGCCGAGATATCGGATGTCAAAGTTTTGACCTGAAAAAAAACATAAGGGGTAACACTGTCGTTTTTGGCCGAAATTTTGACCCCCTCCGATCTTCTTGAAACTCTGGATTCTGACAGACGGCCACGAGACTTCAACCAGCGCGCAAAAATGGAGGCTCTAGACCCTTCCAGAGCCGAGATATCGGATGTCAAAGTTTTGACCTGAAAAAAAAAACATAAGGGGTAACACTGTCGTTTTTGGCCGAAATTTTGACCCCCTCCGATCTTCTTGAAACTCTGGATTCTGACAGAGGGCCACGAGACTTCGACCAGCACGCAAAAATGGAGGCTCTAGACCCTTCTAGAGCCGAGATATCGGATGTCAAAGTTATGACCTGAAAAAAAAACATAAGGGGTAACACTGTCGTTTTTGGCCGAAATTTTGACCCCCTCCGATCTTCTTGAAACTCTGGATTCTGACAGAGGGCCACGAGACTTCGACCAGCGTGCAAAAATGGAGGCTCTAGACCCTTCCAGAGCCGAGATATCGGATGTCAAAGTTTTGAGCTGAAAAAAAAAACATAAGGGGTAACACTGTCGTTTTTGGCCGAAATTTTGACCCCCTCCGATCTTCTTGAAACTCTGGATTCTGACAGAGGGCCACAAGACTTCGACCAGCGCGCAAAAATGGAGGCTCTAGACCCTTCCAGAGCCGAGATATCGGATGTCAAAGTTTTGACCTGAAAAATAAAACATAAGGGGTAACACTGTCGTTTTTGGCCGAAATTTTGACCCCCTCCGATCTTCTTGAAACTCTGGATTCTGACAGAGGGCCACGAGACTTCGACCAGCGCGCAAAAATGGAGGCTCTAGACCCTTCCAGAGCCGAGATATCGGATGTCAAAGTTTTGACCTGAAAAAAAAAACATAAGGGGTAACACTGTCGTTTTTGGCCGAAATTTTGACCCCCTCCGATCTTCTTGAAACTCTGGATTCTGACAGAGGGCCACGAGACTTCGACCAGCGCGCAAAAATGGAGGCTCTAGACCCTTCCAGAGCCGAGATATCGGATGTCAAAGTTTTGACCTGAAAAAAAAAACATAAGGGGTAACACTGTCGTTTTTGGCCGAAATTTTGACCCCCTCCGATCTTCTTGAAACTCTGGATTCTGACAGAGGGCCACGAGACTTCGACCAGCGCGCAAAAATGGAGGCTCTAGACCCTTCTAGAGCCGAGATATCGGATGTCAAAGTTATGACCTGAAAAAAAAACATAAGGGGTAACACTGTCGTTTTTGGCTGAAATTTTGACCCCCTCCGATCTTCTTGAAACTCTGGATTCTGACAGAGGGCCACGAGACTTCGACCAGCGCGCAAAAATGGAGGCTCTAGACCCTTCCAGAGCCGAGATATCGGATGTCAAAGTTTTGACCTGAAAAAAAAACATAAGGGGTAACACTGTCGTTTTTGGCCGAAATTTTGACCCCCTCCGATCTTCTTGAAACTCTGGATTCTAAGAGAGGGCCACGAGACTTCGACCAGCGCGCAAAAATGGAGGCTCTAGACCCTTCCAGAGCCGAGATATCGGATGTCAAAGTTTTGACCTGAAAAAAAAAACATAAGGGGTAACACTGTCATTTTTGGCCGAAATTTTGACCCCCTCCGATCTTCTTGAAACTCTGGATTCTGACAGAGGGCCACGAGACTTCGACCAGCGCGCAAAAATGGAGGCTCTAGACCCTTCCAGAGCCGAGATATCGGATGTCAAAGTTTTGACCTGAAAAAAAAAAACATAAGGGGTAACACTGTCGTTTTTGGCCGAAATTTTGACCCCCTCCGATCTTCTTGAAACTCTGGATTCTGACAGAGGGCCACGAGACTTCGACCAGCGCGCAAAAATGGAGGCTCTAGACCCTTCCAGAGCCGAGATATCGGATGTCAAAGTTTTGAGCTGAAAAAAAAAACATAAGGGGTAACACTGTCGTTTTTGGCCGAAATTTTGACCCCCTCCGATCTTCTTGAAACTCTGGATTCTGACAGAGGGCCACGAGACTTCGACCAGCGCGCAAAAATGGAGGCTCTAGACCCTTCCAGAGCCGAGATATCGGATGTCAAAGTTTTGAGCTGAAAAAAAAACATAAGGGGTAACACTGTCGTTTTTGGCCGAAATTTTGACCCCCTCCGATCTTCTTGAAACTCTGGATTCTGACAGAGGGCCACGAGACTTCGACCAGCGCGCAAAAATGGAGGCTCTAGACCCTTCTAGAGCCGAGATATCGGATGTCAAAGTTATGACCTGAAAAAAAAACATAAGGGGTAACACTGTCGTTTTTGGCTGAAATTTTGACCCCCTCCGATCTTCTTGAAACTCTGGATTCTGACAGAGGGCCACGAGACTTCGACCAGCGCGCAAAAATGGAGGCTCTAGACCCTTCCAGAGCCGAGATATCGGATGTCAAAGTTTTGAGCTGAAAAAAAAACATAAGGGGTAACACTGTCGTTTTTGGCCGAAATTTTGACCCCCTCCGATCTTCTTGAAACTCTGGATTCTGACAGAGGGCCACGAGACTTCGACCAGCGCGCAAAAATGGAGGCTCTAGACCCTTCCAGAGCCGAGATATCAGATGTCAAAGTTTTGACCTGAAAAAAAAACATAAGGGGTAACACTGTCGTTTTTGGCCGAAATTTTGACCCCCACCGATCTTCTTGAAACTCTGGATTCTGACAGAGGGCCACGAGACTTCGACCAGCGGGCAAAAATGGAGGCTCTAGACCCTTCCAGAGCCGAGATATCGGATGTCAAAGTTTTGAGCTGAAAAAAAAACATAAGGGGTAACACTGTCGTTTTTGGCCGAAATTTTGACCCCCTCCGATCTTCTTGAAACTCTGGATTCTGACAGAGGGCCACGAGACTTCGACCAGCGTGCAAAAATGGAGGCTCTAGACCCTTCCAGAGCCGAGATATCGGATGTCAAAGATTTGACCTGAAAAAAAAAACATAAGGGGTAACACTGTCGTTTTTGGCCGAAATTTTGACCCCCTCCGATCTTCTTGAAACTCTGGATTCTGACAGAGGGCCACGAGACTTCGACCAGCGCGCAAAAATGGAGGCTCTAGACCCTTCCAGAGCCGAGATATCGGATGTCAAAGTTTTGACCTGAAAAAAAAAAACATAAGGGGTAACACTGTCGTTTTTGGCCGAAATTTTGACCCACCGATCTTCTTGAAACTCTGGATTCTGACAGAGGGCCACGAGACTTCGACCAGCGCGCAAAAATGGAGGCTCTAGACCCTTCCAGAGCCGAGATATCGGATGTCAAAGTTTTGACCTGAAAAAAAAACATAAGGGGTAACACTGTCGTTTTTGGCCGAAATTTTGACCCCCTCCGATCTTCTTGAAACTCTGGATTCTGACAGAGGGCCACGAGACTTCGACCAGCGCGCAAAAATGGAGGCTCTAGACCCTTCCAGAGCCGAGATATCGGATGTCAAAGTTTTGACCTGAAAAAAAAAACATAAGGGGTAACACTGTCATTTTTGGCCGAAATTTTGACCCCCTCCGATCTTCTTGAAACTCTGGATTCTGACAGAGGGCCACGAGACTTCGACCAGCGCGCAAAAATGGAGGCTCTAGACCCTTCCAGAGCCGAGATATCGGATGTCAAAGTTTTGACCTGAAAAAAAAAAACATAAGGGGTAACACTGTCGTTTTTGGCCGAAATTTTGACCCCCTCCGATCTTCTTGAAACTCTGGATTCTGACAGAGGGCCACGAGACTTCGACCAGCGCGCAAAAATGGAGGCTCTAGACCCTTCCAGAGCCGAGATATCGGATGTCAAAGTTTTGAGCTGAAAAAAAAAACATAAGGGGTAACACTGTCGTTTTTGGCCGAAATTTTGACCCCCTCCGATCTTCTTGAAACTCTGGATTCTGACAGAGGGCCACGAGACTTCGACCAGCGCGCAAAAATGGAGGCTCTAGACCCTCCAGAGCCGAGATATCGGATGTCAAAGTTTTGAGCTGAAAAAAAAACATAAGGGGTAACACTGTCGTTTTTGGCCGAAATTTTGACCCCCTCCGATCTTCTTGAAACTCTGGATTCTGACAGAGGGCCACGAGACTTCGACCAGCGCGCAAAAATGGAGGCTCTAGACCCTTCTAGAGCCGAGATATCGGATGTCAAAGTTATGACCTGAAAAAAAAAACATAAGGGGTAACACTGTCGTTTTTGGCTGAAATTTTGACCCCCTCCGATCTTCTTGAAACTCTGGATTCTGACAGAGGGCCACGAGACTTCGACCAGCGCGCAAAAATGGAGGCTCTAGACCCTTCCAGAGCCGAGATATCGGATGTCAAAGTTTTGAGCTGAAAAAAAAACATAAGGGGTAACACTGTCGTTTTTGGCCGAAATTTTGACCCCCTCCGATCTTCTTGAAACTCTGGATTCTGACAGAGGGCCACGAGACTTCGACCAGCGCGCAAAAATGGAGGCTCTAGACCCTTCCAGAGCCGAGATATCGGATGTCAAAGTTTTGACCTGAAAAAAAAACATAAGGGGTAACACTGTCGTTTTTGGCCGAAATTTTGACCCCCTCCGATCTTCTTGAAACTCTGGATTCTGACAGAGGGCCACGAGACTTCGACCAGCGCGCAAAAATGGAGGCTCTAGACCCTTCCAGAGCCGAGATATCGGATGTCAAAGTTTTGACCTGAAAAAAAAAACATAAGGGGTAACACTGTCATTTTTGGCCGAAATTTTGACCCCCTCCGATCTTCTTGAAACTCTGGATTCTGACAGAGGGCCACGAGACTTCGACCAGCGCGCAAAAATGGAGGCTCTAGACCCTTCCAGAGCCGAGATATCGGATGTCAAAGTTTTGAGCTGAAAAAAAAAACATAAGGGGTAACACTGTCGTTTTTGGCCGAAATTTTGACCCCCTCCGATCTTCTTGAAACTCTGGATTCTGACAGAGGGCCACGAGACTTCGACCAGCGCGCAAAAATGGAGGCTCTAGACCCTTCCAGAGCCGAGATATCGGATGTCAAAGTTTTGACCTGAAAAAAAAACATAAGGGGTAACACTGTCGTTTTTGGCCGAAATTTTGACCCCCTCCGATCTTCTTGAAACTCTGGATTCTGAAAGAGGGCCACGAGACTTCGACCAGCGCGCAAAAATGGAGGCTCTAGACCCTTCCAGAGCCGAGATATCGGATGTCAAAGTTTTGAGCTGAAAAAAAAAACATAAGGGGTAACACTGTCGTTTTTGGCCGAAATTTTGACCCCCTCCGATCTTCTTGAAACTCTGGATTCTGACAGAGGGCCACGAGACTTCGACCAGCGCGCAAAAATGGAGGCTCTAGACCCTTCCAGAGCCGAGATATCGGATGTCAAAGTTTTGACCTGAAAAAAAAAACATAAGGGGTAACACTGTCGTTTTTGGCCGAAATTTTGACCCCCTCCGATCTTCTTGAAACTCTGGATTCTGACAGAGGGCCACGAGACTTCGACCAGCGCGCAAAAATGGAGGCTCTAGACCCTTCCAGAGCCGAGATATCGGATGTCAAAGTTTTGAGCTGAAAAAAAAACATAAGGGGTAACACTGTCGTTTTTGGCCGAAATTTTGACCCCCTCCGATCTTCTTGAAACTCTGGATTCTGACAGAGGGCCACGAGACTTCGACCAGCGCGCAAAAATGGAGGCTCTAGACCCTTCCAGAGCCGAGATATCGGATGTCAAAGTTTTGAGCTGAAAAAAAAACATAAGGGGTAACACTGTCGTTTTTGGCCGAAATTTTGACCCCCTCCGATCTTCTTGAAACTCTGGATTCTGACAGAGGGCCACGAGACTTCGACCAGCGCGCAAAAATGGAGGCTCTAGACCCTTCCAGAGCCGAGATATCGGATGTCAAAGTTTTGACCTGAAAAAAAAACATAAGGTGTAACACTGTCATTTTTGGCCGAAATTTTGACCCCCTCCGATCTTCTTGAAACTCTGGATTCTGACAGAGGGCCACGAGACTTCGACCAGCGCGCAAAAATGGAGGCTCTAGACCCTTCCAGAGCCGAGATATCGGATGTCAAAGTTTTGAGCTGAAAAAAAAACATAAGGGGTAACACTGTCGTTTTTGGCCGAAATTTTGACCCCCTCCGATCTTCTTGAAACTCTGGATTCTGACAGAGGGCCACGAGACTTCGACCAGCGCGCAAAAATGGAGGCTCTAGACCCTTCCAGAGCCGAGATATCGGATGTCAAAGTTTTGACCTGAAAAAAAAACATAAGGTGTAACACTGTCATTTTTGGCCGAAATTTTGACCCCCTCCGATCTTCTTGAAACTCTGGATTCTGACAGAGGGCCACGAGACTTCGACCAGCGCGCAAAAATGGAGGCTCTAGACCCTTCCAGAGCCGAGATATCGGATGTCAAAGTTTTGAGCTGAAAAAAAAACATAAGGGGTAACACTGTCGTTTTTGGCCGAAATTTTGACCCCCTCCGATCTTCTTGAAACTCTGGATTCTGACAGAGGGCCACGAGACTTCGACCAGCGCGCAAAAATGGAGGCTCTAGACCCTTCCAGAGCCGAGATATCGGATGTCAAAGTTTTGACCTGAAAAAAAAACATAAGGGGTAACACTGTCGTTTTTGGCCGAAATTTTGACCCCCTCCGATCTTCTTGAAACTCTGGATTCTGAAAGAGGGCCACGAGACTTCGACCAGCGCGCAAAAATGGAGGCTCTAGACCCTTCCAGAGCCGAGATATCGGATGTCAAAGTTTTGACCTGAAAAAAAAACATAAGGGGTAACACTGTCACTTTTGGCCGAAATTTTGACCCCCTCCGATCTTCTTGAAACTCTGGATTCTGACAGAGGGCCACGAGACTTCGACCAGCGCGCAAAAATGGAGGCTCTAGACCCTTCCAGAGCCGAGATATCGGATGTCAAAGTTTTGAGCTGAAAAAAAAAACATAAGGGGTAACACTGTCGTTTTTGGCCGAAATTTTGACCCCCTCCGATCTTCTTGAAACTCTGGATTCTGACAGAGGGCCACGAGACTTCGACCAGCGCGCAAAAATGGAGGCTCTAGACCCTTCCAGAGCCGAGATATCGGATGTCAAAGTTTTGACCTGAAAAAAAAACATAAGGGGTAACACTGTCATTTTTGGCCGAAATTTTGACCCCCTCCGGTCTTCTTGAAACTCTGGATTCTGACAGAGGGCCACGAGACTTCGACCAGCGCGCAAAAATGGAGGCTCTAGACCCTTCCAGAGCCGAGATATCGGATGTCAAAGTTTTGACCTGAAAAAAAAAAACATAAGGGGTAACACTGTCGTTTTTGGCCGAAATTTTGACCCCCTCCAATCTTCTTGAAACTCTGGATTCTGACAGAGGGCCACGAGACTTCGACCAGCGCGCAAAAATGGAGGCTCTAGACCCTTCCAGAGCCGAGATATCGGATGTCAAAGTTTTGACCTGAAAAAAAACATAAGGGGTAACACTGTCGTTTTTGGCCGAAATTTTGACCCCCTCCGATCTTCTTGAAACTCTGGATTCTGACAGAGGGCCACGAGACTTCGACCAGCGCGCAAAAATGGAGGCTCTAGACCCTTCCAGAGCCGAGATATCGGATGTCAAAGTTTTGACCTGAAAAAAAAAACATAAGGGGTAACACTGTCGTTTTTGGCCGAAATTTTGACCCCCTCCGATCTTCTTGAAACTCTGGATTCTGACAGAGGGCCACGAGACTTCGACCAGCGCGCAAAAATGGAGGCTCTAGACCCTTCCAGAGCCGAGATATCGGATGTCAAAGTTTTGACCTGAAAAAAAAACATAAGGGGTAACACTGTCGTTTTTGGCCGAAATTTTGAACCCCACCGATCTTCTTGAAACTCTGGATTCTGACAGAGGGCCACGAGACTTCGACCAGCGGGCAAAAATGGAGGCTCTAGACCCTTCCAGAGCCGAGATATCGGATGTCAAAGTTTTGAGCTGAAAAAAAACATAAGGGGTAACACTGTCGTTTTTGGCCGAAATTTTGACCCCCTCCGATCTTCTTGAAACTCTGGATTCTGACAGAGGGCCACGAGACTTCGACCAGCGTGCAAAAATGGAGGCTCTAGACCCTTCCAGAGCCGAGATATCGGATGTCAAAGTTTTGACCTGAAAAAAAAAACATAAGGGGTAACACTGTCGTTTTTGGCCGAAATTTTGACCCCCTCCGATCTTCTTGAAACTCTGGATTCTGACAGAGGGCCACGAGACTTCGACCAGCGCGCAAAAATGGAGGCTCTAGACCCTTCCAGAGCCGAGATATCGGATGTCAAAGTTTTGACCTGAAAAAAAAAACATAAGGGGTGTTGTGTGACATGATGCAAATTATTCTCTTATATGTAACCTGCTTTGTAAGACTTTATACGCAGTCTTTTATATGTATACTGCTTTGTAAGACTTTATACACAGTCTTTTATATGTATACTGCTTTGTAAGACTTTATACGCAGTCTTTTATTTGTATACTGCTTTGTAAGACTTTATACACAGTCTTTTATATGTATACTGCTTTGTAAGACTTTATACACAGTCTTTTATATATAACCTGGTGTGTAAGACTTTATACGCAGTCTTTTATATGTAACCTGTTTTGTAAGACTTAATACACGGTCTTTTACAAGTGATCTGTTATGTAAGACTTTATATACAGTCTTCTATATGTAATCGGTTTTACTAGATTTTATACACAGGCTTTTATATATACTCAACTGTTAAAAGAAAGTGTTGGTAGAAATTATGTAAAGGGTATTTTGTGATACACTTTTTGTATGCGAACTGTTTGGAATGAAGGACACCAGAAACATGTTGTAAGAAGTGTTTATTGACTTGGTAAAGAAAGACACGGAGACATTTTGTAACAAATGTTTAATTTTTTTTGGCCGAAATTTTGACCCCCTCCGATTTTCTTGAAACTCTGGATTCTGACAGAGGGCCACGAGACTTCGACCAGCGCGCAAAAATGGAGGCTCTAGACCCTTCCAGAGCCAAGATATCGAAGGTCAAAATTTGGACCTGACAAAAAAACATAAGGGGTAACACTGTCATTTTTTTTTTTGGCCGAAATTTTGACCCCCTCCGATTTTCTTGAAACTCTGGATTCTGACAGAGGGCCACGAGACTTCGACCAGCGCGCAAAAATGGAGGCTCTAGACCCTTCCAGAGCCGAGATATCGAAGGTCAAAATTTGGACCTGAAAAAAAAACATAAGGGGTAACACTGTCATTTTTTTTTTTTATCCGAAATTTTGACCCCCTCCGATTTTCATGAAACTCTGGATTCTGACAGAGGGCCACGAGACTTCGACCAGCGCGCAAAAATGGAGGCTCTAGACCCTTCCAGAGCCGAGATATCGAAGGTCAAAATTTGGACCTGAAAAAAAAACATAAGGGGTAACACTGTCATTTTTTTTTTTGGCCGAAATTTTGACCCCCTCCAATTTTCTTGAAACTCTGGATTCTGACAGAGGGCCACGAGACTTCGACCAGCGCGCAAAAATGGAGGCTCTAGACCCTTCCAGAGCCGAGATATCGAAGGTCAAAATTTGGACCTGAAAAAAAAACATAAGGGGTAACACTGTCATTTTTTTTTTTTGGCCGAAATTTTGACCCCCTCCGATTTTCTTGAAACTCTGGGTTCTGACAGAGGGCCACGAGACTTCGACCAGCGCGCAAAAATGGAGGCTCTATACCCTTCCAGAGCCGAGATATCGAAGGTCAAAATTTGGACCTGAAAAAAAAACATAAGGGGTAACACTGTCATTTTTTTTTTGGCCGAAATTTTGACCCCCTCCGATTTTCTTGAAACTCTGGATTCTGACAGAGGGCCACGAGACTTCGACCAGCGCGCAAAAATGGAGGCTCTAGACCCTTCCAGAGCCGAGATATCGAAGGTCAAAATTTGGACCTGAAAAAAAAACATAAGGGGTAACACTGTCATTTTTTTTTTTTGGCCGAAATTTTGACCCCCTCCGATTTTCTTGAAACTCTGGATTCTGACAGAGGGCCATGAGACTTCGACCAGCGCGCAAAAATGGAGGCTCTAGACCCTTCCAGAGCCGAGATATCGAAGGTCAAAATTTGGACCTGAAAAAAAAAAACATAAGGGGTAACACTGTCATTTTTTTTTTTGGCCGAAATTTTGACCCCCTCCGATTTTCTTGAAACTCTGGATTCTGACAGAGGGCCACGAGACTTCGACCAGCGCGCTAAAATGGAGGCTCTAGACCCTTCCAGAGCCGAGATATCGAAGGTCAAAATTTGGACCTGAAAAAAAAAACATAAGGGGTAACACTGTCATTTTTTTTTTTTGGCCGAAATTTTGACCCCCTCCGATTTTCTTGAAACTCTGGATTCTGACAGAGGGCCACGAGACTTCGACCAGCGCGCAAAAATGGAGGCTCTAGACCCTTCCAGAGCCGAGATATCGAAGGTCAAAATTTGGACCTGAAAAAAAAACATAAGGGGTAACACTGTCATTTTTTTTTTTTGGCCGAAATTTTGACCCCCTCCGATTTTCTTGAAACTCTGGGTTCTGACAGAGGGCCACGAGACTTCGACCAGCGCGCAAAAATGGAGGCTCTAGACCCTTCCAGAGCCGAGATATCGGATGTCAAAGTTTTGAGCTGAAAAAAAAACATAAGGGGTAACACTGTCGTTTTTGGCCGAAATTTTGACCCCCTCCGATCTTCTTGAAACTCTGGATTCTGACAGAGGGCCACGAGACTTCGACCAGCGCGCAAAAATGGAGGCTCTAGACCCTTCCAGAGCCGAGATATCGGATGTCAAAGTTTTGACCTGAAAAAAAAACATAAGGGGTAACACTGTCGTTTTTGGCCGAAATTTTGACCCCCTCCGATCTTCTTGAAACTCTGGATTCTGAAAGAGGGCCACGAGACTTCGACCAGCGCGCAAAAATGGAGGCTCTAGACCCTTCCAGAGCCGAGATATCGGATGTCAAAGTTTTGAGCTGAAAAAAAAAACATAAGGGGTAACACTGTCGTTTTTGGCCGAAATTTTGACCCCCTCCGATCTTCTTGAAACTCTGGATTCTGACAGAGGGCCACGAGACTTTGACCAGCGCGCAAAAATGGAGGCTCTAGACCCTTCCAGAGCCGAGATATCGGATGTCAAAGTTTTGACCTGAAAAAAAAACATAAGGGGTAACACTGTCACTTTTGGCCGAAATTTTGACCCCCTCCGATCTTCTTGAAACTCTGGATTCTGACAGAGGGCCACGAGACTTCGACCAGCGCGCAAAAATGGAGGCTCTAGACCCTTCCAGAGCCGAGATATCGGATGTCAAAGTTTTGAGCTGAAAAAAAAAACATAAGGGGTAACACTGTCGTTTTTGGCCGAAATTTTGACCCCCTCCGATCTTCTTGAAACTCTGGATTCTGACAGAGGGCCACGAGACTTCGACCAGCGCGCAAAAATGGAGGCTCTAGACCCTTCCAGAGCCGAGATATCGGATGTCAAAGTTTTGACCTGAAAAAAAAACATAAGGGGTAACACTGTCATTTTTGGCCGAAATTTTGACCCCCTCCGGTCTTCTTGAAACTCTGGATTCTGACAGAGGGCCACGAGACTTCGACCAGCGCGCAAAAATGGAGGCTCTAGACCCTTCCAGAGCCGAGATATCGGATGTCAAAGTTTTGACCTGAAAAAAAAAAACATAAGGGGTAACACTGTCGTTTTTGGCCGAAATTTTGACCCCCTCCAATCTTCTTGAAACTCTGGATTCTGACAGAGGGCCACGAGACTTCGACCAGCGCGCAAAAATGGAGGCTCTAGACCCTTCCAGAGCCGAGATATCGGATGTCAAAGTTTTGACCTGAAAAAAAACATAAGGGGTAACACTGTCGTTTTTGGCCGAAATTTTGACCCCCTCCGATCTTCTTGAAACTCTGGATTCTGACAGAGGGCCACGAGACTTCGACCAGCGCGCAAAAATGGAGGCTCTAGACCCTTCCAGAGCCGAGATATCGGATGTCAAAGTTTTGACCTGAAAAAAAAAACATAAGGGGTAACACTGTCGTTTTTGGCCGAAATTTTGACCCCCTCCGATCTTCTTGAAACTCTGGATTCTGACAGAGGGCCACGAGACTTCGACCAGCGCGCAAAAATGGAGGCTCTAGACCCTTCCAGAGCCGAGATATCGGATGTCAAAGTTTTGACCTGAAAAAAAAACATAAGGGGTAACACTGTCGTTTTTGGCCGAAATTTTGAACCCCACCGATCTTCTTGAAACTCTGGATTCTGACAGAGGGCCACGAGACTTCGACCAGCGGGCAAAAATGGAGGCTCTAGACCCTTCCAGAGCCGAGATATCGGATGTCAAAGTTTTGAGCTGAAAAAAAAACATAAGGGGTAACACTGTCGTTTTTGGCCGAAATTTTGACCCCCTCCGATCTTCTTGAAACTCTGGATTCTGACAGAGGGCCACGAGACTTCGACCAGCGTGCAAAAATGGAGGCTCTAGACCCTTCCAGAGCCGAGATATCGGATGTCAAAGTTTTGACCTGAAAAAAAAAACATAAGGGGTAACACTGTCGTTTTTGGCCGAAATTTTGACCCCCTCCGATCTTCTTGAAACTCTGGATTCTGACAGAGGGCCACGAGACTTCGACCAGCGCGCAAAAATGGAGGCTCTAGACCCTTCCAGAGCCGAGATATCGGATGTCAAAGTTTTGACCTGAAAAAAAAAACATAAGGGGTGTTGTGTGACATGATGCAAATTATTCTCTTATATGTAACCTGCTTTGTAAGACTTTATACGCAGTCTTTTATATGTATACTGCTTTGTAAGACTTTATACACAGTCTTTTATATGTATACTGCTTTGTAAGACTTTATACGCAGTCTTTTATTTGTATACTGCTTTGTTAGACTTTATACACAGTCTTTTATATGTATACTGCTTTGTAAGACTTTATACACAGTCTTTTATATATAACCTGGTGTGTAAGACTTTATACGCAGTCTTTTATATGTAACCTGTTTTGTAAGACTTAATACACGGTCTTTTACAAGTGATCTGTTATGTAAGACTTTATATACAGTCTTCTATATGTAATCGGTTTTACTAGACTTTATACACAGGCTTTTATATATACTCAACTGTTAAAAGAAAGTGTTGGTAGAAATTATGTAAAGGGTATTTTGTGATACACTTTTTGTATGCGAACTGTTTGGAATGAAGGACACCAGAAACATGTTGTAAGAAGTGTTTATTGACTTGGTAAAGAAAGACACGGAGACATTTTGTAACAAATGTTTAATTTTTTTTGGCCGAAATTTTGACCCCCTCCGATTTTCTTGAAACTCTGGATTCTGACAGAGGGCCACGAGACTTCGACCAGCGCGCAAAAATGGAGGCTCTAGACCCTTCCAGAGCCAAGATATCGAAGGTCAAAATTTGGACCTGACAAAAAAACATAAGGGGTAACACTGTCATTTTTTTTTTTGGCCGAAATTTTGACCCCCTCCGATTTTCTTGAAACTCTGGATTCTGACAGAGGGCCACGAGACTTCGACCAGCGCGCAAAAATGGAGGCTCTAGACCCTTCCAGAGCCGAGATATCGAAGGTCAAAATTTGGACCTGAAAAAAAAACATAAGGGGTAACACTGTCATTTTTTTTTTTTATCCGAAATTTTGACCCCCTCCGATTTTCATGAAACTCTGGATTCTGACAGAGGGCCACGAGACTTCGACCAGCGCGCAAAAATGGAGGCTCTAGACCCTTCCAGAGCCGAGATATCGAAGGTCAAAATTTGGACCTGAAAAAAAAACATAAGGGGTAACACTGTCATTTTTTTTTTTGGCCGAAATTTTGACCCCCTCCGATTTTCTTGAAACTCTGGATTCTGACAGAGGGCCACGAGACTTCGACCAGCGCGCAAAAATGGAGGCTCTAGACCCTTCCAGAGCCGAGATATCGAAGGTCAAAATTTGGACCTGAAAAAAAAACATAAGGGGTAACACTGTCATTTTTTTTTTTGGCCGAAATTTTGACCCCCTCCGATTTTCTTGAAACTCTGGGTTCTGACAGAGGGCCACGAGACTTCGACCAGCGCGCAAAAATGGAGGCTCTATACCCTTCCAGAGCCGAGATATCGAAGGTCAAAATTTGGACCTGAAAAAAAAACATAAGGGGTAACACTGTCATTTTTTTTTTGGCCGAAATTTTGACCCCCTCCGATTTTCTTGAAACTCTGGATTCTGACAGAGGGCCACGAGACTTCGACCAGCGCGCAAAAATGGAGGCTCTAGACCCTTCCAGAGCCGAGATATCGAAGGTCAAAATTTGGACCTGAAAAAAAAACATAAGGGGTAACACTGTCATTTTTTTTTTTGGCCGAAATTTTGACCCCCTCCGATTTTCTTGAAACTCTGGATTCTGACAGAGGGCCATGAGACTTCGACCAGCGCGCAAAAATGGAGGCTCTAGACCCTTCCAGAGCCGAGATATCGAAGGTCAAAATTTGGACCTGAAAAAAAAAAACATAAGGGGTAACACTGTCATTTTTTTTTTGGCCGAAATTTTGACCCCCTCCGATTTTCTTGAAACTCTGGATTCTGACAGAGGGCCACGAGACTTCGACCAGCGCGCTAAAATGGAGGCTCTAGACCCTTCCAGAGCCGAGATATCGAAGGTCAAAATTTGGACCTGAAAAAAAAAACATAAGGGGTAACACTGTCATTTTTTTTTTTTTGGCCGAAATTTTGACCCCCTCCGATTTCCTTGAAACTCTGGATTCTGACAGAGGGCCACGAGACTTCGACCAGCGCGCAAAAATGGAGGCTCTAGACCCTTCCAGAGCCGAGATATCGAAGGTCAAAATTTGGACCTGAAAAAAAAACATAAGGGGTAACACTGTCATTTTTTTTTTTTGGCCGAAATTTTGACCCCCTCCGATTTTCTTGAAACTCTGGGTTCTGACAGAGGGCCACGAGACTTCGACCAGCGCGCAAAAATGGAGGCTCTATACCCTTCCAGAGCCGAGATATCGAAGGTCAAAATTTGGACCTGAAAAAAAAACATAAGGGGTAACACTGTCATTTTTTTTTTTGGCCGAAATTTTGACCCCCTCCGATTTTCTTGAAACTCTGGATTCTGACAGAGGGCCACGAGACTTCGACCAGCGCGCAAAAATGGAGGCTCTAGACCCTTCCAGAGCCGAGATATCGAAGGTCAAAATTTGGACCTGAAAAAAAAACATAAGGGGTAACACTGTCATTTTTTTTTTTGGCCGAAATTTTGACCCCCTCCGATTTTCTTGAAACTCTGGATTCTGACAGAGGGCCACGAGACTTCGACCAGCGCGCAAAAATGGAGGCTCTAGACCCTTCCAGAGCCGAGATATCGAAGGTCAAAATTTGGACCTGAAAAAAAAAAAACATAAGGGGTAACACTGTCATTTTTTTTTTGGCCGAAATTTTGACCCCCTCCGATTTTCTTGAAACTCTGGATTCTGACAGAGGGCCACGAGACTTCGACCAGCGCGCAAAAATGGAGGCTCTAGACCCTTCCAGAGCCGAGATATCGAAGGTCAAAATTTGGACCTGAAAAAAAAAACATAAGGGGTAACACTGTCATTTTTTTTTTTTTGGCCGAAATTTTGACCCCCTCCGATTTTCTTGAAACTCTGGATTCTGACAGAGGGCCACGAGACTTCGACCAGCGCGCAAAAATGGAGGCTCTAGACCCTTCCAGAGCCGAGATATCGAAGGTCAAAATTTGGACCTGAAAAAAAAACATAAGGGGTAACACTGTCATTTTTTTTTTGGCCGAAATTTTGACCCCCTCCGATTTTCTTGAAACTCTGGATTCTGACAGAGGGCCACGAGACTTCGACCAGCGCGCAAAAATGGAGGCTCTAGACCCTTCCAGAGCCGAGATATCGAAGGTCAAAATTTGGACCTGAAAAAAAAACATAAGGGGTAACACTGTCATTTTTTTTTTTGGCCGAAATTTTGACCCCCTCCGATTTTCTTGAAACTCTGGATTCTGACAGAGGGCCACGAGACTTCGACCAGCGCGCAAAAATGGAGGCTCTAGACCCTTCCAGAGCCGAGATATCGAAGGTCAAAATTTGGACCTGAAAAAAAAACATAAGGGGTAACACTGTCATTTTTTTTTTTGGCCGAAATTTTGACCCCTTCCGATTTTCTTGAAACTCTGGATTCTGACAGAGGGCCACGAGACTTCGACCAGCGCGCAAAAATGGAGGCTCTAGACCCTTCCAGAGCCGAGATATCGAAGGTCAAAATTTGGACCTGAAAAAAAAACATAAGGGGTAACACTGTCATTTTTTTTTTTTGGCCGAAATTTTGACCCCCTCCGATTTTCTTGAAACTCTGGATTCTGACAGAGGGCCACGAGACTTCGACCAGCGCGCAAAAATGGAGGCTCTAGACCCTTCCAGAGCCGAGATATCGAAGGTCAAAATTTGGACCTGAAAAAAAAACATAAGGGGTAACACTGTCATTTTTTTTTTGGCCGAAATTTTGACCCCCTCCGATTTTCTTGAAACTCTGGATTCTGACAGAGGGCCACGAGACTTCGACCAGCGCGCAAAAATGGAGGCTCTAGACCCTTCCAGAGCCGAGATATCGAAGGTCAAAATTTGGACCTAAAAAAAAAACATAAGGGGTAACACTGTCATTTTTTTTTTGGCCGAAATTTTGACCCCCTCCGATTTTCTTGAAACTCTGGATTCTGACAGAGGGCCACGAGACTTCGACCAGCGCGCAAAAATGGAGGCTCTAGACCCTTCCAGAGCCAAGATATCGAAGGTCAAAATTTGGACCTGAAAAAAAAACATAAGGGGTAACACTGTCATTTTTTTTTGGCCGAAATTTTGACCCCCTCCGATTTTCTTGAAACTCTGGATTCTGACAGAGGGCCACGAGACTTCGACCAGCGCGCAAAAATGGAGGCTCTAGACCCTTCCAGAGCCGAGATATCGAAGGTCAAAATTTGGACCTGAAAAAAAAACATAAGGGGTAACACTGTCATTGTTTTTTTGGCCGAAATTTTGACCCCCTCCGATTTTCTTGAAACTCTGGATTCTGACAGAGGGCCACGAGACTTCGACCAGCGCGCAAAAATGGAGGCTCTAGACCCTTCCAGAGCCAAGATATCGAAGGTCAAAATTTGGACCTGAAAAAAAAACATAAGGGGTAACACTGTCATTTTTTTTTTTGGCCGAAATTTTGACCCCCTCCGATTTTCTTGAAACTCTGGATTCTGACAGAGGGCCACGAGACTTCGACCAGCGCGCAAAAATGGAGGCTCTAGACCCTTCCAGAGCCGAGATATCGAAGGTCAAAATTTGGACCTGAAAAAAAAACATAAGGGGTAACACTGTCATTTTTTTTTTTTGGCCGAAATTTTGACCCCCTCCGATTTTCTTGAAACTCTGGATTCTGACAGAGGGCCACGAGACTTCGACCAGTACGCAAAAATGGAGGCTCTAGACCCTTCCAGAGCCGAGATATCGAAGGTCAAAATTTGGACCTGAAAAAAAAACATAAGGGGTAACACTGTCATTTTTTTTTTTGGCCGAAATTTTGACCCCCTCCGATTTTCTTGAAACTCTGGATTCTGACAGAGGGCCACGAGACTTCGACCAGCGGGCAAAAATGGAGGCTCTAGACCCTTCCAGAGCCGAGATATCGAAGGTCAAAATTTGGACCTGAAAAAAAAAACATAAGGGGTAACACTGTCATTTTTTTTTTTTTGGCCGAAATTTTGACCCCCTCCGATTTTCTTGAAACTCTGGATTCTGACAGAGGGCCACGAGACTTCGACCAGCGCGCAAAAATGGAGGCTCTAGACCCTTCCAGAGCCGAGATATCGAAGGTCAAAATTTGGACCTGAAAAAAAAACATAAGGGGTAACACTGTCATTTTTTTTTTTGGCCGAAATTTTGATCCCCTCCGATTTTCTTGAAACTCTGGATTCTGACAGAGGGCCACGAGACTTCGACCAGCGCGCAAAAATGGAGGCTCTAGACCCTTCCAGAGCCGAGATATCGAAGGTCAAAATTTGGACCTGAAAAAAAAACATAAGGGGTAACACTGTCATTTTTTTTTTGGCCGAAATTTTGACCCCCTCCGATTTTCTTGAAACTCTGGATTCTGACAGAGGGCCACGAGACTTCGACCAGCGCGCAAAAATGGAGGCTCTAGACCCTTCCAGAGCCGAGATATCGAAGGTCAAAATTTGGACCTGAAAAAAAAACATAAGGGGTAACACTGTCATTTTTTTTTTTGGCCGAAATTTTGACCCCCTCCGATTTTCTTGAAACTCTGGATTCTGACAGAGGGCCAAGAGACTTCGACCAGCGCGCAAAAATGGAGGCTCTAGACCCTTCCAGAGCCGAGATATCGAAGGTCAAAATTTGGACCTGAAAAAAAAAACATAAGGGGTAACACTGTCATTTTTTTTTTTTGGCCGAAATTTTGACCCCCTCCGATTTTCTTGAAACTCTGGATTCTGACAGAGGGCCACGAGACTTCGACCAGCGCGCAAAAATGGAGGCTCTAGACCCTTCCAGAGCCGAGATATCGAAGGTCAAAATTTGGACCTGAAAAAAAAACATAAGGGGTAACACTGTCATTTTTTTATGACCGAAATTTTGACCCCCTCCGATTTTCTTGAAACTCTGGATTCTGACAGAGGGCCACGAGACTTCGACCAGCGCGCAAAAATGGAGGCTCTAGACCCTTCCAGAGCCGAGATATCGGATGTCAAAGTTTTGACCTGAAAAAAAAACATAAGGGGTAACACTGTCGTTTTTGGCCGAAATTTTGACCCCCTCCGATCTTCTTGAAACTCTGGATTCTGACAGAGGGCCACGAGACTTCGACCAGCGCGCAAAAATGGAGGCTCTAGACCCTTCCAGAGCCGAGATATCGGATGTCAAAGTTTTGACCTGAAAAAAAAACATAAGGGGTAACACTGTCGTTTTTGGCCGAAATTTTGACCCCCTCCGATCTTCTTGAAACTCTGGATTCTGACAGAGGGCCACGAGACTTCGACCAGCGCGCAAAAATGGAGGCTCTAGACCCTTCCAGAGCCGAGATATCGGATGTCAAAGTTTTGACCTGAAAAAAAAACATAAGGGGTAACACTGTCGTTTTTGGCCGAAATTTTGACCCCCTCCGATCTTCTTGAAACTCTGGATTCTGACAGAGGGCCACGAGACTTCGACCAGCGCGCAAAAATGGAGGCTCTAGACCCTTCCAGAGCCGAGATATCGGATGTCAAAGTTTTGACCTGAAAAAAAAACATAAGGGGTAATACTGTCGTTTTTGGCCGAAATTTTGACCCCCTCCGATCTTCTTGAAACTCTGGATTCTGACAGAGGGCCACGAGACTTCGACCAGCGCGCAAAAATGGAGGCTCTAGAGCCTTCCAGAGCCGAGATATTGGATGTCAAAGTTTTGACCTGAAAAAAAACATAAGGGGTAACACTGTCGTTTTTGGCCGAAATTTTGACCCCCTCCGATCTTCTTGAAACTCTGGATTCTGACAGAGGGCCACGAGACTTCGACCAGCGCGCAAAAATGGAAGCTCTAGACCCTTCCAGAGCCGAGATATCGGATGTCAAAGTTTTGACCTGAAAAAAAAACATAAGGGGTAACACTGTCGTTTTTGGCCGAAATTTTGACCCCCTCCGATCTTCTTGAAACTCTGGATTCTGACAGAGGGCCACGAGACTTCGACCAGCGCGCAAAAATGGAGGCTCTAGACCCTTCCAGAGCCGAGATATCGGATGTCAAAGTTTTGACCTGAAAAAAAACATAAGGGGTAACACTGTCGTTTTTGGCCGAAATTTTGACCCCCTCCGATCTTCTTGAAACTCTGGATTCTGACAGAGGGCCACGAGACTTCGACCAGCGCGCAAAAATGGAGGCTCTAGACCCTTCCAGAGCCGAGATATCGGATGTCAAAGTTTTGACCTGAAAAAAAAACATAAGGGGTAACACTGTCGTTTTTGGCCGAAATTTTGACCCCCTCCGATCTTCTTGAAACTCTGGATTCTGACAGAGGGCCACGAGACTTCGACCAGCGCGCAAAAATGGAGGCTCTAGACCCTTCCAGAGCCGAGATATCGGATGTCAAAGTTTTGACCTGAAAAAAAAAACATAAGGGGTAACACTGTCGTTTTTGGCCGATATTTTTTACCCCCTCCGATGTTCTTGAAACTCTGGATTCTGACAGAGGGCCACGAGACTTCGACCAGCGCGCAAAAATGGAGGCTCTAGACCCTTCCAGAGCAGAGATATCGGATGTCAAAGTTTTGACCTGAAAATAAAAAAAAACATAAGGGGTAACACTGTCGTTTTTGGCCGAAGTTTTGACCCCCTCCGATCTTCTTGAAACTCTGGATTCTGACAGAGGGCCACGAGACTTCGACCAGCGCGCAAAAATGGAGGCTCTAGACCCTTCCAGAGCCGAGATATCGGATGTCAAAGTTTTGACCTGAAAAAAAAAAACATAAGGGGAAACACTGTCGTTTTTGGCCGAAATTTTGACCCCCTCCGATCTTCTTGAAACTCTGGATTCTGACAGAGGGCCACGAGACTTCGACCAGCGCGCAAAAATGGAGGCTCTAGACCCTTCCAGAGCCGAGATATCGGATGTCAAAGTTTTGACCTGAAAAAAAAAAACATAAGGGGTAACACTGTCGTTTTTGGCCGAAATTTTGACCCCCTCCGATCTTCTTGAAACTCTGGATTCTGACAGAGGGCCACGAGACTTCGACCAGCGCGCAAAAATGGAGGCTCTAGACCCTTCCAGAGCCGAGATATCGGATGTCAAAGTTTTGACCTGAAAAAAAAACATAAGGGGTAACACTGTCGTTTTTGGCCGAAATTTTGACCCCCTCCGATCTTCTTGAAACTCTGGATTCTGACAGAGGGCCACGAGACTTCGACCAGCGTGCAAAAATGGAGGCTCTAGACCCTTCCAGAGCCGAGATATCGGATGTCAAAGTTTTGACCTGAAAAAAAAAACATAAGGGGTAACACTGTCGTTTTTGGCCGAAATTTTGACCCCCTCCGATCTTCTTGAAACTCTGGATTCTGACAGAGGGCCACGAGACTTCGACCAGCGCGCAAAAATGGAGGCTCTAGACCCTTCCAGAGCCGAGATATCGGATGTCAAAGTTTTGAGCTGAAAAAAAAACATAAGGGGTAACACTGTCGTTTTTGGCCGAAATTTTGACCCCCTCCGATCTTCTTGAAACTTTGGATTCTGACAGAGGGCCACGAGACTTCGACCAGCGCGCAAAAATGGAGGCTCTAGACCCTTCCAGAGCCGAGATATCGGATGTCAAAGTTTTGACCTGAAAAAAAACATAAGGGGTAACACTGTCGTTTTTGGCCGAAATTTTGACCCCCTCCGATCTTCTTGAAACTCTGGATTCTGACAGAGGGCCACGAGACTTCGACCAGCGCGCAAAAATGGAGGCTCTAGACCCTTCCAGAGCCGAGATATCGGATGTCAAAGTTTTGACCTGAAAAAAAAACATAAGGGGTAACACTGTCGTTTTTGGCCGATATTTTTTACCCCCTCCGATGTTCTTGAAACTCTGGATTCTGACAGAGGGCCACGAGACTTCGACCAGCGCGCAAAAATGGAGGCTCTAGACCCTTCCAGAGCCGAGATATCGAAGGTCAAAATTTGGACCTGAAAAAAAAACATAAGGGGTAACACTGTCATTTTTTTTTTGGCCGAAATTTTGATCCCCTCCGATTTTCTTGAAACTCTGGATTCTGACAGAGGGCCACGAGACTTCGACCAGCGCGCAAAAATGGAGGCTCTAGACCCTTCCAGAGCCGAGATATCGAAGGTCAAAATTTGGACCTGAAAAAAAAACATAAGGGGTAACACTGTCATTTTTTTTTTGGCCGAAATTTTGACCCCCTCCGATTTTCTTGAAACTCTGGATTCTGACAGAGGGCCACGAGACTTCGACCAGCGCGCAAAAATGGAGGC
This sequence comes from Cyprinella venusta, assembly GCA_038021265.1. NCBI lineage: Eukaryota > Metazoa > Chordata > Actinopteri > Cypriniformes > Leuciscidae > Cyprinella > Cyprinella venusta. The sequence continues at coordinate 5,308,020 of CM075874.1, read as the reverse complement.
TCTAGACCCTTCCAGAGCCGAGATATCGAAGGTCAAAATTTGGACCTGAAAAAAAAACATAAGGGGTAACACTGTCATTTTTTTTTTGGCCGAAATTTTGACCCCCTCCGATTTTCTTGAAACTCTGGATTCTGACAGAGGGCCAAGAGACTTCGACCAGCGCGCAAAAATGGAGGCTCTAGACCCTTCCAGAGCCGAGATATCGAAGGTCAAAATTTGGACCTGAAAAAAAAAAACATAAGGGGTAACACTGTCATTTTTTTTTTTTGGCCGAAATTTTGACCCCCTCCGATTTTCTTGAAACTCTGGATTCTGACAGAGGGCCACGAGACTTCGACCAGCGCGCAAAAATGGAGGCTCTAGACCCTTCCAGAGCCGAGATATCGAAGGTCAAAATTTGGACCTGAAAAAAAAAACATAAGGGGTAACACTGTCATTTTTTTTTTTTGGCCGAAATTTTGACCCCCTCCGATCTTCTTGAAACTCTGGATTCTGACAGAGGGCCACGAGACTTCGACCAGCGCGCAAAAATGGAGGCTCTAGACCCTTCCAGAGCCGAGATATCGGATGTCAAAGTTTTGACCTGAAAAAAAAACATAAGGGGTAACACTGTCGTTTTTGGCCGATATTTTTTACCCCCTCCGATGTTCTTGAAACTCTGGATTCTGACAGAGGGCCACGAGACTTCGACCAGCGCGCAAAAATGGAGGCTCTAGACCCTTCCAGAGCAGAGATATCGGATGTCAAAGTTTTGACCTGAAAATAAAAAAAAACATAAGGGGTAACACTGTCGTTTTTGGCCGAAGTTTTGACCCCCTCCGATCTTCTTGAAACTCTGGATTCTGACAGAGGGCCACGAGACTTCGACCAGCGCGCAAAAATGGAGGCTCTAGACCCTTCCAGAGCCGAGATATCGGATGTCAAAGTTTTGACCTGAAAAAAAAAAACATAAGGGGAAACACTGTCGTTTTTGGCCGAAATTTTGACCCCCTCCGATCTTCTTGAAACTCTGGATTCTGACAGAGGGCCACGAGACTTCGACCAGCGCGCAAAAATGGAGGCTCTAGACCCTTCCAGAGCCGAGATATCGGATGTCAAAGTTTTGACCTGAAAAAAAAAACATAAGGGGTAACACTGTCGTTTTTGGCCGAAATTTTGACCCCCTCCGATCTTCTTGAAACTCTGGATTCTGACAGAGGGCCACGAGACTTCGACCAGCGCGCAAAAATGGAGGCTCTAGACCCTTCCAGAGCCGAGATATCGGATGTCAAAGTTTTGACCTGAAAAAAAAACATAAGGGGTAACACTGTCGTTTTTGGCCGAAATTTTGACCCCCTCCGATCTTCTTGAAACTCTGGATTCTGACAGAGGGCCACGAGACTTCGACCAGCGCGCAAAAATGGAGGCTCTAGACCCTTCCAGAGCCGAGATATCGGATGTCAAAGTTTTGACCTGAAAAAAAAAACATAAGGGGTAACACTGTCGTTTTTGGCCGAAATTTTGACCCCCTCCGATCTTCTTGAAACTCTGGATTCTGACAGAGGGCCACGAGACTTCGACCAGCGCGCAAAAATGGAGGCTCTAGACCCTTCCAGAGCCGAGATATCGGATGTCAAAGTTTTGACCTGAAAAAAAAAACATAAGGGGTAACACTGTCGTTTTTGGCCGAAATTTTGACCCCCTCCGATCTTCTTGAAACTTTGGATTCTGACAGAGGGCCACGAGACTTCGACCAGCGCGCAAAAATGGAGGCTCTAGACCCTTCCAGAGCCGAGATATCGGATGTCAAAGTTTTGACCTGAAAAAAAACATAAGGGGTAACACTGTCGTTTTTGGCCGAAATTTTGACCCCCTCCGATCTTCTTGAAACTCTGGATTCTGACAGAGGGCCACGAGACTTCGACCAGCGCGCAAAAATGGAGGCTCTAGACCCTTCCAGAGCCGAGATATCGGATGTCAAAGTTTTGACCTGAAAAAAAAACATAAGGGGTAACACTGTCGTTTTTGGCCGATATTTTTTACCCCCTCCGATGTTCTTGAAACTCTGGATTCTGACAGAGGGCCACGAGACTTCGACCAGCGCGCAAAAATGGAGGCTCTAGACCCTTCCAGAGCCGAGATATCGGATGTCAAAGTTTTGACCTGAAAAAAAAAAAAACATAAGGGGTAACACTGTCGTTTTTGGCCGAAGTTTTGACCCCCTCCGATCTTCTTGAAACTCTGGATTCTGACAGAGGGCCACGAGACTTCGACCAGCGCGCAAAAATGGAGGCTCTAGACCCTTCCAGAGCCGAGATATCGGATGTCAAAGTTTTGAGCTGAAAAAAAAAACATAAGGGGTAACACTGTCGTTTTTGGCCGAAATTTTGACCCCCTCCGATCTTCTTGAAACTCTGGATTCTGACAGAGGGCCACGAGACTTCGACCAGCGCGCAAAAATGGAGGCTCTAGACCCTTCCAGAGCCGAGATATCGGATGTCAAAGTTTTGACCTGAAAAAAAAAACATAAGGGGCAACACTGTCGTTTTTGGCCGAAATTTTGACCCCCTCCGATCTTCTTGAAACTCTGGATTCTGACAGAGGGCCACGAGACTTCGACCAGCGCGCAAAAATGGAGGCTCTAGACCCTTCCAGAGCCGAGATATCGGATGTCAAAGTTTTGACCTGAAAAAAAAACATAAGGGGTAACACTGTCGTTTTTGGCCGAAATTTTGACCCCCTCCGATCTTCTTGAAACTCTGGATTCTGACAGAGGGCCACGAGACTTCGACCAGCGCGCAAAAATGGAGGCTCTAGACCCTTCCAGAGCCGAGATATCGGATGTCAAAGTTTTGACCTGAAAAAAAAAAACAAAAGGGGTAACACTGTCGTTTTTGGCCGAAATTTTGACCTCCTCCGATCTTCTTGAAACTCTGGATTCTGACAGAGGGCCACGAGACTTCGACCAGCGCGCAAAAATGGAGGCTCTAGACCCTTCCAGAGCCGAGATATCGGATGTCAAAGTTTTGACCTGAAAAAAAAAACATAAGGGGTAACACTGTCGTTTTTGGCCGAAATTTTGACCCCCTCCGATCTTCTTGAAACTCTGGATTCTGACAGAGGGCCACGAGACTTCGACCAGCGCGCAAAAATGGAGGCTCTAGAGCCTTCCAGAGCCGAGATATCGGATGTCAAAGTTTTGACCTCAAAAAAAACATAAGGGGTAACACTGTCGTTTTTGGCCGAAATTTTGACCCCCTCCGATCTTCTTGAAACTCTGGATTCTGACAGAGGGCCACGAGACTTCGACCAGCGCGCAAAAATGGAAGCTCTAGACCCTTCCAGAGCCGAGATATCGGATGTCAAAGTTTTGACCTGAAAAAAAAACATAAGGGGTAACACTGTCGTTTTTGGCCGAAATTTTGACCCCCTCCGATCTTCTTGAAACTCTGGATTCTGACAGAGGGCCACGAGACTTCGACCAGCGCGCAAAAATGGAGGCTCTAGACCCTTCCAGAGCCGAGATATCGGATGTCAAAGTTTTGACCTGAAAAAAAAAAACATAAGGGGTAACACTGTCGTTTTTGGCCGAAATTTTGACCCCCTCCGATCTTCTTGAAACTCTGGATTCTGACAGAGGGCCACGAGACTTCGACCAGCGCGCAAAAATGGAGGCTCTAGACCCTTCCAGAGCCGAGATATCGGATGTCAAAGTTTTGACCTGAAAAAAAAACATAAGGGGTAACACTGTCGTTTTTGGCCGAAATTTTGACCCCCTCCGATCTTCTTGAAACTCTGGATTCTGACAGAGGGCCACGAGACTTCGACCAGCGCGCAAAAATGGAGGCTCTAGACCCTTCCAGAGCCGAGATATCGGATGTCAAAGTTTTGACCTGAAAAAAAACATAAGGGGTAACACTGTCGTTTTTGGCCGAAATTTTGACCCCCTCCGATCTTCTTGAAACTCTGGATTCTGACAGAGGCCCACGAGACTTCGACCAGCGCGCAAAAATGGAGGCTCTAGACCCTTCCAGAGCCGAGATATCGGATGTCAAAGTTTTGACCTGAAAAAAAAAACATAAGGGGTAACACTGTCGTTTTTGGCCGAAATTTTGACCCCCTCCGATCTTCTTGAAACTTTGGATTCTGACAGAGGGCCACGAGACTTCGACCAGCGCGCAAAAATGGAGGCTCTAGACCCTTCCAGAGCCGAGATATCGGATGTCAAAGTTTTGACCTGAAAAAAAACATAAGGGGTAACACTGTCGTTTTTGGCCGAAATTTTGACCCCCTCCGATCTTCTTGAAACTCTGGATTCTGACAGAGGGCCACGAGACTTCGACCAGCGCGCAAAAATGGAGGCTCTAGACCCTTCCAGAGCCGAGATATCGGATGTCAAAGTTTTGACCTGAAAAAAAAACATAAGGGGTAACACTGTCGTTTTTGGCCGATATTTTTTACCCCCTCCGATGTTCTTGAAACTCTGGATTCTGACAGAGGGCCACGAGACTTCGACCAGCGCGCAAAAATGGAGGCTCTAGACCCTTCCAGAGCCGAGATATCGGATGTCAAAGTTTTGACCTGAAAAAAAAAACATAAGGGGTAACACTGTCGTTTTTGGCCGAAGTTTTGACCCCCTCCGATCTTCTTGAAACTCTGGATTCTGACAGAGGGCCACGAGACTTCGACCAGCGCGCAAAAATGGAGGCTCTAGACCCTTCCAGAGCCGAGATATCGGATGTCAAAGTTTTGACCTGAAAAAAAAAACATAAGGGGTAACACTGTCGTTTTTGGCCGAAATTTTGACCCCCTCCGATCTTCTTGAAACTCTGGATTCTGACAGAGGGCCACGAGACTTAGACCAGCGCGCAAAAATGGAGGCTCTAGACCCTTCCAGAGCCGAGATATCGGATGTCAAAGTTTTGACCTGAAAAAAAAACATAAGGGGCAACACTGTCGTTTTTGGCCGAAATTTTGACCCCCTCCGATCTTCTTGAAACTCTGGATTCTGACAGAGGGCCACGAGACTTCGACCAGCGCGCAAAAATGGAGGCTCTAGACCCTTCCAGAGCCGAGATATCGGATGTCAAAGTTTTGACCTGAAAAAAAAACATAAGGGGTAACACTGTCGTTTTTGGCCGAAATTTTGACCCCCTCCGATCTTCTTGAAACTCTGGATTCTGACAGAGGGTCACGAGACTTCGACCAGCGCGCAAAAATGGAGGCTCTAGACCCTTCCAGAGCCGAGATATCGAATGTCAAAGTTTTGACCTGAAAAAAAAAACATAAGGGGTAACACTGTCGTTTTTGGCCGAAATTTTGACCTCCTCCGATCTTCTTGAAACTCTGGATTCTGACAGAGGGCCACGAGACTTCGACCAGCGCGCAAAAATGGAGGCTCTAGACCCTTCCAGAGCCGAGATATCGGATGTCAAAGTTTTGACCTGAAAAAAAAAACATAAGGGGTAACACTGTCGTTTTTGGCCGAAATTTTGACCCCCTCCGATCTTCTTGAAACTCTGGATTCTGACAGAGGGCCACGAGACTTCGACCAGCGCGCAAAAATGGAGGCTCTAGACCCTTCCAGAGCCGAGATATCGGATGTCAAAGTTTTGACCTGAAAAAAAAAAACATAAGGGGTAACACTGTCGTTTTTGGCCGAAATTTTGACCCCCTCCGATCTTCTTGAAACTCTGGATTCTGACAGAGGGCCACGAGACTTCGACCAGCGCGCAAAAATGGAGGCTCTAGACCCTTCCAGAGCCGAGATATCGGATGTCAAAGTTTTGACCTGAAAAAAAAAACATAAGGGGTAACACTGTCGTTTTTGGCCGAAATTTTGACCCCCTCTGATCTTCTTGAAACTCTGGATTCTGACAGAGGGCCACGAGACTTCGACCAGCGCGCAAAAATGGAGGCTCTAGACCCTTCCAGAGCCGAGATATCGGATGTCAAAGTTTTGACCTGAAAAAAAAACATAAGGGGTAACACTGTCGTTTCTGGCCGAAATTTTGACCCCCTCCGATCTTCTTGAAACTCTGGATTCTGACAGAGGGCCACGAGACTTCGACCAGCGCGCAAAAATGGAGGCTCTAGACCCTTCCAGAGCCGAGATATCGGATGTCAAAGTTTTGACCTGAAAAAAAAACATAAGGGGTAACACTGTCGTTTTTGGCCGAAATTTTGACCCCCTCCGATCTTCTTGAAACTCTGGATTCTGACAGAGGGCCACGAGACTTCGACCAGCGCGCAAAAATGGAGGCTCTAGACCCTTCCAGAGCCGAGATATCGGATGTCAAAGTTTTGACCTGAAAAAAAAAACATAAGGGGTAACACTGTCGTTTTTGGCCGAAATTTTGACCCCCTCCGATCTTCTTGAAACTCTGGATTCTGACAGAGGGCCACGAGACTTCGACCAGCGCGCAAAAATGGAGGCTCTAGACCCTTCCAGAGCCGAGATATCGGATGTCAAAGTTTTGACCTGAAAAAAAAACATAAGGGGTAACACTGTCGTTTTTGGCCGAAATTTTGACCCCCTCCGATCTTCTTGAAACTCTGGATTCTGACAGAGGGCCACGAGACTTCGACCAGCGCGCAAAAATGGAGGCTCTAGACCCTTCCAGAGCCGAGATATCGGATGTCAAAGTTTTGACCTGAAAAAAAAACATAAGGGGTAACACTGTCGTTTTTGGCCGAAATTTTGACCCCTTCCGATCTTCTTGAAACTCTGGATTCTGACAGAGGGCCACGAGACTTCGACCAGCGCGCAAAAATGGAGGCTCTAGACCCTTCCAGAGCCGAGATATCGGATGTCAAAGTTTTGACCTGAAAAAAAAACATAAGGGGTAACACTGTCGTTTTTGGCCGAAATTTTGACCCCCTCCGATCATCTTGAAACTCTGGATTCTGACAGAGGGCCACGAGACTTCGACCAGCGCGCAAAAATGGAGGCTCTAGACCCTTCCAGAGCCGAGATATCGGATGTCAAAGTTTTGACCTGAGAAAAAAACATAAGGGGTAACACTGTCGTTTTTGGCCGAAATTTTGACCCCCTCCGATCTTCTTGAAACTCTGGATTCTGACAGAGGGCCACGAGACTTTGACCAGCGCGCAAAAATGGAGGCTCTAGACCCTTCCAGAGCCGAGATATCGGATGTCAAAGTTTTGACCTGAAAAAAAAACATAAGGGGTAACACTGTCGTTTTTGGCCGAAATTTTGACCCCCTCCGATCTTCTTGAAACTCTGGATTCTGACAGAGGGCCACGAGACTTCGACCAGCGCGCAAAAATGGAGGCTCTAGACCCTTCCAGAGCCGAGATATCGGATGTCAAATTTTTGACCTGAAAAAAAAAAACAAAAGGGGTAACACTGTCGTTTTTGGCCGAAATTTTGACCCCCTCCGATCTTCTTGAAACTCTGGATTCTGACAGAGGGCCACGAGACTTCGACCAGCGCGCAAAAATGGAGGCTCTAGACCCTTCCAGAGCCGAGATATCGGATGTCAAAGTTTTGACCTGAAAAAAAAACATAAGGGGTAACACTGTCGTTTTTGGCCGAAATTTTGACCCCCTCCGATCTTCTTGAAACTCTGGATTCTGACAGAGGGCCACGAGACTTCGACCAGCGCGCAAAAATGGAGGCTCTAGAGCCTTCCAGAGCCGAGATATCGGATGTCAAAGTTTTGACCTGAAAAAAAACATAAGGGGTAACACTGTCGTTTTTGGCCGAAATTTTGACCCCCTCCGATCTTCTTGAAACTCTGGATTCTGACAGAGGGCCACGAGACTTCGACCAGCGTGCAAAAATGGAAGCTCTAGACCCTTCCAGAGCCGAGATATCGGATGTCAAAGTTTTGACCTGAAAAAAAAACATAAGGGGTAACACTGTCGTTTTTGGCCGAAATTTTGACCCCCTCCGATCTTCTTGAAACTCTGGATTCTGACAGAGGGCCACGAGACTTCGACCAGCGCGCAAAAATGGAGGCTCTAGACCCTTCCAGAGCCGAGATATCGGATGTCAAAGTTTTGACCTGAAAAAAAAAACATAAGGGGTAACACTGTCGTTTTTGGCCGAAATTTTGACCCCCTCCGATCTTCTTGAAACTCTGGATTCTGACAGAGGGCCACGAGACTTCGACCAGCGCGCAAAAATGGAGGCTCTAGACCCTTCCAGAGCCGAGATATCGGATGTCAAATTTTTGACCTGAAAAAACAAAACAAAAGGGGTAACACTGTCGTTTTTGGCCGAAATTTTGACCCCCTCCGATCTTCTTGAAACTCTGGATTCTGACAGAGGGCCACGAGACTTCGACCAGCGCGAAAAAAAACACTGTCGTTTTTGGCCGAAATTTTGACCCCCTCCGATCTTCTTGAAACTCTGGATTCTGACAGAGGGCCACGAGACTTCGACCAGCGCGCAAAAATGGAGGCTCTAGAGCCTTCCAGAGCCGAGATATCGGATGTCAAAGTTTTGACCTGAAAAAAAAACATAAGGGGTAACACTGTCGTTTTTGGCCGAAATTTTGACCCCCTCCGATCTTCTTGAAACTCTGGATTCTGACAGAGGGCCACGAGACTTCGACCAGCGCGCAAAAATGGAAGCTCTAGACCCTTCCAGAGCCGAGATATCGGATGTCAAAGTTTTGACCTGAAAAAAAAAACATAAGGGGTAACACTGTCGTTTTTGGCCGAAATTTTGACCCCCTCCGATCTTCTTGAAACTCTGGATTCTGACAGAGGGCCACGAGACTTCGACCAGCGCGCAAAAATGGAGGCTCTAGACCCTTCCAGAGCCGAGATATCGGATGTCAAAGTTTTGACCTGAAAAAAAAAACATAAGGGGTAACACTGTCGTTTTTGGCCGAAATTTTGACCCCCTCCGATCTTCTTGAAACTCTGGATTCTGACAGAGGGCCACGAGACTTCGACCAGCGCGCAAAAATGGAGGCTCTAGACCCTTCCAGAGCCGAGATATCGGATGTCAAAGTTTTGACCTGAAAAAAAAACATAAGGGGTAACACTGTCGTTTTTGGCCGAAATTTTGACCCCCTCCGATCTTCTTGAAACTCTGGATTCTGACAGAGGGCCACGAGACTTCGACCAGCGCGCAAAAATGGAGGCTCTAGACCCTTCCAGAGCCGAGATATCGGATGTCAAAGTTTTGACCTGAAAAAAAAACATAAGGGGTAACACTGTCGTTTTTGGCCGAAATTTTGACCCCCTCCGATCTTCTTGAAACTCTGGATTCTGACAGAGGGCCACGAGACTTCGACCAGCGCGCAAAAATGGAGGCTCTAGACCCTTCCAGAGCCGAGATATCGGATGTCAAAGTTTTGACCTGAAAAAAAAACATAAGGGGTAACACTGTCGTTTTTGGCCGAAATTTTGACCCCCTCCGATCTTCTTGAAACTCTGGATTCTGACAGAGGGCCACGAGACTTCGACCAGCGCGCAAAAATGGAGGCTCTAGACCCTTCCAGAGCCGAGATATCGGATGTCAAAGTTTTGACCTGAAAAAAAAAACATAAGGGGTAACACTGTCGTTTTTGGCCGAAATTTTGACCCCCTCCGATCTTCTTGAAACTCTGGATTCTGACAGAGGGCCACGAGACTTCGACCAGCGCGCAAAAATGGAGGCTCTAGACCCTTCCAGAGCCGAGATATCGGATGTCAAAGTTTTGACCTGAAAAAAAAAACATAAGGGGTAACACTGTCGTTTTTGGCCGAAATTTTGACCCCCTCCGATCTTCTTGAAACTCTGGATTCTGACAGAGGGCCACGAGACTTCGACCAGCGCGCAAAAATGGAGGCTCTAGACCCTTCCAGAGCCGAGATATCGGATGTCAAAGTTTTGACCTGAAAAAAAAACATAAGGGGTAACACTGTCGTTTTTGGCCGAAATTTTGACCCCCTCCGATCTTCTTGAAACTCTGGATTCTGACAGAGGGCCACGAGACTTCGACCAGCGCGCAAAAATGGAGGCTCTAGACCCTTCCAGAGCTTAGATATCGGATGTCAAAGTTTTGACCTGAAAAAAAAACATAAGGGGTAACACTGTCGTTTTTGGCCGGAATTTTGACCCCCTCCGATCTTCTTGAAACTCTGAATTCTGACAGAGGGCCACGAGACTTCGACCAGCGCGCAAAAATGGAGGCTCTAGACCCTTCCAGAGCCGAGATATCGGATGTCAAAGTTTTGACCTGAAAAAAAAAACATAAGGGGTAACACTGTCGTTTTTGGCCGAAATTTTGACCCCCTCCGATCTTCTTGAAACTCTGGATTCTGACAGAGGGCCACGAGACTTCGACCAGCGTGCAAAAATGGAGGCTCTAGACCCTTCCAGAGCCGAGATATCGGATGTCAAAGTTTTGACCTGAAAAAAAAACATAAGGGGTAACACTGTCGTTTTTGGCCGAAATTTTGACCCCCTCCGATCTTCTTGAAACTCTGGATTCTGACAGAGGGCCACGAGACTTCGACCAGCGCGCAAAAATGGAAGCTCTAGACCCTTCCAGAGCCGAGATATCGGATGTCAAAGTTTTGACCTGAAAAAAAAACATAAGGGGTAACACTGTCGTTTTTGGCCGAAATTTTGACCCCCTCCGATCTTCTTGAAACTCTGGATTCTGACAGAGGGCCACGAGACTTCGACCAGCGCGCAAAAATGGAGGCTCTAGACCCTTCCAGAGCCGAGATATCGGATGTCAAAGTTTTGACCTGAAAAAAAAAAACATAAGGGGTAACACTGTCGTTTTTGGCCGAAATTTTGACCCCCTCCGATCTTCTTGAAACTCTGGATTCTGACAGAGGGCCACGAGACTTCGACCAGCGCGCAAAAATGGAGGCTCTAGACCCTTCCAGAGCCGAGATATCGGATGTCAAAGTTTTGACCTGAAAAAAAACATAAGGGGTAACACTGTCGTTTTTGGCCGAAATTTTGACCCCCTCCGATCTTCTTGAAACTCTGGATTCTGACAGAGGGCCACGAGACTTCGACCAGCGCGCAAAAATGGAGGCTCTAGACCCTTCCAGAGCCGTGATATAGGATGTCAAAGTTTTGACCTGAAAAAAAAACATAAGGGGTAACACTGTCGTTTTGGCCGAAATTTTGACCCCCTCCGATCTTCTTGAAACTCTGGATTCTGACAGAGGGCCACGAGACTTCGACCAGCGCGCAAAAATGGAGGCTCTAGACCCTTCCAGAGCCGAGATATCGGATGTCAAAGTTTTGACCTGAAAAAAAAAACATAAGGGGTAACACTGTCGTTTTTGGCCGAAATTTTGACCCCCTCCGATCTTCTTGAAACTCTGGATTCTGACAGAGGGCCACGAGACTTCGACCAGCGCGCAAAAATGGAGGCTCTAGACCCTTCCAGAGCCGAGATATCGGATGTCAAAGTTTTGACCTGAAAAAAAAAACATAAGGGGTAACACTGTCGTTTTTGGCCGAAATTTTGACCCCCTCCGATCTTCTTGAAACTCTGGATTCTGACAGAGGGCCACGAGACTTCGACCAGCGCGCAAAAATGGAGGCTCTAGACCCTTCCAGAGCCGAGATATCGGATGTCAAAGTTTTGACCTGAAAAAAAAAACATAAGGGGTAACACTGTCGTTTTTGGCCGAAATTTTGACCCCCTCCGATCTTCTTGAAACTCTGGATTCTGACAGAGGGCCACGAGACTTCGACCAGCGCGCAAAAATGGAGGCTCTAGACCCTTCCAGAGCTTAGATATCGGATGTCAAAGTTTTGACCTGAAAAAAAAACATAAGGGGTAACACTGTCGTTTTTGGCCGGAATTTTGACCCCCTCCGATCTTCTTGAAACTCTGAATTCTGACAGAGGGCCACGAGACTTCGACCAGCGCGCAAAAATGGAGGCTCTAGACCCTTCCAGAGCCGAGATATCGGATGTCAAAGTTTTGACCTGAAAAAAAAACATAAGGGGTAACACTGTCGTTTTTGGCCGAAATTTTGACCCCCTCCGATCTTCTTGAAACTCTGGATTCTGACAGAGGGCCACGAGACTTCGACCAGCGTGCAAAAATGGAGGCTCTAGACCCTTCCAGAGCCGAGATATCGGATGTCAAAGTTTTGACCTGAAAAAAAAACATAAGGGGTAACACTGTCGTTTTTGGCCGAAATTTTGACCCCCTCCGATCTTCTTGAAACTCTGGATTCTGACAGAGGGCCACGAGACTTCGACCAGCGCGCAAAAATGGAAGCTCTAGACCCTTCCAGAGCCGAGATATCGGATGTCAAAGTTTTGACCTGAAAAAAAAAACATAAGGGGTAACACTGTCGTTTTTGGCCGAAATTTTGACCCCCTCCGATCTTCTTGAAACTCTGGATTCTGACAGAGGGCCACGAGACTTCGACCAGCGCGCAAAAATGGAGGCTCTAGACCCTTCCAGAGCCGAGATATCGGATGTCAAAGTTTTGACCTGAAAAAAAAACATAAGGGGTAACACTGTCGTTTTTGGCCGAAATTTTGACCCCCTCCGATCTTCTTGAAACTCTGGATTCTGACAGAGGGCCACGAGACTTCGACCAGCGCGCAAAAATGGAGGCTCTAGACCCTTCCAGAGCTTAGATATCGGATGTCAAAGTTTTGACCTGAAAAAAAAACATAAGGGGTAACACTGTCGTTTTTGGCCGGAATTTTGACCCCCTCCGATCTTCTTGAAACTCTGAATTCTGACAGAGGGCCACGAGACTTCGACCAGCGCGCAAAAATGGAGGCTCTAGACCCTTCCAGAGCCGAGATATCGGATGTCAAAGTTTTGACCTGAAAAAAAAACATAAGGGGTAACACTGTCGTTTTTGGCCGAAATTTTGACCCCCTCCGATCTTCTTGAAACTCTGGATTCTGACAGAGGGCCACGAGACTTCGACCAGCGTGCAAAAATGGAGGCTCTAGACCCTTCCAGAGCCGAGATATCGGATGTCAAAGTTTTGACCTGAAAAAAAAACATAAGGGGTAACACTGTCGTTTTTGGCCGAAATTTTGACCCCCTCCGATCTTCTTGAAACTCTGGATTCTGACAGAGGGCCACGAGACTTCGACCAGCGCGCAAAAATGGAAGCTCTAGACCCTTCCAGAGCCGAGATATCGGATGTCAAAGTTTTGACCTGAAAAAAAAACATAAGGGGTAACACTGTCGTTTTTGGCCGAAATTTTGACCCCCTCCGATCTTCTTGAAACTCTGGATTCTGACAGAGGGCCACGAGACTTCGACCAGCGCGCAAAAATGGAGGCTCTAGACCCTTCCAGAGCCGAGATATCGGATGTCAAAGTTTTGACCTGAAAAAAAAAAACATAAGGGGTAACACTGTCGTTTTTGGCCGAAATTTTGACCCCCTCCGATCTTCTTGAAACTCTGGATTCTGACAGAGGGCCACGAGACTTCGACCAGCGCGCAAAAATGGAGGCTCTAGACCCTTCCAGAGCCGTGATATAGGATGTCAAAGTTTTGACCTGAAAAAAAAACATAAGGGGTAACACTGTCGTTTTTGGCCGAAATTTTGACCCCCTCCGATCTTCTTGAAACTCTGGATTCTGACAGAGGGCCACGAGACTTCGACCAGCGCGCAAAAATGGAGGCTCTAGACCCTTCCAGAGCCGAGATATCGGATGTCAAAGTTTTGACCTGAAAAAAAAAACATAAGGGGTAACACTGTCGTTTTTGGCCGAAATTTTGACCCCCTCCGATCTTCTTGAAACTCTGGATTCTGACAGAGGGCCACGAGACTTCGACCAGCGCGCAAAAATGGAGGCTCTAGACCCTTCCAGAGCCGAGATATCGGATGTCAAAGTTTTGACCTGAAAAAAAAAACATAAGGGGTAACACTGTCGTTTTTGGCCGAAATTTTGACCCCCTCCGATCTTCTTGAAACTCTGGATTCTGACAGAGGGCCACGAGACTTCGACCAGCGCGCAAAAATGGAGGCTCTAGACCCTTCCAGAGCCGAGATATCGGATGTCAAAGTTTTGACCTGAAAAAAAAAACATAAGGGGTAACACTGTCGTTTTTGGCCGAAATTTTGACCCCCTCCGATCTTCTTGAAACTCTGGATTCTGACAGAGGGCCACGAGACTTCGACCAGCGCGCAAAAATGGAGGCTCTAGACCCTTCCAGAGCTTAGATATCGGATGTCAAAGTTTTGACCTGAAAAAAAAACATAAGGGGTAACACTGTCGTTTTTGGCCGGAATTTTGACCCCCTCCGATCTTCTTGAAACTCTGAATTCTGACAGAGGGCCACGAGACTTCGACCAGCGCGCAAAAATGGAGGCTCTAGACCCTTCCAGAGCCGAGATATCGGATGTCAAAGTTTTGACCTGAAAAAAAAACATAAGGGGTAACACTGTCGTTTTTGGCCGAAATTTTGACCCCCTCCGATCTTCTTGAAACTCTGGATTCTGACAGAGGGCCACGAGACTTCGACCAGCGTGCAAAAATGGAGGCTCTAGACCCTTCCAGAGCCGAGATATCGGATGTCAAAGTTTTGACCTGAAAAAAAAACATAAGGGGTAACACTGTCGTTTTTGGCCGAAATTTTGACCCCCTCCGATCTTCTTGAAACTCTGGATTCTGACAGAGGGCCACGAGACTTCGACCAGCGCGCAAAAATGGAAGCTCTAGACCCTTCCAGAGCCGAGATATCGGATGTCAAAGTTTTGACCTGAAAAAAAAACATAAGGGGTAACACTGTCGTTTTTGGCCGAAATTTTGACCCCCTCCGATCTTCTTGAAACTCTGGATTCTGACAGAGGGCCACGAGACTTCGACCAGCGCGCAAAAATGGAGGCTCTAGACCCTTCCAGAGCCGAGATATCGGATGTCAAAGTTTTGACCTGAAAAAAAAAAACATAAGGGGTAACACTGTCGTTTTTGGCCGAAATTTTGACCCCCTCCGATCTTCTTGAAACTCTGGATTCTGACAGAGGGCCACGAGACTTCGACCAGCGCGCAAAAATGGAGGCTCTAGACCCTTCCAGAGCCGAGATATCGGATGTCAAAGTTTTGACCTGAAAAAAAACATAAGGGGTAACACTGTCGTTTTTGGCCGAAATTTTGACCCCCTCCGATCTTCTTGAAACTCTGGATTCTGACAGAGGGCCACGAGACTTCGACCAGCGCGCAAAAATGGAGGCTCTAGACCCTTCCAGAGCCGTGATATAGGATGTCAAAGTTTTGACCTGAAAAAAAAACATAAGGGGTAACACTGTCGTTTTTGGCCGAAATTTTGACCCCCTCCGATCTTCTTGAAACTCTGGATTCTGACAGAGGGCCACGAGACTTCGACCAGCGCACAAAAATGGAGGCTCTAGACCCTTCCAGAGCCGAGATATCGGATGTCAAAGTTTTGACCTGAAAAAAAAAACATAAGGGGTAACACTGTCGTTTTTGGCCGAAATTTTGACCCCCTCCGATCTTCTTGAAACTCTGGATTCTGACAGAGGGCCACGAGACTTCGACAAGCGCGCAAAAATGGAGGCTCTAGACCCTTCCAGAGCTGAGATATTGAAACTCAAAATTTTGACCAGAAAAAAAAAAATGACAGTGTTACCCCTTTTGTTTTTTTTCGGGGGGTGAACAATTAAGTTTCTCCAATCTTCTCAAAACTCTGGATTCTGATAGAAGGCCACGATACATGGACCTGGGTGCAAAAATTGAGGCTCTAGACCCTTCCAGAGCTGAGATATTGAAACTCAAAATTTTGACCAGAAAAAAAAATGACAGTGTTACCCCTTATGTTTTTTTCGGGGGGTGAAAAATTAAGTTTCTCCAATCTTCTCAAAACTCTGGATTCTGATAGAGGGCCACGATACATGGACCTGGGTGCAAAAATTGAGGCTCTAGACCCTTCCAGAGCTGAGATATTGAAACTCAAAATTTTGACCAGAAACAAAAATGACAGTGTTACCCCTTATATTTTTTTTCGGGGGGTGAAAAATTAAGTTTCTCCAATCTTCTGAAAACTCTGGATTCTGATAGAGGGCCACGATACATGGACCTGGGTGCAAAAATTGAGGCTCTAGACCCTTCCAGAGCTGAGATATTGAAACTCAAAATTTTGACCAGAAAAAAAAAATGACAGTGTTACCCCTTATGTTTTTTTTCGGGGGGTGAAAAATTAAGTTTCTCCAATCTTCTCAAAACTCTGGATTCTGATAGAGGGCCACGATACATGGACCTGGGTGCAAAAATTGAGGCTCTAGACCCTTCCAGAGCTGAGATATTGAAACTCAAAATTTTGACCAGAAAAAAAAATGACAGTGTTACCCCTTATGTTTTTTTCGGGGGGTGAAAAATTAAGTTTCTCCAATCTTCTCAAAACTCTGGATTCTGATAGAGGGCCACGATACATGGACCTGGGTGCAAAAATTGAGGCTCTAGACCCTTCCAGAGCTGAGATATTGAAACTCAAAATTTTGACCAGAAACAAAAATGACAGTGTTACCCCTTATATTTTTTTTCGGGGGGTGAAAAATTAAGTTTCTCCAATCTTCTCAAAACTCTGGATTCTGATAGAGGGCCACGATACATGGACATGGGTGCAAAAATTGAGGCTCTAGACCCTTCCAGAGCTGAGATATTGAAACTCAAAATTTTAACCAGAAAAAAAAAATGACAGTGTTACCCCTTATCTTTTTTATCGGGGGGTGAAAAATTAAGTTTCTCCAATCTTCTCAAAACTCTGGATTCTGATAGAGGGCCACGATACATGGACATGGGTGCAAAAATTGAGGCTCTAGACCCTTCCAGAGTTGAGATATTGAAACTCAAAATTTTGACCAGAAAAAAAAAATGACAGTGTTACCCCCTTATGTTTTTTTTCGGGGGGTGAAAAATTAAGTTTCTCCAATCTTCTCAAAACTCTCGATTCTGATAGAGGGCCACGATACATGGACCTGGGTGCAAAAATTGAGGCTCTAGACCCTTCCAGAGCTGAGATATTGAAACTCAAAATTTTGACCAGAAAAAAAAAATGACAGTGTTACCCCTTATGTTTTTTTTGGGGGGGGGGGGGGGGGGTGAAAAATTAAGTTTCTCCAATCTTCTCAAAACTCTGGATTCTGAAAGAGGGCCACGATACATGGACATGGGTGCAAAAATTGAGGCTCTAGACCCTTCCAGAGCTGAGATATTGAAATTCAAAATTTTGACTAGAAAAAAAAATTACAGTGTTACCCCTTATGTTTTTTTTTCGGGGGGTGAAAAATTAAGTTTCTCCAATCTTCTCAAAACTCTGGATTCTGATAGAGGGCCACGATACATGGACACGGGTGCAAAAATTGAGGCTCTAGACCCTTCCAGAGTTGAGATATTGAAACTCAAAATTTTGACCAGAAAAAAAAAATGACAGTGTTACCCCTTATGTTTTTTTTTCGGGGGGTGAAAAATTAAGTTTCTCCAATCTTCTCAAAACTCTCGATTCTGATAGAGGGCCACGATACATGGACCTGGGTGCAAAAATTGAGGCTCTAGACCCTTCCAGAGCTGAGATATTGAAACTCAAAATTTTGACCAGAAAAAAAAAATGACAGTGTTACCCCTTATGTTTTTTTAGGGGGGGTGAAAAATTAAGTTTCTCCAATCTTCTCAAAACTCTGGATTCTGATAGAGGGCCACGATACATGGACCTGGGTGCAAAAATTGAGGCGACCCTTCCAGAGCTGAGATATTGAAATTCAAAATTTTGATTAGAAAAAAAAATTACAGTGTTACCCCTTACGTTTTTTTTCGGGGGGTGAAAAATTAAGTTTCTCCAATCTTCTCAAAACTCTGGATTCTGATAGAGGGCCACGATACATGGACCTGGTTGCAAAAATTGAGGCTCTAGACCCTTCCAGAGCTGAGATATTGAAACTCAAAATTTTGACCAGAAAAAAAATGACAGTGTTACCCCTTATGTTTTTTTTCGGGGGGTGAAAAATTGTCTTTTTTTTTTCTGGTCAAAATTTTGAGTTTCAATATCTCAGCTCTGGAAGGGTCTAGAGCCTCAATTTTTGCACCCAGGTCCATGTATCGTGGCCCTCTATCAGAATCCAGAGTTTTAAGAAGATTGGAGAAACTTAAATTTTCACCCCCCGAAAAAAAAGCTTAAGGGGTAACACTGTCAATTTTTTTTTCTGGTCAAAATTTTGAGTTTCAATATCTCAGCTCTGGAAGGGTCTAGAGCCTCAATTTTTGCACCCAGGTCCATGTATCATGGCCCTCTATTACCCCTTTTCCTCCGAAAAAAGAACTGGTTCGGAACTGGTGCTGGTTCAAAGTTAGTTCGGAGCTGGTTCAACTTGCGAACCCGTTCAGAACCTGTTTGCTTTTCCACTGACTAGAGCGCCCAGGGAACAACGTCGTTACGTCACTGTTTACGTCGCTTGCAAGTAGGCTACTTTGCTTTGGGATTATCTCTAACTCGTGTACCAAGAAAACTTTAAAAACAATTGAAATATGTAAGTCTTTTAATCTTTTCGTTTGATATGTAATCTTTTCTGATAAGTTATGTACCCATGTCTTGTGTCTTTTTTCTTTCCATTTATTTGTTCAATCGCGACTGTTTTCTTCTTTGCTTATGTTTAAATAAATAAATAAATAAAAACGCTTGCGTGTTTCTGCAGTTTCTCATGGCTTTGCGATGGTCAGAAAATATGTTTAGAACACATCTGAAGCCGCCCCAGCCCCCGACGTAAACATGACGTGCTAAAAGAACGGTTCTAGTCCAGCAAAGAGTTGGTGCCGCTTTGGAACCAGTTCTCGCGGCCGCGAACCGGTTCTTTGGCTGTCGAAACACAAGGAACTGGTTCGCGCGCAGGCACCGGCTCCGAACCGGCTCTCAAAATGCGTTGGTGGAAAAGGGGCTTATCAGAATCCAGAGTTTTGAGAAGATTGGAGAAACTTAATTTTTCACCCCCCGAAAAAAAAGCATAAGGGGTAACACTGTCATTTTTTTTTTTTCTGGTCAAAATTTTGAGTTTCAATATCTCAGCTCTGGAAGGGTCTAGAGCCTCAATTTTTGCACCTATACGCTTTTTTTTTCGGGGGGTGAAAAATTAAGTTTCTCCAATCTTCTCAAAACTCTGGATTCTGATAGAGGGCCACGAGACATGGACCTGGTTGCAAAAATTGAGGCTTTAGACCCTTCCAGAGGTGAGATATTGAAACTCAAAATTTTGACCAGAAAAAAATGACATTGTTACCCCTTATGTTTTTTTTCAGGGGGTGAAAAATTAAGTTTCTCCAATCTTCTCAAAACTTTGGATTCTGATAGAGGGCCACGATACATGGACCTGGGTGCAAAAATTGAGGCTCTAGACCCTTCCAGAGCTGAGATATTGAAACTCAAAATTTTGACCAGAAAAAAAAATGACAGTGTTACCCCTTCTGTTTTTTTTCGGGGGATGAAAAATTAAGTTTCTCCAATCTTCTCAAAACTCTGGATTCTGATAGAGAGCCACGATACATGGACCCCACAGCAAATTTGAAAGTGTTAAATTAACA
Source organism: Cyprinella venusta (assembly GCA_038021265.1). Taxonomy (NCBI): domain Eukaryota; kingdom Metazoa; phylum Chordata; class Actinopteri; order Cypriniformes; family Leuciscidae; genus Cyprinella; species Cyprinella venusta. The sequence goes on along the minus strand of CM075874.1, from coordinate 5,288,537 downwards.
CACACAGTGTTAAAATTAACACTTTTCCGGAGTTTATATAGGTCCACACTAAATAGAGTTAAACTTACACTTTAAATAGTGTTACTTTTTTTACACTTGCTTAGTGTAAAAAAAAAAAACACTGTTAGTGTTCACCATTAGTGTCCCCCCGCCCCCACCCCCCCTCATTTACACTAAGTTAGTGTTGAAATAACACTGGGTGTGTCAATATCTTAACACCAAGAGATTTATTTCAGCACTGATATAGTTTTCATACAAAACCCTGATTAAGGTAATTGTGTAATCAGTATTTGACTAAAAAATGCCTATGTGCATTCAGTTAAATCAGTCAACACACTGTATCAGTTTGAAATTTTATTTAACAACAGATGCACAATTACACCAGCACAAATAACATTCGCCATCAACATTCACCATCACCTACCCAAAACACTGCAGATCAAAAGGCCAGTTTAACTTCAAGCTGTTGGCTTTTACAAGTTCAATCAACTCACAGTCTCTGTACTTTAAACTCATGATGTTCTGAAAAATGTTCTGTGAAAAGTTTGTCGCAATAAAATACAGTCTCTCGGAGACTCACTGTGGTCTGCATGAAGGTGAAGTTGACCAGGGCTTCTTCTTAGGACAAGTTGAAGATATAGTGAACAAAGTTCAAAGGCACTTAAGGAGCTGGTTCCAGAACAAGAGTTAAGGCACTTGTCTACAGCGACGTAAAAGTGGTCAATCCTGCCCTTGATACTTCCTGATCCCAGAAGAAATACCTGGTGGTCCTCCCTCCCACTGAGAAGGCCTTCAATACTGGTGCAAGACTGAAAAAATAAATAAACGTAGATTAAACATACAGGAAAATAAATATTACAAGTTAAATGATTAATGCATTAAACGTGGTGCTGGTAACTTGCTCAAATTCAAATGAACCAAAAAAATAAAAAATAAATAAACTATGACACATCGTAACCCAATTTGTGCCTGACAAAACCAGTTGGTATCATGCTTTGTCTATTACAAATAGAAGTAAAAGATAACCATTAAAAGGAATCCCCGCCTCCCACCACCACCAGAAAAACAAACAAAAACATTTGCTGAGAATTCTGTCATTACACACACTCAGGTTTTTCCAAACCTATATTAATTTGTATTGCTGAACAAAAAGAAAAATGTTTTGAAGAAAAGTGAAATTGAAAAAGTGAAAATTGAAAGTGAAATTTTTGGGTGAACTATCTTTATGCTTGTCAGGTCAGAGACAAAATTCGCAGAGGGTTCAGTCCAAAGGACCTGAAAGAAAACCACTGCATTTTAGGGTTTAAAACCCATATCTTAATTGAAATGTTCAAGACTTACAATGGTATTGTAAGTCTTACCTTATGGAAATGCCTCTGTTGGAAGGTCTTCTTCCTCAGAGGAGGCAGGAGATGCAACAGCAGCAGAACAGATGACATGTCACTGTCCCAATCTGAATAAGTAGATGTTTAGGGATTGGTGGGCAATTTAAGAAAAGAAAAAAAAAGAAAGATTTAGTGTTCACAACAAGAAACCATAGCAAATATGAAATTGTGAATTCTTCACAAATCATACCAACCGTTTTCAGATCCTTGTCCACCTGCTGCATTGAAAAGACATCACATTTCTGCTGTTGAAGTCAGAGACTTGGCTTCGTTGATGATCTTTTGCTTATATGCCGTCTCCAATCTCTTAGGAAACATGTTGAATGTTTCAGCATTGAACAGCATAGCAAAGTCCTGGTTAATCAAATGACAAAAGCATATTACAGGATTGCTAAGATGTTAAAGAGCAACATGCAGGTTGATTTTATTTCTGAATTAATACTTTAAATTGTCTGCAGAGGTCTTTTAAAAACACTTATGTAAAAATTACTAATGAAATATCATTTGATGTAGAGATTTTGATGAAAAATGCGCTAGGCTCTGGAATACGCCTTTCCAGCAAGCAACGCGTCATATGACGTAGCCCGAGGAAAACAAATGAGCTCGCGGCCGCTTTCTCATTGCTGGGTGTTGATGTAGTTAGAGCAGTAGCGAGAGACATATAGTTTTAGAGAAGCCATAATGGTAAACTATTGTGTTTGTGGTTGTTCCACGAATTCCAGCCTGTCATGACATCATATCCATCATTTTCCTTCTAGGAAAAACAAGGCTTTTTGGTCTTGGGCGCGTTATATGCAGGTGAATAGAGCAGACTTCACTGCCGCGTCTGTTACCACACACACACTCGGTCGTTTGTGGCGCACATTTCACTCGCTTTAAATGGTATCACAAACTGCATTTGAAAAGCATTATTTATTTGTTGTTATGGCATGATCAATGTGGATAGTGCTAACCAGCTTGGATGGACTGCATCACTGTCAGCGTAGAATATGAGAAGACAAAATGTTGCTGGTTTAGATTAAGACAATCTAAATAGATATTTAATCAAGAACAAAGTCAAATGTATGTTTGCTAAAGCAGATTTATTGCAAAACACCAAGGTATAGCCATACAGTCGATGAACCAGCGTTAGCCGCGGTGCTAACTTACATGAACTCACTTGCCCTATTCGCCACTGGTTTTCTCGACACCACAACTCTAACGTTACTTCTCTCCTCTGCCCATTGTTCGTCTCCCGATCTCCCCCTGACTTCTATCTCGCCTAGAAGGCTCATAATTATTTGCCTGTGGGTCATCATAGGCATATTCGCCAACATCGCAGAACGCGGTTTCTTCGTTCGCATCCATTGTAACCTGAGCCTGAACTTGAACAGACTGCCTCGCCAATCGTCACTTCCGGTTAGTGCGTCGTAGACGCGGGAGTTATTTTATCACAATTTTTCTCAAAATATCGTTAATGGCTAAATATATATTACTCTAGTTCAGAAAATCTTGTTGTTTTATCGTCATCATACACTATGCTATATAGGGGTGTCCAACCTGCATGTTGCTCTTTAAAGTTTTAGTTGTCTGGTATTCTTCAAGCACTTCTTCACCAACAGATTTTTTTTTTTTTTTTTCCAGTGCATCTCAGACAATCTGATTAAACATGACCACATACAGGTGAACACATGAAGACTAAAATGGTGAAAGAATCATAAGGACAAGTTAACCCAGGGTTCCTACACAATTTCCATTTCAAAATTCCATACTTTTCCAGACTCAAATTTCCAGATCATTTCCAGATTTTTCCGACCATATTTTTAGCTGAACTGAACAGGTTCGGAGTTATTGGAATGGTTATATGAGTTTCCGAGCATTCATTTCGTTGGTTTGTTAAATAAGAGGCGATCTGAAATGTGCTTTTGAAATCAAGTGACCAAAGTGCTTGTTGCCGCTGCGATCAGTGGCGCGGATACAGTGTTCTGATGTGACTCACAGCCTTCACACGGACGCATGCTTCAATCCGTTGCAGAGAGACTCTCTATATTTGTTACACAAAACCTAATGTCCCTGCTTGACATACAACCACCAATAAAACAATCGGTTTTGATGAGGGAAAAAAAAAACTATACTACTCGGATTAGAACTCAGAACCTCTGAAACGCTTGGCAAAAGTTCTGCCACTGGACCATTAGTACATGGGGATATGAGTCGGATCTATGTATTTATTCACGTGAAAAATTCTCACCACTCACAACATATTTTAGATCTCATTAAACACAATGTACTATTTGGACTATAAGGACTCCACGGCGACTCCAGAGGTCGCTGTTTGACAAAAATGGAATTCCTGCATAGTGTGCCTTTAACTTTATAAATTGTTTTAAAATTCAACTGCTAACAAGTATGTAACATTCTAAAGATTTATAATTGGCATTTTTGCCTTTTATTAGGATAGGAAAGTAGCTAGACAAGAAGATCCTGAAGTACAACGGCGCTACTTTTTCTTTTTTTTTTTTTTTCAACGGCGCTACAAATTGTAGCTACTGATGCACGTACAAGTCAATTAACACCAAACCCAGTTAGGTTCAAAGCACAGGATTTTAATAAAACGGCAATGCTAAAACAGTGCAATGTTGTTCATTTTTGTAATTTTGTAAATTTAAATAACTATAAACCCCTACAGAAACAGAAGGGATGTTCATGTACAATTAACCCGAAAATTTGAAAATAGAGCTAAAGTCATGTTTAGTTGTTTAGTCAAAGGTGTCAAAGTCAAAGATGTTTAGTCAAACTCTGTTTGAGATAGGGGCGCTGTGATGGCAACTGCTGCCTAACAACGTAACAACCAATCTCTGCAGACCTACTCCGGCAGATCAAGTGTAAAAACGATCTATAGGCACCACTCGCTGGCAGCCTAATCGATTGCATATTATATATATTTAGAAATGATTAATTGTATATTTAGAAAACGAAATAGGTGCAATAGTCTGGAAACATCAATATGTTTCCATACTCTTAATTTATTTTTCCATACTTTTCCAGACCTGGAAATTGCTCAAATCAAATTCCATACTTTTCCATACTTTTCCAAACTGCGTAGGAACCCTGTTAACCATAAGAAAAAAAAACATACGTACCTGTTTAGAATTTTCGGCATCTGTGCTAATAGTGTTGCTGACCAGATTGCTGTTTGATTTTGCACTGCTCTCTCGGTCGTCTTCATGGTCAGTTGGCGAGAGTGATCGAGTATCAGTGCATGTGCTGGGGTTGAGGATCTTGTGGGTGAAAACTCTTGACAGGGAAAAGCAAAACATAATTTTATGTTTTCTCTGAAGGTAGGCTATTCGATCAAAAAGGCTTCGTCAAAATGTTAATTAATTCTGAAGCATGAATTTAGCCTAATGATTCAGAAAGCTTTCGGATTTCAAAAATGTATTTAATTTTTGTTCTGAAGACGAAAAAAATGTCTCAGAGGTTTGGAACGATATGAGGGCGAGTAATTAATGACATTCATTTTTGGGTGAACCAACCCTTTAAAAATAAAAACAAGGATAGATCCTTGTAAATTCTTATTCTGCTATATCTAGATCCAGTTGACACTTAACCACCAGATCCTTTTGTCCACCTTTTCATCACTGGATTTCAAACTTCAGTTCCCCATTTTGGATATTAATTAACCCAAACAAATCTGTAACAATATTCAATAAACTGATAAGAGAGCACTTAATTGTATATAGCTAATGTTGTAGCCTGGACTATTTTAGACAATGTTTGCATTATTAGCACGTCATTGCCATCTCATGATGAATCTCTTTTTTTATTATTGTCTGCTGAAGGTAGTGTTTCTGACTCAATTACATTTGTCCCCGGGATTACATCGAAGTCCTTAAAAGTATGTCTCAAGCGTTATTATAGACTTACCATCAGACAAACCAGCAGTAATATTTTCTTCAGGACATCTTACAGTAAGGCATAAATATGGACTGAGTTCGATCAGTTCATGGAGGATGTCCTCATTGGTGTCGGTGTAAAAGACTTGAAGAGCTGCTTTTGTTGCCAAACCAAATTTGCTTTTAACTATAACAAGACAATATATATATATATTGGTTTCATATATATACAGGTTTCATTAGTTAACATGGACTAAGAAATAATACTTTTACAGCATTTGTTAATAATCAATTTTTGAAAACATTATAAAAATCAAAAGTTGCACTATGAACTAAAATTAACAAAACAAGCAGTTCTACTTTTATTAACAAATCCTAAAGTTAGTTAGCACATTTATGCTAACAAGGAGACCTTATTGTAACATGTTGTTAACATGCACAAGTCATATAGCAATATTGTATAAGTATTAAGTCATATAGCAATATTGTTTATGACTCAAGTAAATTTCTAAATAGCACAAGCTTCTTCACTTACCTTCATTTAGAAAATCTTGAAACGTACGACCGCGGAGCAATTTCACAAATTTACACCTTCCTGGTACTGAACTTTAACCAGCATGATGAAAGCTGTTGGTCAAGAAAAATGCAGATTATGAAGTTATTAATATTAAAGAAGTTCATACGAGCTGCTTTTTTAAGAAGATCCATTTGTTAACCCACAAGTTAAGTTGCAGCTAATATGTATTCTTATCTACTTTCATGTAATGTAATTATGACTGCAGATGAAGCGCGCGTCAAAAACGCGTGTCAAATGAGCAAACAGTTCATATACAGTACACCGGCAGAAAGTTAGGTAAAACGCTTATAGTTATCTGATAGCTTATCTCCGTTGCCTTTTAACTTGTAGATCAGAGTAAACGCTATAACGTATACTCGAAAATACCAGACAACCGAAGCGGCGCGTTCAAGGTTCAAGTTAAAAAAAATAAAATAAAATAGATTCGTACCATTACTGCAGCATATTTTAACAGTCAGAGATTATTTGTGGGACAAGTCCAGTTATACTAAAATACTGGAGATAAAAATGCATTCACAATGCCTTATTTTGGCAAAGCAAAGAACGAGCCCCAAGGGGTTATGTGCAGTGTTATTTGCAGTGAACAAAATCACAGAAAGTATGCAGTTATATATCCCAGATTCTAAAACATAAGGTTAAAACTACTAACTAACATAAACTATGGAAGTCTTACCTCAATTTGCCAGCGAACTAACAAAACGTCCTCGAGGTCGGATCGGTCTCTCGTATTCTAAAAGGAAATCATGTTAGCACTCAGGCAATGCTGAGAAATGTACTAATATTATTCTAAATGGTGATAAATGTAAACTAAACATGAAAATTGGTTAAAAAAATCAAGTGGTTAAAACATTACATACCTGTTTGAATATTCCTCTCCTCGTGGTCGTCCGCCATTAATCAAAAAGGAAGTAAGTGCAAGAACCGGAAATCGGATCAACTCATCACCAGTGTCAATTACGTCAACTCGCTGTAATTACGCTGACTCCGACCACTGAGTTACTCTGCAAGTGTTGATGCCTTTCAAATTAACACCAGAATCGACACTTTTTAACTCTGATAATTTCACACCGTAAAAACAACTCTAAACTACACTGAAGGGTCTAGAGCCTCCATTTTTGCACTCAGGTCCAAGTCTCATGGCCCTCTATCAGAATCCAGAGTTTTGAGAAGATTGGGGAAACTTAATTTTTCGTCCAAAAAAAAAAAAAACATAAGGGGTAACCCTGTCGTTTTTTTTTTTCTGGTCAAAATTTTGAGTTTCAATATCTCAGCTCTGGAAGGGTTTAGAGCCTCAATTTTTGCACTCAGGTCTAAGTCTCATGGCCCTCTATCAGAATCCAGAGTTTTGGAGAAGATTGGGGAAACTTAATTTTTCGGCCAAAAAAAAAAACAAAAAAAAAAAACGTAAGGGGTAACACTGTCGTTTTTTTTTTTTTTCTGGTCAAAATTTTGAGTTTCAATATCTCAGCTGTGGAAGGGTCTAGGACCTCAATTTTTGCACTCAGGTCCACGTATCGTGGCCCTCTATCAGAATCCAGAGTTTTGTGAAGATTGGGGAAACTTATTTTTTCGGCCAAAAAAAAAAAAAAACATAAGGTGTAACACTGTCGTTTTTTTTTTTTCTGGTCAAAATTTTGAGTTTCAAAATCTCAGCTCTGGAAGGGTCTAGAGCCTCCATTTTTGCACTCAGGTCTAAGTCTCATTGCCCTCAATCAGAATCCAGAGTTTTGAGAAGATTGGGGAAACTTAATTTTTCGGCCAAAAAAAAAAAAAACATAAGGGGTAACACTTTTTCCCGGAGCGAAATTCCAGGTCGAAACATTACATATAGTATTATAAATTCAGACGTTTGTGATATATATATATAAAAATGAAATATAAGATTATCTTTTTTTAAATTAGATTGAACACGGAGCAGTTTTTTTTTTCTGTGAGTGAGACTGGAAAACCCGTAGTGGATTAGAGCGGAGTCATAACAGAACGCTTAGAGTGCAGAGAGGAACGGGCTTTTGCTCCAGTCCTGGCTTTGCGTCCGCGCCGTTAGGACCTAAACTCTAGATTAGTGTATTTTTTTAACTAATTTGCGGTAAATCTAGTCGATCACGAGTGGCTCATCAGGTAGATCTATAGATAAACTTATCTTTCAGGGATTTGACCGGCAGGGTTCACACACTTTTGTTTGAGAAATCGGGGGTGTGGCGTGAGAGCGTGAGAATTGGCTTAATTTTGGGCAATTTTGCGTGAAACTCACGCTCAGTGCGTGAAAGTTGGCAACCCTGCAATTATGTGTTTGACTAGAGATCTTACGGCATAAGACGCTATGCTGCTGCGTCTCAATAAAGATTCTAGAGAGTTTTTTTTTTTCGTTTTGGTTTTTTTGGCCGATTCAGATCAACTCCAAAAAGGAGGACAAATGAGTGTCCGGCTTGAGGCTGCGCCGGACGCCGGACACGGAGCTTAAAATCCGGACTGTCCGGCCAAAATCCGGACGTATGGCCACCCTATTTTCCACTGCATCCGTATGAAGACGTTGTTTCGCGGGTTCGTCATTTTCAACTCGCTCGCTCTGGCTCGAACATGTAAGGCTTGATGGACAAGTCTTCCATTGTTGACATTTGGTTAACGTGTAAATAAAAATGTTCTTTGACTCTATATAATCGTGCATCTCAAATCAAACTACAAAAATGGCCGAACGGGGTGGAGTTGAACTCAGCGACCCGGAGAGCGGGCGGGGTATGACACATCTCCTTTTTATTTAAAGGGGCCGCTTTAAAACGACTTGCTCACAGACGCACATCAGAAAGGGGGCCTGTGGAGCTCTAATAATGAGGAATTCAGACCCAAGCATTGCATTTTCGCCTTATATAGACCACAAATGTATGATTTATATGTAAAAACGAATGATTTAAAAGCATGATATGTACCCTTTTAAAGCTTTCAGTTGCCAGCGACATCCACGTGAACTCCATCAATCATTGTCCTGACGCCACGTGTCATTTCCTGCGGTCTGAAATCTGTCAGTGTCCAGTTCTTCATCATGATCACCAGTTGCCGGAAACACATGGAGTGGACTCTAGTGTTTCTGAAGCAGCATAAAGGGGCGTTTTTAATGCCATATAAGGCCTGATTGTTACCAAACTCCTGTTTAACTATTCATTGAGGACACAGGTGCCAAGTGTTGGTGTGTATGTCTCTCAGACCAAAGGAAGACAAGCTAATACCGGAGATAAGAGAACACGTATCCCTGACCAACGACTGCGGAGTGAGCCACCGACAGGATCAGCCATCACCACCCATCGAGGTAATTCTTTTGAACGTGTTGGTTTCGCATTGGTCGCGTATGAAATTTCGAGATCGAATGTTTGATTTACTTTCAAACGTGTTATTATGAAAAGTCCCCCAAATGGATGAAGAAAAGACTGTTGTGTGCTGGAATGTGAGACGCGTCTGATACAGAACTGACTAGCAACTGTTTTACACCAACAGAAGCACAACACGACCGACTAGGGTTGCTTTTGACCCGAACAAGAGGGAACTTATGTGACACGCTCACACTCAGTTAAGTGACCAAATCAGGCTCATGTCTTGGGGGTTTGTGCTTTTCACTCGGTGAATCTTTGACTTACTACTAGAGTTGATTCCTCAGTCATGGACCTTCAACCTCAGATGTCTCGACTGGACATCGATGTGGATTTGGGCTTTGCTCTCTTCTTCTTGGCCCTGCTGTGTTTGTTTCTGCTGGTTACAATGGTGCGTTGTGCTCAGATGGTTCTGGATCCGTACAGCTCCATTTCTGCGTCAACCTATCAGGAAGAGATGGAAGAGGAGGGATGAAGAATCAATGGATGCATTAAACTTGTAATGGAGGACAATTGGATTATAGCCAAAGACCATCTAAACTTTCTCTAACCTCTTGGATTTCTCTCGGAGCTCAGCCTGGAAAAGGGATCCGAGTTGCGTCCTGCCAATCATTAAGCACAACTAAATAAATAAAAACTGATGTGATTGGCTGACAGGGGAAACATGCAGTGGCTCACTGAATATTATTTTGTTTTTGGTTCAGTGAGTCTTAACTGAATGAACTGTAGTGCCGTGAAACTCAAGACCACATGGATGGATCTTATTACACTTTTCCAGGTGATCACATGGCAATAATGAAACTGTGAGCTTTCCTCACATGATTAAATTTGAAACATTTGAAATGCTTAGAGTGAATGGGAGTTAATTAGTTAATGTGCATATACTGCATGCTTCTATTTATGCATGTTGAATGGCAGCTAAATAATAAAAATGTTTTCATTTAAAAAAAGAAAGATTGTTATTTAGTATTTTTAAGGTGAGGTATTACAATGAATAGTCTTTTCCTTTTCTTTAATCAAAATTAAACTACCATATTGTGATGCACAGAGAAATATGATCAATTTGAAAAAAATCTATATATACACTGCATGTAGTTAATAATTTATACATATTTAAAATGACAATATGTCAGATTTTTGGATTTGTTATATTTTGATTTGTGTACGTACTGTATCCCAAATGTTTAAATCCAGAGAAATCAGCAACTTTAACCAGCGTCATTGTGATGACAATGAAAACACTAAAGATGCCTTCTATTATGTTTTTTTTTTAATATATATATTGTTTTTTATTAGGTGAGCAACTGTTTGCATACCTTTATTGACATAAAACTAATCATTGCTAAATAGCTCAACACTGTTTTGTCTTATTGTTTGACCCTCTGGTTTTCTTTATTTACTGCGAGTAACATGTTTGTACCCAAAAACTAAATCAGACAGCACTATTTTGTAACTTGCATATCATTATCAAAAAATTAGCTTTATTTGTAATAACAGAAATATGGCATTTTCTTCACCATACAATGGTTTAAAATGAAGTGCATGCTATTTAGCAACAGAAGTTGCCTAGCTTTTATTAATATGATATTCTAATAAGTGGTCGACCGATATTGGATTTTGGATGGCCATCTATATCTTCGAGAGCAGGGTGGCCGACATAAAGCAGAGATGTGTGTATGTATTTACAGTTGTGCTCAGAATTAATGGCACCCCTGGTAAATATGATTAAAAATGGCTGTAGAAAAAAAAGCCTTTCATTCAAAAATTTGCAAAAAATTATTGTGTTTACACGTGCAATTAACCTAAATACCTAAATGCCACAATCCCAATTGACCAAGTGCCCAATCCTAAATACAAAATGTCTTTCCTAAAAACCAAATGCCCAATCCTAAATACCAAATGCTCAATCCTAAATTTGAGTTCTGTTGGCAGCCCTGTTTGATGGTAAAGAAAATTTGATGGTAACTTACAACATGGTTGTTGGGTAGTTTTACTTACCGTCAAACTTTCTCTTACCAACTGTGTAGACTGACCCGTATCTGTTAATGACAGATATTTCACAATCCCCATTTCGTGCTGTGTCCAATTTTTGAAACATTCGCTAGTGAAGTGATAAGCTTTTAAGCCTTGTTTATACTCGACGCGTCCGCAAGAGCGCGAAGGGCGCGCGCCAAAAATGACGTCATTGCGGTGTGGGCGGTCGTGCGCGTAGGGTCCGCAAGACCCCATTGCGCCTGGCGGTGTGCACGGCACTTTTTGTAACTTTGCGCGCGGCGCCGCATCCGAAGATGGACGACTACGAGCCGAATGTGGCCGAACTGGTACGATCTGTACCAGAATGTTTATGATTCTTCTATACACAGAGACATTTGCATTGATGGGCGACCATAACATCTCATTTTGTGAACAGGAATATTTGCATTAAGCACCTAGTTTGCACTTGTCTAAAGTAATTGGTTATATCTACAAAATAAGCCTATAAATAGCAGAATTAAGCCCTGCTGGTAAAATTAAGGTTTAAACACTCTCCAATAAGGCTTCAGGTGTTTACCTAGTTTACATGCAGTGAAAGTAGGCTACAATAAACCTACTGCATTTACTCTTTTATGAATTATCAATTAATAAACTACTAATAAACGGCAAACTACTTCTTCACTGCTTATTTCTGGTGGTTTAGAGGAGAATTACTCCGAGTTCGCCCCCTGTCTTTTCACAGAATAGCACAACGGCGAGCGCGTCAAGTATAAATGCCTCGTCCGTTTGGAGAGGTGCGCACGCAGGCAGCGGAGACTCGCGCTCTTGCGGAAGCGTCGAGTATAAACAAGGCTTAACATCTCATTTTGTGAACAGGAACATATTTGCATTAAGCACCTAGTTTGCACTTGTCTAAAGTAATTGGTTATATCTACAAAATAAGCCTATAAATAGCAGAATTAAGCCCTGCTGGTAAAATTAAGGTTTAAACACTCTCCAATAAGGCTTCAGGTGTTTACCTAGTTTACATGCAGTGAAAGTAGGCTACAATAAACCTACTGCATTTACTCTTTTATGAATTAGCAATTAATGAACTACTAATAAACGGCAAACTACTTCTTCACTGCTTATTCCTGGTGGTTTAGAGGAGAATTACTCCGAGTTCGCCCCCTGTCGTTTCATAGAATAGCAAAACGGCGAGCGCGTCAAGTATAAATGCCTCGTCCGTTTGGAGAGGTGCGCGCGCAGGCAGCGGAGACTCGCGCTCTTGCGGACGCGTTGAGTATAAACAAGGCTTGAGAGCGGCGAGGAGAGTTGGAATCAGTTCAAATTTATGGCAATGACGCGGTTCGGCGGCAACCGATCGTAATGTAGAAGTGTTCCGTTTGAGAGAATTCCAGAGAACGCAGTCCTGTAAACTTTAGTTCCGACCACATTAGTTCCCAAACAAAATAGAGGAGGTTGATCATCTGAATTTGATAAAGAGGGCGCGCAACACTATTTATAGGCAAAATTTTCCTGCTAGAACACTTTTTCAGTGGGAATGCAAATGATAATAGCACTTAACCATGAACACAAAAGCCACACCACACACGTATGGCTTTTAATTTGTTTATTTCATTAGCAAACATGTCACTATAATTTTAGAGTTATTTCCAGCAATCAATTTTCTGCAAAAAATAACGATTGACATGCTTGTTTGCTTTGCGACCCTTTAAATAGAGTTAAAAAAAAAAGATCACACATTCGATCTATGTCTGAGCATCAGAGCATCCACGAATCTCTCCAAGGCATTGCTGTCAAGGCGGCGAGAGCGAATTTTGCCGCTCTTGCCGGCGGCGGTGTGAACGTTAGGGAGTGTTTAGGGAGAGCCACAAGGCCCACAACCAAAAACCGCCACAACCACGTGTCATGCTTTGTTTTTCGCGCGCTCGCTCGTCAGAACTGACGTCATCAGAGCACCATAGAGGAAGTGCATTTTCAGATTTTGATTAAAGATTACAAAACAAACAAAATGTCGGCTGACTTGCATGGGTGATCACTACAAAACTAGTAAAGTGGACTAACAAAGTAAATAATATAGTACATTTTGATTTACATAAAAAAGATGAATATACTTTTTTAGCATTTAGCACCACACACAAAATAAAATAGTTGACAAAAACTTTTAAATATTTTCTTAATTTAAAAGACAATTATATTATATTTCGATTTTAGAAATAAAAGTAGGCCTTTATAGATAATGTGACTTAAAAAAAGATCATATTTTAAACTCGCAATCTACTCACTTCAAAAAGGACACTCAAAAGGTACCGACAAACCACCTATTCAATGGATATCAAAGCAATTTCAAGCAAACTGAAACATAAGTGCACTATAATAATCATTAAAGGGTACATATCATGCTTTTAAATCATTAAATTTTACTTATAAATCATACATTTGTGGTCTATATAAAGCATAACTGCAATGCTTGGGTCTGAATTCCACATTATTATAGCTCAACAGGCCCCTTTTCTACCTCTTTTCTGATGTGCTTCTGTGAGCAACCCGTTTCGAAGCGTCCCCTTTAAATAAAAAGGAGTTGCGTCTTTCCCCGCCCGCTCTCCAGGTCGCTGAGTTCACGTTCGGTTCAACTCCCCGCGTTCGGCCATTATTGTAGTTTGATAAGAGATAAACGATTACTATAGTTTCAAAGAACATTTTTATTCACACGTTAACAAAATGTCAACAAAAGACTTGTCCATCAAGCGTTACGTATTCGAGCCAGAGCGAGCGATTTGAAAAAGACGACGACGAACCTGCAGAACAACGTCTTCATATGGATGCAGTATGTAAAGTTAACTATGTTGTGTTATTAGTGAAAGTCGACTATTTCTCTTGTTAAAACAAGCACTCTGACAAGATAAATGACTACAGTCTAATCTTACCACTAAAAATCTGTATTGATAATATGATAACTTACGTTTAGAAAAGCATCAGCAAACACAGCATCTAAATGATAGAAGTAATTTACCCCTCATTCAGACGAAGTCGATCGGCAAACCATTCTTTATACTGGCGGAGGTTGTTGAAGTGGGAATCCTTGAAGTGCTTCAGGTCACTACATCCAACAACCGAACATTTTGACTTGCCCTCTCGTAACTTCTGCATCATTGAGCTTGGACTACAAAATCGGAGCGAGAAATAATAATGGCGGATTGCTCGAAGTGTTGGACCGGTAGTCGATGTCCTTATTTGGCAGTTCCGCTGCAAATCCTGTGACGTTATTGTTCAAAAAAAGGCATAGAAAACAGAAAAATCTGAACAGGTTGAAAAATATGACCAAAACAGAATATAAAGATATAAACGAAGCACCTGAAGAGAATAATTTCATCTTTTCTGTACTTATAAACACTCCAAATATACAACAAAATGCATTTACGGGCTTAAAAAGTGGATTTTGCATGATATGTCCCCTTTAATAGATATGAATTGTAGAATGTATCTACTGTGTGTGAGTAAAAGAGAACGAAAAAGAAAGAATGAGTCACTAAGAAAATTGCCTAACCAAAAGATCCTTACCATGTTAATGTTTAATACAGAGGTGCTAATAATATAATTTCTAACGCTTAGTTACCTACATAGACAGTAACATACAAGTCTTAGCCCACATTCCAAAAGATCCCAAACAAGATCATGGACTTTTAATTTGAAAATTTGACAAATAACTTGTATTCTTCGTAACAAATTGGACTTTTATTCTGAAAGACGTTCAATGGCTGCTGTGATAGTGTGTACACATGGATAACACACCGGTATCGCTATATTTACCTGGAGGATTTCCGAAGTTTTGAAGTATTTAGCATCCAACTGTGATTTGAAGCACTTTCTAACTTCCAACGCGGATTCTCAGAAGGTAAAGCGACTTTAAAAGACAGATTGAGTTGAGCACGCGACAGGATGTAAGTTAATGTCACTGTGCTAGCGACTGAAGGTCATGATTAGAAGAGCATAATGTACACATTTATCACACTATCTTTGATGTAGATGTCATGCTTGAGAGTAAATCTGCGTTATTAATGGTTTTGCAGCATGTCTGTGTTTGGAGGACTGTTGAGTCGCGCGGGGACTTTCTGCGCGAGACACTTCAGCACAGGTGTGTGGATGTGGTTATAACTTTCATTATTATATCTGTTTGATTGTGGATATTGTCCTCTTGTTTAATATGAGTTGCATGTTCGGTATCACACAGGTACTTGTGCTAGAATACGAATGCACGCCATTCCCAAACTGAAAGAGGTGGATAGATGGACGGAGAAGAGAAGCATGTTTGGAGTTTATGACAACATTGGGATATTGGGTGAGTGACTTGTTTACACATATACAGTTAACCTTTAATTTATTGCTATTTATTAAATTGTGATCGTCTTTGTATTTCTTTAAGAAGTGTGTTTTGGTCCATAATAAAGTTCAGTCATTTTAAAAAAAGGTTTTATAAATCCTCATTCCAGTATTTACAGTACTACTGTATAAATTTGGTGTAGGAACACTAGAACTTACTTTCACTATTTCGATAATATTTGGTGTGTATATTAATATCTTAGTTGTACATACAATATTTGAGTGTAGTATTTTTTGGGCATATTTTTTTAAATTATATACATGCACCAAAATAATGCACAGCAAAATAAAATTACATATTATTTTATATGTATCTTCTTAATAAGTGTAAAATGCCACACAAGAAGTCATGTAAACTAGGAATGATGCGAATAAATAATAATTCTTCTATGTAAAACAAAATGTACAGGCCAGGGGGTTTTAATCTTTCAGATGCCACAGATCCCCAAATATGATCATCCTCACATGAGGGACCCCATGCTAAAATTTAAAAGGCAGCTAATTTTCATGTACGGAGACAAAAATTATACGGTGAGAATGAATAGCCTATTATAAATGTGTAAAAAAGACAAGCGTTTCTATTGTAACATTAGATATTTCCTACTCACTATTAATAATAAATAGCTGTAATGTTGATGAATGTATTTAGATGTATTGATTAATTTACCTTAATGTTTCATTTTATTCATTGTATTTATTTTAGTTTTAATTACATTGACATATTATTTGACATAGGTCTAAAGGTTTGTATATTAAAGCATCCTGCAACGATTAGTATGCTAGCTGTATCCATTTACATCCAGTCTTTGTGCTAAGCTAGGCTAGCGGTGGGTGCGTCAGACAGTTACAGCATGCACGGAGATGAAAAAGGCATTTATGGCCTTATCTATCTCTGGGGATACAGTGAATAAGCTGTTAACTTAGGTAGCTAAATAATGTTAACCAAAGAACCTTATTGTAAAGTGTTGCCAAATACTTTTAAAAGATTTCAGGACCCCTTTAATCTTATTTTACACTGTACTTTTGGACTGTAAGGAACTTCTCCGTGTTCCCAGACAGCCGTGTAACGCTGCGCTGACTGTGTTTGACTTAAGGTGATTTTAAAGCCCACCCAAAAGACCTGATCAGAGGGCCCGTGTGGCTCCGAGGCTTCAGAGGGATAGAGCTTCAGCGTCTCATCAGGAAGAAGCGGATGGTGGGAGACCGGATGATGACGGAGGACAAGCACATCCTGGACAAGAGGATCAGCTTTCTGTACCGCCGGTTCAACAGATACGGCAAGCACAGATAGACTGAACCACAGCTGGTGTGTGTGTATGTCCTTCATCTGCATCCATGTGAAGCTCATTTTGTGTCAAAAAGCTGCAGCTCTGTTTATTAAACTGTAAAAAAAAAAACATATGTCACAATGTCGTCATCATTACAAAAGGGTTGAGATTAAATGCGTGGAAGCTCGTTTCTGCCATGGAATTAAAAAAAAAAACTACGAGCCAAAATTAGGAGATGTGCAATTATACCTTTATATTTATAACAATAAGTTTATATTTGTAAGTTTAAAGCTCACAGTCTTGCATAATCTCACAATTTATGACTTGAAATTCCAAGTTTGTATATCAATCTGAATTGTAGGAAATAAACTGAATTCCACTCAAAATTGCTAGGAAAAAACAAGTTAACATAAAAATGCTATACAGTAATTTACTTAAAAAATAAATAAAACATTTCTCATTCAGCCCCACAAAAAAAAAACGGTTCCTTGATTCCCTGTAAGTGGAGTTTCAGAGGGTGTTTCTGCTCTGGGATCAGTGAGAGAGGGAACTAGGACTGGGGAATCCGGTGAACGGACCCTCTGTAATGACCGGCTGCTCCGACTCCATCTGTGGGGGAACACAACAACACGCATCTCAATATTGTCACTATCATTACTGATCATAGTTAAGGTCGTGGTTCTACATCATTTGTGTTCACGCGACTCCTCAAATTGTGTGTCTTGAGGAAGGTGTGAGTTATTGGACATGTACAGCCCCTTTCTAAAGTGACATTTATTCTCTCTAGGGTGTAATATTACCTCATTGAAATGTTTATGATCAGAATGATGATTTTCTTTCTTTTTCTGCTTCTAACTGGCACCAAAAAGGGACCACATTACTCCAGACCAGTATTACACTGTCTTCATTGGCTACAGGTTCATTACAGGATTGAGTATAAGATTCTATTAGGCTAATGGTTTTTAAAGCGATGCATAACATGTCCCCAAACTACATTGTTGACCTTTTAGGATCGTACAAATCAGGCAGGACATTAAAGGTCAGCAGAAGCTGGTTCATTGATCTTAAAGGGATACTCCACTTTTTTTTGGAAATAGGCTCATTTTACAACTCCCCCAGAGTTACACAGATGGGTTTTACCGTTTTTGAATCTATTCAGCCGATTTTCTGATATTTAGAAGAATATCAGTAACCAGACAGTCTCTGGTCTCATTGACTTCCATAGTAGGAAAAAAAATATACTATGGAAGTCAATGAGACCAGAAACTGTCTGGTTACTGATATTCTTCTAAATATCAGAAAATCGGCTGAATGGATTTGAAAACGGTAAAACTCAACTGTTTAACTCTGGGGGAGTGGTAAAATGAGCCTATTTCCAAAAAAAGTGGAGTAGTCAAAGGGTGACCAAAAGAAGTCAAAGGGTGACCAAGCTTTTTCAGTTGTGGCTCCCAAGCTGTGGAACAGTCTTCCTTCTCATATCCGTCTAGCTCAGACAGTAGACATTTTTAAGTCCAGATTAAAAACATATCTTTAACTAAAAGCTTGGTTAAAAAGGAGTAGTTCACTTTAAAAAAAAAAAACTTTTGCTGATAATTTACTCACCCCCATGTCATCCAAGATGTCCATGTCTTTCTTTCTTCAGTCGAAAAGAAATTAAGGTTTTTGATGAAAACATTCCAGCACTTTTCTCCATATAATGGACTTCAATGGGAACCAAACGGTTCAAGGTCAAAATGAACAAATCTTTTTCCGAGTCGTTTGGTTCATTCAATGAACGAAACGGACAAATTGACTTGGAAAAAGAATACCAGTTCAACAGAGCAAGGCGAGCATTTGAGCTTATAAAACTTAAACTTTATTCATTTATTTATTAAATGAGCGATCATTTCGCTTGATAAGACACTTATTCATCGTCTGGAGTCGTTTAAAGCCCTTTGAGCAGTTTGCACTGAAACTGTCTTTTGGACCTTGAACCGTTTGGTTCCCATTGAAGTCCATTATAAATAGAGAAAAATCCTGGAATGTTTTCATCAAAAACCTTAATTTCTTTTCGACTGAAGAAAGAAAGACATGGACATCTTGGATTAACCTGACTCCGCCAGATGGATTTGCTCCGCATATCCATCTGGAAACCTTCCGTTGAAGTAATTTTGGTAAGGGGCGAAAATACTGGTTAGCTGATTGGCCTATGTTAGTGATAGACGGGCCAAGTCAACCAATCAGATCAACGAAGCATATGACGTACCGTAACTCTTGCCGAAACCAGTCGGGAGAAGAGCAAAAACATCTTTTCCTCTGAGAAAAGCCTCCAGAGTAGTGTTTTGCTCTTCTTTCAGTGAAGAAATACTCTGTAATTCCGATAAAAATTGCTCGATAGCCACGCTGATGCTAGTTTCATCCGCTGAAGCCGCCGTGTTCTTTAGACTGAACTGTCGCGCTTCTCGTTGCATCACACCTCAACCCGCCTCAAAGCCAACGCTGATTGGACGTTCGTTTGGTGAACTGCTCCCAAATTTTCTTTAACGGAGAGTGTCCAGACTGATCTGCGAGTGAAACCTTGAAAGCTCGCGAGATCAGGATGGTCTCGCGAGGCTAATCTTGGATGACATGGGGGTGAGTAAATTATCAGCAAAAGTTTTTTTTTAGAAGCGAACTACTCCTTTAAGTGCATTGTAGATTTAATTTACTCTTTTAGTTTTCACAATTTTAATTCTTTCTACAATGACCTCACTATATTGTAATGTGAGGGGGTATGTCTAAGAGTGTGTACTTTCAACTTCATATATGCTTTTATACATGAATGTCTGTCTTACTGTTTTTAGTTAACTGTGAAGCACTTTGGGCAACAACATTGCTAGTATTAAATGTGCTTTATAAATAAATATAAGTTGAAAAAATATATAAATTTCATATAAATGTTCTTTTGAACTTCATATTCATAAAAGAATGGTGGAACATTAAATGAATCATGATTTCCACAAAAAATATGAAGCACAACGAACAACTGTTTTCAACATAAATAAGCCTTTGACTCATAATTTTGTAATTCAGACATTCAGGGTTTTTTTTTTTCATCTGAATTGTTGGTTTTAAATTTGGAACTGTGAGCAAAAAATAAATAAAATTAGAATTAGGAGATTAAAAGGTTTTAATTATGTTAAATATTTATCCCTTTAACAAGTTTATATTTGTAAGTTTACAGCTCACAGTTCTGACTTTTTTTCCTTGAATGATATCTGAAGGATCATGTGACACTGAAGACTGGAGTAATGATGCTGAAAATTCAGCTTTGATCACAGGAATAAATTCAATTTTAAATATATTCACACAGAAAATAGCTATTTTAAATAGTAATAATATTTCACAATATTACTGTATTTTTTAATCAAATACAGTAAAAGCAGAAGAGACTTCTTTCAAAAACATCTTACTGACTCCAAACTGTAATGTGGGAGCAGAAACTGCAGCCTGTCCCGGGATTATAATCTTTAACAAGATCTTGGTATGGTCCTTCATACCTGTGCGTCTCTCTCTCTGTCCTTGGGAACCCGATGCCTCTTTTTCTTGGGTCCACCGGCGGACTGAAGGGCAAACGCTGGAGAAGAGCCGTCTTCATCGAGAGCAGGATCTAAAGCCTTTCCCTCGTCCTGTTTGAACACATCAAGCGTGTGTCGTCAGCTTCAGTGTTAGAACAAACAGTTGAATTACTTTCAAATAAATCCGATTCGGGTGTGAACACAGCTTAATGTTAAAGAAGTTTTTGTTCCTCACCTCTAGTGGGATGGTGAGCTGAGCCGTCCTGTAATCATCTCCATACGAGTCCAGAGTCTTCATGAGGAACCTGAGCACACATGAGCAGATGTTACGCTGAGTTATGACTGTTATATTGTAATATTATGACACTACATTTCCTTAAAGGGTAACTAAACCCCTGGTCAGAGCCTGACTCCACACACTGGCAATATTTGAAAAATGGCAGACCCCAGCAGAGATAGAGGGGACGAAATAGATGCTAAAACACTCTATCCTGATCGTTTTCAATACTCGCAATTCCAACTCCTGACTCGCTACAGTGGTTTTGACGAAACAAGCTGGTTTTTATACTGCCAAGGGCGTAGCTCGTGCCAAGAGCGTGGTGAGCTGAAGCGTGCGTACGTCACGAAGAATCGCTAACATCCAATAGGAAAATTCAACTGCAGTAGCCACTGTTCAACCTGAAGAGGGCAGCACTAAGACGTTTTTACACCATATACTGTAGAAATAAAACACTTCACACACAAATGTCAAAAAAGTTACTTGAATCAATGACTGGTATTAATAAAGATCCATTCTTACAGGTCATTAAAAGTTGGTCTAGGATTTAGTTACCGTAATTTCCGCACTATAACAGGGTATATACAGTATTCCTTAAGTTAAATTTACTACTTTTTAATACCTTTTCTACTACCTTCAGAATTTTTTTAAAAACCATCACGACACTGAATTAAGTGTTAATCAGCAGCAACCTTTCTATTATTAACACAGATTTTGACATTTATAACATATAAAAATGGCAAAAGATGTGCTGCGTGACAGGATTTAATAGGGGAAACTGCGAAAATGCGACTAAAACGAATAATTTTATCAATTTAAACTAAATGTTGGATTCAATATAGTGTTCCTTACAACTCACTAAAGATCCAGTGATCCGTGGATATTGACATGCAGCCAGGAATCGTGTTGCCTGACAATTATGTTCGCCTGATTTCGACACCGGGGAAATAAAAGCAATATAGACCTAAACATAAAGCAAATTTGCCTGTGAACGCTTTATGTAAATACAATATAGGCAGGTCTAAATCCGGGTGATCACAGATGATGTCGATCGACCATTGAATATGGCGTCAGCATCAAACACAGACAGAGACGAAAGATCTTTGATTGTGCCCAGATACGCTAAAGCCCATATTTAAATGGACTAACACAAACACAGAATAGGACACCTGATAGTCTGAAAAAAAAAAAACCTAATTTTTAAAAAATAATACCTCTCAGACTACATTTAACACTTTTAATGGCCTTAAATTTGACAATTTTGATTTATCACTTTTTAATACTTTTTAAAACCCCGCGGACACCCTGTATAAGGCGCACCGGATTATAAGGCGCACCTTCAATGAATGACCTATTTTATAACATTTTTCATATATAGGGCGCACCGGAGTATAACGCGCATAAGATACTGCACTCTTAGAAGAAAAGGTTCTATATAAAACCTTAAAAGGTTCTAAAGCGCTGCGTATTTGGAAACCCTAAAATGCAATGAGTGTGAATGATCACAAAATTCAAGATATGGGGGTTAAAAATGTAATTAATCAATATCACACGAGGAGTGCCATTTCAGTTTTTATCCTACAAAAATCAGCACGATTAAAATGTGATATTAAGTTACTACAACAGTTTAATAAACAATAATTTAATAACTACAAAATGGTGCAGAATAATGTAATATATGAATGAATAATAGCCTTTAAAGAACCTTTGTGCCAAAAGTTGTTCTTTCTTGTCATTATTGAACCTTTTTTTAGCATAAAATGTCCTTTGGGGTTGAGTAAAGAACCCTATGCTACATATGAAGAGTTTGGTTCCAAAACGCTATAGAATTTGAGATAAACTGTGTTTTCTTTAGCAAGAAAATGGGAAGACTAAAAGCGCGATTCAACTAACCAATTGATCCATATATAAGACGCACCGGATTATAAGGCGCACTGTCGTTTTTTTTTTGTTGTTTTTTTTTTAATGAAAGACTTTTAAGTGCGCCTTATAGTGCGGAAAATACGGTACTCTTTAAGAAAAATACCCGAATATAAAAGGGATCCCTTTTACGAAGTCTTGATTTTGTTTTTGGGGTGTACTAGACTATATTTTCAAGCTTGATTATTCAAAAAACACATTATATTTCACATTATTTCAGAACCTCTCTCCCCAGTCTGGCTTGAACATTGATTTCGATGAAGCTTCTCCTTCTGAAATATGAAGGAGCTGTGATTGGTCAGCTAGCCCAGTGTGTTGTGATTGACAGCGCATGTTCGGGCAATGTCACGCCCCTCCATAACTGCGAGCTCTTCTCTAGTGTAAATTTTAACGATGGCATCAATTTCAAACCAATTAGAGCTCAATGAATTCAGACAATGTTAATGAATGAGAGGATAGTGCGGAACGGATTTCATGCACAGACTTTGAAAGCACAGATTTCACAGGGCGTTTCAGAGTGGCATGATTGTTTTTTGTAATTTTCTTATAGGCTACATTATAGATATGATGTTATCCACAATTTCGTCAGCCTTAGGAAGGTCAAACAAATGAGTTTTTGAAAAGGAGTGGTAAAAAACTCTCTCTTTGACATAGCAGCAGCTTAACCAGGCCATGTCCACTTTCTGTGGATTATTTAAATGAGGAAAATTGTGACTTCATAAGATCTGTTGCTCAAACTGCAACATTACACACTAAAGTTAAAAAGTGGAAAAGCATATTAGGACCCCTTTAAATAAATAATACAAATACATTTGTGGATATAACCAACAATAGCCATTATTGGGCTGAATTTAATTGTAAAAAAAAAAAAAAAAAATCTTGGGAAAAATTGCAGAATCATTAGATAAATTTACCAATTGAAAAAAAAAGATTGTTAGTAGCAACCTTAGTTATTATTATTATTCCATTTATGCTTTTAGTAATATGTGTTTTTGTTTATGTGTCGGGTGTTTTTGATTGTTTTATTTGTGATAACGCAATGAAACATGCCAAATTGTGCAACATAATGTTTGGCCAGCCAGGCTGTCATACAAAGAAATTATGAACATGCAAAAACGAGAGAACAAACCAAATATTTAAATTAATATTTTGTTATTTTTATCAAACGTGTAGTAGGCTAATTAAAAACAAATATCCCCTCCGGACTCACAGCCACTACTTTTATTTATCCTTTAACGCAGCGGTTCTCAAACTGGGGGCCGCGGCCCCCTGGGGGGCCACTAGATGGTGCTAGGGGGGCCGCAAAGAAATTCTACAAAATGAAATTATTTTTTTTTTAATTATTTTACCTGTATGTAAGTTTGGATTGTCCTATGTGAACTATGATGTTTTTTTTGTTTTTTAAAATATGTATTTTTAAAATATTATCAATTATACATATCATATTACGCTGAAACGTCACCAAACCGTTGAGGTTGCCTAGTAGTGAACACAACGACATGAACATGCTGATAAATGCCAAGACTATTTAAAATGGCCAAGTTTTTAGATAGAGGATTCAGTGTCTCGGCTAAGGTCACAACAGAAGAGCCCAGTGTGAAAAAAAAGAAACGGCGTAAATTTGACGTCTCGTACATAAAATATGGCTTTATGGAAAATAGTGACGGCAAACCAGAGCACACTGTGAAAAATAAAGATTGCTGAAAAAAAGATTGCTGAAAAAACAGATTGCTGTTCAAAACCAAACCAAACCAAACTGCAATTTTTGCAAGTTCCCTCAATTTTTGCAAATTACTGCAATTTCATCGCATAAAATTGCATAAATATCCCGCTTATTCCATCGCATTTTTAAAGAAAACGGGCCGCGTAATCAATCAATTTTTGCCCACAACAATCACAAAAAACTCTGCGTTTTTCTAGGACTGAATAAATAATGGTAAATGTTATATATAAATCGCAATTTTTTTCACACATTTTTGGAAATTACCACCACAAAATCAGTCATTTTGATCGCAAAAATCACACAAAAAAATCGTGAAATCCTGGAGGGACTGACTATGAACATCACAAATTACTGTTCAATATTGAATGCTTCCAAAAAAATCTAAAATTTGTAAGTAAAATTGTATATTTGAGGATGTTTTCGTTATGAGTTTTCTTTTGGGGGGCCCCAAAAGGATTCACCCTACACAAGGGGGCCTCCTCCTGAAAAAGTTTGAGAACCACTGCTTTAACGCCATAATCATGGCTTATAATCATGTTTATTTCTAAAACAGAGTGCATGTACCTTCTTTCTTTCCTCAGTCGGCGTGTCAGTCTTTGGACCTGGTGAAGCCGTCCCAAAATCTTCTCATTTACCTGAGAACAGATTCATAGGACTTTTAGTCAAGAAGCCTTTCACTTAAATGTATAGATTAGTCAAAAAATTAAAAATCCATTACCATTTACACACCTTCACGTCGTTCCAAATCTGTGACACATTATTTCATTTTTGTCTATGGCACACAAAACGGGAATTTCTGAAGGATATCAACTCAATTTCCACTCAAAAAACTGACCTTTTGTGTTCCTCATAAAAAAAGAAAGTTATAGAAGAACTTTTTTTGGAGCAAAATATTTGTACACCAGGGGTTTTTTAATCTTTTAGATGGCACAGACCCCCAAATATGATCATTTTTGAGTGAGGGACCCCATCCTGAAAAATAACAGACAACTATCTATTATAAACACCCTATTTAGACATTGATTGCACTGTTATGTGATCTATTTTTCTTTACTTGAATTAAAATAAATAAATAAACATTTTGATTAATCTAACTTAATCTATTTAATAGATTAATAGCTAACTGCTATTTTTATTTTAATCTAATTTATTTCATTATTTACAACTTATACTTTATTAGGTTTTTGGGGGGGGAGAGATTGTATTTCCTTAAGCAAAATATTAATATAAATATTAAATAAGTCATTTATCTATTATAATCACTCAACTGAATACTAAAAAATATTAGAAAATTATTTTTAATAAGTTACACCTATACACATACAAACAGTATATACTATGTGTGTGTGTGTGTGTGTATTTGCAACTTATTAAAAATCAAAAAAATAATTTTCTATTATTATGAGTTTATAGTATAGTATATAAACTTGCTATAGTGATGTACTGTTAAATGTATTATTTATTTAATTATTTGTGTTTATTTATATTAGGATAAATAAATGTAATTCACATTTTTATTCATTCATTTATTTATTTTAATAGAATTAATTTATTTGACAGTTGTTCTCTAGTCTTTTCCCTGGGCTAGGGTGGCCACCCAGCATTTTCACCCCTTCTCCCGCACATCACATATTGAAGAACTGTCCTGCATTTTCATCAGTCTATTGGTTTTTAATGATCATATTAAGAAAACATGCATGCGTTCTTTTGCCTTTTTAAGAAAGCATTTTATTTATTATTTTAGCAGCATAGTTTAACCAAGTGTTTAGAATCCAAGTGCTTTGTCATAAGTACAAATAGAACAGCTGTTTTTTTTTTTTTTTAACATCCTATCCATTATCCAATGGTTGAAAAGAAAGGAGTAAACACGGTCAGTAGTAGGTAGTCAATCACAATGTGGACACGATCACATTCGTTACACGTGTTCCCTGACAAAAAACAAATGGATAATTCAGTCAATTCAATTATAATTTAACAGAATGTATCTGTTGTTGTTTAACCTGCGCCTGCTGTGGTTGTTTTAATTCACATCCTTTCTAAAAATATGAAAGTTTTTGGTTGTTTTATATTTCATTTGTTCATTTTGTTGGATTTTAATTGGACTTGGTCAGAACTGTTTCTAAAATAGATTTTTTTCTTTTTTTTGGAAAGGAATTTTATCATCTGAAAGGCAGAATATGAATGTTTTTATTAAGTTAGACATAATTTAACAGTTTCAGGATATGTTTTAGTGTTGGTAACATGTCCCACATTGTCCCCACACAAACTTATAATCGTCCCACATTTGGTTTGCTTGATGGTGGTCACCGTACCCCGGGCCCCAGTTTGAAACCCCTGCTCTACTTCATTGTTCAGGGCAAATGCAAAAGCGGTTCACCTGTTCAATCTCTTTGCACCTCTTGCTGAGAGCTTGATACTTGCTTTTGTCCAGCTCTCTCCTCTCGTCTTCCCCATCCTGTGCGGGGCCGGCGGGGGCCCCGTCGTCCTCCAGGAGCTCACTGCCGCTGGGGCCCAGCTCCACTCCCCCCGTCTCCAGCTCCGCTTCCAGAATGTGACCCCCAAAAAGTG
Organism: Cyprinella venusta; assembly: GCA_038021265.1. Taxonomy (NCBI): domain Eukaryota; kingdom Metazoa; phylum Chordata; class Actinopteri; order Cypriniformes; family Leuciscidae; genus Cyprinella; species Cyprinella venusta. The sequence continues at coordinate 5,261,692 of CM075874.1, read as the reverse complement.
GAGGTAAAGCCAGACCTGAGAAATCCTCCATCATCTGAAGCACATGAACAAACACAATGATGATTTGTCTTACATTATATACACATGTGTTGTTCAACAGATATAACTTAGTGCATTCATTATGACTGTACTTTCTCACCCAATATTCAGTTTGTACTTTGTACAGTTACATTACAGATAATTAATGTTAGAATGTTTACTTTATGAATCTGACCAAGCATAAACTTTTATTTGCCTTTCTCACACGGCTCGTTTCTGTACAGCAGTATGATATGCTTGTGAATAAGCTTAATGTAATAATTCACATTATTGTTAGCCACAATTGTTCACAAACTGTAAGCCGTTTTACTGATTGTGTTGCATTCAGCTCTGTACTCACCTTTAGTTATTGCTGTTATGAAGAGCCGAGCATGATGTCCGTTTATTATAACGTTAAAAGGTTTTTTTTTAACTCCTCATCAGTTCCGTCTAACTTACAAACAATTTAATCGATGCATCCAACCAAAGCATGTATTAGCCTTTGTTATATAATAAAATAAAACGAAAAACCTTCATTTTAACTACATTACAGCTCTCAAAACAACACGAGCTAGCATAAGACGCGTTTTAAACACGTAATTGACCGTTGAGCCAATCCAGAGCGAAAGCGTCACCAAATATTTTTTTTAATGAAACTACATTTCCCATGATGCCTGAAGCACGGGACTACAGAAGCAAACATGGCGGGCAGTAAGTACATCTTGCTTGTTAGCCGCTTGAAACAAGACATGTTTTATTGTAGTTCAGTTCGATCGTATTGTAAAATAACAGGATCAATAGGGAATTGAGGAGCGGTATATAAAATGTTCATGTAGTAAATAACAATTAATGTATAATGTGCGAATACGAGGATGACCTTGGTCTCATACTAGCTGTGGTTTCTTTGCTGTGTTTTTTTTAAACATGAATTTATGATTTATATTGATATGAGAACTTATTTTTGTTGTGCACCTATGACTCCATAGCAAAATGTTTTTTTTTTGTTTGTTTGTTTTCGATACCTTGGTATTCTCAAAATATATTGCCATAATTCAGCACTACTGTCTGTTGTATCTATTTACACTAACGTTAATACTGGTCAAAGGTTTGGAATAATTATATTTTATATTATTTTTATAATATATTTTATAGGTCTAACAATAATTTTTAAATGTTTTTGAAAGAAGTCTCTCCAAGGCTAAATTTATTTGATAAACAAAATACAGTAAAACGATAATACTATACAAATATTAATTTAACAGCTATGCCCGCTTCATATTTTTGTGGAAACTGTGATGCATTTTATTTTTCAGGATTCTTTGAGGAATAGAAAGTTCAAAGTACAGCAGTTATTTAAAAAATAAATCTTTTGTGACATTAATTTATTTACTGTCACTTTTGATCTATTTAATGCGTCCTTGACTCATTGCTAATAAAACTATTAATTGCCTTTAAAAAAAAAAAAAACCATTTGAAATGCACAATATTACTGTTTTTGATCAAATACTGCAGCCTTGATGACCGGAAGAGACTTCTTTCAAGTGTTTAACCTGTAATGTATCACAGTATTATCATATAATGTCATTACTGTGCCATATCAAAACAAGCACTGTAATCAAATGACATTATACAACACAAACAGAATAAGCATGCCACTTCACCCGTTTGTGTCTGCTATGCCAGATCATTGCATTTACTCTTTCTTTCTTTAGTTGGCAGGTTTTTGAAGAATGCTTGGAACAAAGAGCCTGTGATCACAGTTTCATGTGGACTCGGACTGCTGGGTGAGTGTGAGACGAATGAACAAGATCGCATTATCAGAGTTCGTCATCCTGCTTTATAAATCTAACTTATATTTTGTTTTTTGCTCAGCTTGTATTCTGCCGGCTGTGAGCCCTTTTACAAAGTACACAGGAATGATGAACAAAGCTGTTCCATTTAATTATCCAGGTAAGTTATTCTTCGTACACGATGTCTAAATAGTTCAGTTCACTTCTATGTTGTTGTTTCTTCAATAAGAGGGATGGTTTAATATATTTCAGACATTGTAAACAACAAAGTAATGTTGCTATATGGTTATCTGCCCGTTAGTTTGATCTTTTTAATCACGTTTGACTCTCTTCAGTCCCGGTTCGAGATGATGGAAACATGCCAGATGTCCCAGCGCACCCTTGTGACCCACAGGGGAGAAACCTGGAGTGGCTAAAAAACATGTGAAAAGTCCTTCAAAATCCTGTACAATCTTGAATCCAAACCCTCCTTTACTTCTGTCTCACTTGATGAATAGCCCTCAATAAAAGCTCTTTATTTAATTATCATGTTGTTTTTTATTGATATTTTAGCCTTTACAAAATAGACTTGGCATATCTGGTATAACGCAAATTTTAAAATGCTTATTGGCTTTTTAGCATCATTGTTAGTATATAGAGATCGACACCTGAAACAACAGAGATTAACTTTGTTTATTGAAGTACATTTAAAAAAAATCTATATAGTTATCATGATGTTAAAACATTCAAGAGTCCAAAATATATGACTGATCCATAGAGACTGAATCCTGAGCCAAAAACATCTAGGGAAAGTAGTCATGTGTCTGTCAGGTGCCTTCATCACACATAAGCACAAACTAATAATTAAAATAGTACAGCAAAGCAGCCGGACTGACTTATACAGTAAAGTCCTGCTTTAAACGCCAGTAGCAGGAGTCTCTGGGATATTTAATAAAAGTACAATGTAAGCAGGGATCAGACCTGCTCAACCGCGATTACATCAGTTCGGGAATTAAAATTACAAACTAATACAGGAAAACATGCAGAGGAGTCCAAAAGTCTAAGCTGTGTCTGGGATAACGCATTACAAGTTACGTAATCAGATTACTAGTAGAGTAATGCATTACTTTTACAATAAAATATGAGTTACTTTTTCAAAAAAGTAACTCAAGTAATCAACATTTCCTTGAGTTCACTTTTGCTGTGAAAGGTCCTTTACGTTTTTTGTTATTACAGGGTATATACAGTTTACCTTAAGTTAAATTTACTAATACCTTTTTTACTACCTTCAGAATTTTTTTTAAAACCATCACGACACTGAATTAAGTGTTAATCAGCAGCAACCTTTCTATTATTTACACAGATTTTGACATAACATAAAAATGGCAAAAGATCTGCTGCGTGACGGGATTTAATAGGGGAAACTGCGAAAATGCGACTAAAACGAAAATTTTATCAATTTAAACTAAATGTTGGATTCAATATAGTGTTCCTTACAACTTACTAAATATCCAGTGATCCATGGATATTGACATGCAATATCGTGTTGCCTGACATTTATGTTTGCCTGATTTCGACACCGGGGAAATAAAAGCAATATAGACCTAAACATAAAGCAAATTTGCCTGTGAACGCTTTATGTAAATACAATAGGTCTAAATCCGGGTGATCACTTGTTCACAGATGATGTCGATCGACCATTGAATATGGCGTCAACATCAAACATAGACAGAGACGAAAGATCTTTGATTGTGCCCAGATAAGCTAAAGCCCATATTTAAACGGACTAACGCAAACACAGAATAGGACACCTGATAGTCTGAAAAAAATAATACCTAATTTTTTAAAAATTAATACCTCTCAGACTACATTTAACACTTTTAATGGCCTTAAATTTGACAATTTTGATTTATCACTTTTTAATACTTTTTAAAACCCCGCGGAAACCCTGTATTAAAACACAAACAAGCAAGCCCACCCCAGGTGTGAGAAGTAATGCAAAATTACCTTTACTTTCACTTTACAAACAAGTTACGGATTACTTTTAAAAGTAACTTTCCCCAATAGTGAGTCTGTGATGCTTTTCATTTCAACTCAGAAATACGTCCTAGGATTTCAATGAGGATTTAGGCTATGTTTGCACAACTATGTTTTTATTCTGCGTTTAGACGAGCGTTTTGTGTTAAAAAAAGAAAAGAAAAAAAAACGAGCGTTTTGTGTAGGAAATCCGCTTACAAATGGTGACGCAAAAGTGTGTGAAATTCAATGTAGTATGCAATTTAGGCGGCTAGGAGTGCATACTACAACACCCAAGTCCACGCGCCTGCGTACAACCTTCACAGTCAAGCAGACTTTTGCGTTTTTACCCTTTACACGAGAACGCGTGTAAAAAAATTAATTAAAAATTATCGGATGTGCCTTTCGTTTACATGGCGACGGTGTTTTTGAGGCTTAAAAACGCAAAAAAAGTGAAACCACCCTCCAGAGTGGAAATCTTTAAAAACGCTCCACCGTCGCGTTGCCGTGTAAACGGTAAAAACAACCCGATCTCACGACCCCAAGTCGTACGAATTCGACGAATGATTAAAAAGTGGCTAATTCGTAACAATTCATACGACCTCACTCGTACGAATTAGTTCGATTTTGCTAAATCGTACATATTTTACGAATTGGCCAATTCGTATGAATTCGTACGAATGACCTACCCCTGACCCCGCCCCTAAACCTAACCATCACGTGGTTTTAGACAAATCGTACAAATTCGTACGAGTGAGGTTGTACGAATTAGTACGAATTAGCCACTTTTTAATCATTCGTCAAATTCGTACGAATTTATAGTGTTGGTAAAAACGCAAAAGTCTGCTCGACTGTGAAGGTTGTACGCAGGCACGTGGACTTGGTGTTGTAGTATGCACTCCTAGCCGCCTGGAGTGCATACTACATTGAATTTCACACACTTTTGCGTCACCATTTGCACGCGGATTTCCCACACAAAACGCTCGTCTAAACGCAGAATAAAAAGTGATGACGCAACGCCACTTTTGCGTTTTCTCTTCAGAATCGTTTCCATGTGAACATAGCCTTTAGTAGATCTCTAATCAAGCGTAAATGAGTGTCATTGATCATGTGACTCAGACGGTCAGATCTTCTTCCATTGAAACTCTAGGTGCTCTTTGGATTGTCACAAATCATGCAGAGACGCATCAAATATCAAAACTACGATCTTTTTTTTCAGTTAATCTTACTGAAACGGTTATGGTGATGCATTAAGGAAACATTTGTGTTAAATATTTCGATATTCTCAGACTTTTGGACCTCACTGTATTACAGTAGACAGTTAAATTTACATATATAAGGTTGGAGATTAACTCCTTTTTGCATTATTCAATTTAAGATATTCTCATAATAAAAAAAGTTAATAAAAGAAGGGATCAGAACAAACTGACCCAGGAGTGGAGAAAACAAATGAACAAAGTTAGCATCAGTTATATTGGTTTCAGTGTAAAATCTTTTAAAGGGATACTCTACTTTTTTGGGAAATAGGCTAATTTTACAACTCCCTCAGGGTTAAAAATTTGAGTTTTATCGTTTTTGAATCCATTCAGCCGATTCTCTGATATTTAGAAGAATATCAATAACCAGGCAGTTTTTGGTCTCATTGACTTCCATAGTATATTTTTTTCCTACTATGGAAGTCAATGAGACCAGAAACTGTCTGGTTACTGATATTCTTCTAAATATCAGAAAATCGGCTGAATGGATTCCAAAACGATAAAACTCAAATGTTTAACCCTGAGGGAATTGTAAAATTAGCCTATTTTTTTTTAAAAGTGGAGTATCCCTTTAAGACAACAGACCTAGTCAGGTTAGATGCCATATTGAGTTGAACGCGGATGAAAACGAGGCTAGACGTACAGTCTTTACAATGGGACATTGCTATAAACGTCCTAGATCATGTAATTTCCACAACTGGCATTTAAATTTGTGGAGTTTTTGTCTTAGGTAAGACGTTTTATCAGCTGAACAATGTATGTTAAACAACAATACAATCCATTCAACACACTAATTTTGCAGCCTCGCTTTCATTCCTGTCAAAAATGTAATATGGCGCTACCCTGATCAAGATCTGTTCAGAAACAATTAACACAAATTCACATGTAACTGAATCATATGTTTAGGTTCATTTTAAACCAATGGGGAAAAAAAAAACATCTCTGTCCCAAAATTATGGCAAAAACATGGGGAAGAAAGAGTTTGGTAACACTTTATTTTAAGGTGACGTAGTTACACATGCATTTACTGTAGTAACAGTAAATTATGCATAATCACAAGTAACTAACCTTAAACCAAACCCTAACCATAACTATAGGAAGTACATGTAGTTATTGAATGTTACTCAGTACTAAACCGAGTAATTACAATGTCACTACGTCACCTTAACAAGTGTAACAGAGAGTGTTTCATGTCTTTTATTTTTAGACTCAACAACCTACAGCTACGGCCCTTCAGCACAGTCACATCCTCCAACACGTCTACACTTTCCAGACCTTTCTTTCACATCTTCAGATCTTCTCTCTGCACACAGCCTTCAAACCCCTCACCTAGAGTCTGCTGAAACTCGTGACTACAAGCTTATGTTTTGGAGATTGGGGGTTTAAACAAATACATGAGACAGATGGGGGAGGGGGGCACAATCACAACGCTCTTCCACAATCATTTCCAACTCTTTCAAAGCCCTTCTGTAATTATACTCCATTTTCCATTCAATTTATTCTTTCCTTTTGACACCAGCCGCCTGCATACCTACTTCTCCTAAAAAGTTCCAGGATTCCTTGTCTTTACTTATTTTTTTTTTTTTACGGAGAAAGTATCTTATCATGTGTATCAGTATTGTACAGAAAAGAGAAAATATCTTTGTAAAAAAAAACAAAAACATTATTCAGTGCTCAACAGAAAAAAAATACAGCATATGTATGTTAAAGAGATAGTTCACTTTGAAATGAATTTTTGATATGTTTTAGCTTACCTCAAGGGCATCCAAGATGTAGGTGTTTTTATTTCCAACGTATTTTCAATTTTGATATTTTTAGGTCAAACCGTTCTTGTCTGTCAGTCATATAATGGAGGTCTATGGTCACCACCTCAAAGAGCATGCACAGAGAAGTCCAGATTAAACATGATTTAATGACTCGTAAATGTAAGTACACATTGATGGCCCAAGACACGAAACGAGCGGTTTGTGTGAGAAAACGAACAGTATTTATATCGTTTTTACCTCTTGTAACCACAGCCACGTCCAAGTGATACAAGCGATCTCTCGTGTGTGTACGTCACTCATTTTTTACACAGATTTCGGAAGTGTTACCTCACACTATGAAGATCTAAACGTATTTAGATATACAGAAAATCACAATGGAAGACGATTTCGATATATCAACAGACAACGGTGAATTTTTTTTTTTGCAACCGCGCGAGAGATCACTTCCGGCACTTGGATCACTTGGACGTGGCTGTGGTTACAAGAGGTAAAAACGATATAAACACTGATCGTTTTCTCACACAATCCGTTCGATTCGTGTCTTAGGCCATCAATGTGTACTTACATTTACGAGTCATTAAATCATGTTTAATTTGGACTTCTCTGTGCATGCTCTTTGAGGTGGTGACCATAGACCTCCATTATATGACTGACAGACAAGAACGGTTTGACCTAAAAATATCAAAATTGAAACTACAGGGAAACAAAGACACCTACATCTCGGATGCCCTTGAGGTAAGCTAAAACATATCAAAAATTAATTTCAAAGTGAACTATCCCTTTAAAAGATATGGCAGTGAGTAAGCAATGACAGAATTTACATTTAGATGAACTATTCCTTTATATATATTAAGGGTTGCGCAGACTAGTCGACTTTGATGTTCTGCCATGACGCTTAAAATTGACAATTTTAACAATGAAAAATGACATTCTTCAAAATATCTTCCTTCGTGTTCAGCAGAAGAAAGACATTCATACAGGTTTGTAATAACTTGAGGGTGAGTACGTTTTTAAGTCAACTATTCCTTTAAGCTTAGAGGGGACAACAGGATAAGAAATCTTTGAAGTCTAAGACGGTTAAAATGATTAAAACTAAATGCATACTTTGAGATATGTTTGATAACAGAGCGTCTAGATGCTCAAAAGTGATCGAGTGAATGCACGTTTTAAACAGCTTATTGTACAAGTGAGTTAATCGCTGTCCAAAACTAATGTGATGGTGCATTGTAACACACACATATAAAAAAGACATGCTTTTAAAACACTGTCATCCATAACATGAATTCAAATGTTATAAGTCAGATTTCCCCCTCTCTATTCCATGTGCACTCACAAAATAACATAAAAACCCTTGAAATATTTCATTATCTTATAATGTAATACATATGTAATATTCATATGATGTCCTAAATGCTAATTTATCATTTATCTGTGCTTTAATCCTATTGGTTACTGTCTAAATGTGTTTCTGTTGGCAAAAGTGTTGCATATCAAAGGTTCAAAGCATTAAGCATCAGTGACCTTATACCAGTCAGCATCTGTGGTTGTCAATCAAAGGCTCTGCTATATTACTGGGGCGGAGCGATCATTGGTCACCGTCTTCCTGAGTCGAATATGGGCGAAGGGATTGATCCTGTGAAGAGGTCAAGTTTAATCAACTAACCCATCAGACATTGAGCGTCTTAACATGCTCTTCTACACAGAGGGGACTAGCTGTACCTGGTGGGCGATGGAGGTGGAGAGGTGAAATCGCTGGACATCTGAGGAACATGAAAACTGTGTTAGAAGAATATATGCCAATATACTCACTCTAAAAAATGCTGGGTTGTTTTAACCCAATTTTGGGTAAAATATGGACAAACCCAGCCATTGAGTTACATTTTTAAATGATATTTTTAACCCAATTGGCTGGGTTTGTCCATATTTTACCCAAAATTGGGTTAAAACAACCCAGCATTTTTTAGAGTGTAGCATGATTTAGTAAGACAGAAAAAAAGACAACATCTACAAAAACAAAATTGATAATAATCTTAAATAGGAATAATCTTAAAGTCCCCCTGTGGTGAAAATCAAGCTTTTAAAGTTGTTTATAATGTCTATGTGGTGTTTTTAATGTGGTGGGTCAAAACCATGTGTAAATTCGACATAAGTCGACAGCATTGCTGAGTATTTTCTCCTTAAAGGGTACCTATTATGGATTTTTGAAAATTGCCCTTCATGTAGTGTTTAACATAGATCTAAGTGAACGAAAACATCCTGCAAAGTTTTAAACATGAAAGTTCATCGTATACAAAGTTATTGTCTCTCAAAAGTAAGAGTCGACTCTGAGTCGCTGATATGAATCGTTGGAAGAACGATGCTTTTCCTTTGTCTGGTTGACGTCAACTTGACAAGTTATTTGAATAAGAAACGCCCACTTATTGCGCTCGGAGAAGCGAAAGTGCGATGCAAAAGCGAACTTTTTTAACCTGCCAAGTGAGGAGCATTTGAAGACTAAGTGGCTGCAGTTCATATATACAAGTATACCACACAAGTATAGCCCAAACCTTGTTCTGTGTTCGCGTCATTTTGAAGATGATTGCTTCACAAACCTAAACGCTATAAAGTATGGATTTGCGAGCCGGCTCTATCCTAACGAGCTGAGGATCTGAATCAGGTGTGTTAAATAAGGGAGACATACACAATATGCAGAGCAGTGGGTCTTGAGGACCGGAGTTGAGAACCCATTTAAGGTGATGAGAGTTCCGTTTTTCTGCACAGAGAATACCAATCACAAATGACCAGGTCATCTGACCAATCAGCGCAGATTAGCGTCACGCAAAGGCGGGTTTTGGAAAAAGGACTCGCTAAACGATTCATATGGGAGTCGGTGAGCAAATCAGGTAAAAATAAATGCATATTATAAGACAACAAAAGTGTTTTTTTCTCATTGCATCCTTGTAAAACTGTTGTTGGGGACTCCCAGAACAATATTAGGAACATTTTAAATGCCATAATAGGTACCCTTTAAAACTGCAGTGAACCAAAGACAGTCTCAAAAACCCGGTTTGAAATCGCTGGTGTTTCTGACGTCGCAAACTACCTTGTAGCCAGTGTTGGGAAAGTTCACTTTCGACATGAACTAGTTCAAAGTTCAGTTCACAAATTTTAAAATGAACTAGTTCAGTTCATAGTTCATACTTCACAATTTTGGACTAAGTTCACGGTTCCAAAAAATGAACTAGTTCATAGTTCTTTTTTCCCCCCATTTTTTTTTTTTTGTTTTTTAATTATTGCCAACCACTACAGCAATTATTTTATCGGCAGGCAAAGTTTGCACAGAAATGTAAGATTTTTCCCATCCTGATCGACCTTGTCTTAAAACTGATCATACGACACAACGCCTCCTTGATGCTTTTTCGAGCTCATGCTGCTTCTTTTCTTGATGACGCATGCGGCGGCCGTGGTGCGACACTGGTGGCTTTTGTTGCCAGATTGGGTGTTTTTTTAGCTACATATTAAGGCCTGTTTACGGTGAGTTTTAGCCGTTTTTTCGCCTGGAAGGCTCTATAGAAATCTGGCACCCTATTGAACGAAGCTAAACTGAAAGAGCGTTCACAGACACCAGAATGAACGCGTTCACAGTAACGTTCATCAAGCAGTAATACAGTACGTTAGTTCACGTTCGCCCAAAATATGAACGAGTTCATGAACTATCGTTCATTGAACGCGTTCAGGCACAACACTGCTTGTAGCCAATCAGGGGTGCGTTTCCCGTACAACGATGTAACTCACTGCTTCACTACCATAGTACGATGCATCGTTGGAGAAATGAACTAGCTAGTCACGATCAAGCGTGCCACACAAGCCCTCAAAAGTGAAGCCAAAACGTCTCGATCGCCCCCCTGTGACCGGTCCTAGTATAGGTCATAAACCCCACCTCCCCATGTTATTCAACGAGACGCGAGACCAACTAAACAATTCAATTACACTTCACATATCCTTTTTCCAAAGATAGTTTCTGTCATTTACTGTAGTTTCAATCACATTGATGTAATTTCAAGTGTTCGTTTTTAAAATAAGTTTGTTTTAGTTAGTTATGTGATGCTATAAACAGTGCTCTGACATCATGATTGACAGCTGTGATTGACAGGTTCTCTGTGCGAGGTAATCACTGAAGCACCAGCGGACTTTTTTTAATAATGTTGATTATGTGGTTAGTAGTTGTATTTACCTTATTTTAACGAGGTTCTGCAATCGGCAGACATCATTGGAGAGGAACGAAGCAGACAGAGGCCACTTAATGAAAGTGCGGGGCGTGTGCTTGCGTTTGCGTTTGATTCAGCGAGAATGAGTCAAGTTCAAGTCAAGTCAAGTTTATTTATAAAGCACATTTAAAAACAGCTTCCGCTGACCAAAGTGCTGTACATATAAAATCAGTTAATCAAAACAATCACAAAAATAATAAAATACAATGGGTCATTACATAATAGAAAATAAAACATACAGTAGTGGAACGGCCAAAGTAACCTGCTTAATCAGTGTTGAACGCTATGGAAAACAGGTGTGTCTTTAGGCTGCTTTTAAATTGCTCGACAGATTCTGCGGATCTAACGGAGATAGGTAGGCTATTCCAGAGCCGTGGTCCTACCACTGAAAAGGCTCTGTCCCCGCGGGTGATGAGCCTAGTTTTCGGGACAGTCAAGAGGAGCTGATCAGCTGACCTTAATGCTCTGGCGGGGATGTAAGAGTGCAGCATATCAGAAAGATAAGGTGGCGCAATATTAGTTAAACATTTAAAAACTATCAATAAAATTTTAAACTGCACTCTAAAAGATACAGGGAGCCAGTGTAATGAGGCCAGTACAGGGGTAATGTGGTCCCTCTTTCTTTTCCCTGTCAGAAACCGAGCGGCCGCATTCTGTACCCCTTGGAGGCGGCGGAGAGAGCGCTGTTCGAGTCCACAATACAAGGAATTACAATAGTCCAGCCGCGATGTCACGAAGGCATGGACTGCTCTCTCTAGGTCTTTCTTGGGGAGATAAGGCTTGATTTTACTTAATGAGGGCGCGGCTTTGATTTCGCGGCTTTACTTCCTGCTCATGACTGCGCATGTCTGGTCTCGAAAACGCAAGTGCGCAGATTCAAGTCCCAAGATGTCAACGCCATATCAGGACATTGGCGGCTTCAGTTCTCTCTGATGAAAAAGAGCGAAGGGGAGTCGTCCATCTTTTTTTACAGTCTATGGTCACGACTGTTTCCCGAAACCCATTGTTCGCAAAGTATCGTTCAACCACGTTGGTTTCGCACATGGTGGAGTAATAACTACTTTTAATAAAACTGTTTGAGATCCAATTAACGCTAGATTTTTTAATATATATTACAGACATGTCATCTGAGGACTATTTCTGATTGTTCTCAGTTATTTTGCTTTATTACCAGACTCAATATTTGGCTCGTTCTTACATAGTCTAGCACGTTTGCACATGCGCACTCTTTAAACACGGTACTTTCAATCTTTTGACAAACTAAAAGACGTAAATTACATTTGAATGTATTCTGAATAAAAGGCACCGGTTGTACTGAATATAAGCTTGCTTATTTTGCTCAAGATAAGGATTTATCACGTCCAAATGTGAAACTTTTCCTTTAACCACAGGTCGAGAGCTGTCGTTCAAACCACACAACTTTGCGATGCTTTATGCGAATGTTCGTTGGAACGATGGTTTCGGGAAACACCGACTCGTTGAACTATGCTGATAACGACGGAACTTGCGACCGTATTTGGCTAATGATGCTTTCGGGAAACGCACCCTAGATTAACAAGTCAACGAGTGAATCTCTGAGCTGGTGTGAGTGAGTGGAGGTGGGGCTAATTAGCATATTCCTAGAACTGCACACTAAATGAGGCAAATAAGTTTAAAGGAGCCGTATGTAAGATTGTGGCCAAAACTGGTACTGCAATCACTTTCAAATTACTATTATTTAACCAGAGCGAATGAGACGAGTGCGTCACGTGTGGTGTTTGTCAACGCGCCTTTGGAGAGAAGTGAAAGTGACGCTCGGCTAGTATCGATACTTCGGGAAAGTATTGTATTAGTATTGGTACCGTTCAGATATTTCAGTATCGATATCGATACTGAAATATCTGAACGGTACCAATACTAATTTATCGAAATATCGATATTTTTGACAACACTATTTGAAACACATTTCTTACATACAGCTCCTTTAAATATGTAATTTTGGTGATCAAAGATGAGTTTTAAGGGATAAAATGATTGAGCACAGGGGGGCTTTAAGGCAAGACACTCCAAGCAAAACCCTCGTTTTTCATGCACTGGTCAATATTGAGATTTTGTGGCTATTTTGCTTCCATGACTTGTCTTCTTTGAGACTATTGAAAAGAAGACATCCATTTTAACATTTAAAGTTACACTAAGTAACTTTTTTGTTTGACATTAATTTACAAATTTAAATAATGAGTCAATCTTTAATCCTTCTTCCAAAATGTGTTTTTTTCTTAGCCTGATTCACTATGTTGAGCCTGTTTTAAGTGTTTATATTTTAGAGCTGCCAGGAAGGTTTTCACGGGGAAATTGCGCCACTCGCCCGTGTGTCTCATATCCGGAAATAAAGAAAATTTGTTCTGGCTATTTGACGTGTGTCTGGTGTGTGAGTGGCAGAGGTCAGTTGTCGTTACAGGTGAGAATGGTTGACGTGGAGTAGCTAAATCTCCAACCTCCGGGGAACAGAGGAGTGTCTGTGAGAAGGACCAGGCTGACAGAGCTCGTAATAAAACAAGAATCAACATTGGCTTGGCTTTTCAGAGATGGTGCATATTTATATAGGTAATGCCTCATTTGCATATATACGCATAACATTACAGAAAGCTTAATGTCTTAATATACTGTGGTTACTATTTGCATGCAGTGTCTTGCCTTATGTAGCACTACAGTCAGAAGAGACAGTCATGATGAACGTGTTTTCTGACCATGTCCTTCAGGCGCAGTCGTGGGCTCATCCTGCTGGTTTCGGGGTTCATCATGCTGTAGGGCCGTGGTCTGAAGGTGCTGACCCGCTGAGATAAGACACTCCTCTCGTCCTCTGAGTCAGGAGAGGCCTGCTGTAGCTGACCAGAGGGAGGAAGCCTGTCCAGCTGCCCCATACTGGTGCTGTTCACCTTCGACAGGGGAAGTGCGCTGGAGAAAGAGGGACAGAGAAAAAAACAGAGAATGCGTATGGGAATGCATAAATGAAATTGAACATGAACGGGGTTTTGTTTTCCATACAGACCTGACGTCTTGTCCCGGAGTGTTTGGATAAGTCTGTGTGTAGGAGACGGGAAACCAGCCTTTTCTATGAAGGAGAGTTTAGATCATTAGCATACATGACATGAGCATCATCTGAATATCTTGAGACTTCTGAGCTGGATACGTTTAGGCATAAACCTATACAGGTAAGCTTGTTTTGAACTCTTTCCCGGCATTGAAGACAATTTCATAAATTCAGTCATTTATGAATTATGAGACAACGGTGAATCTAATATGGATGAAGTCTTTAACAAAAACACGATTTTCTCAGCTTTCTGCTCAAAATGCTGCTTCTTTATGAAACTTACCCACATTCAAGTGTTGATACAAAAAGAATGCATGAATCCAGAATATTTTTTTTATTAAAAGCAGAGACTCTGTTCTTTCTTTTGATATATTGCATGTTTGTATGTTTGTATATTCATAAACAAAATATTATAGGGGCTATAACAATTTTGAGAAATTGTAGGTGTCTGTGGCTGCACTTCGACAAAAACTATGATAAAACCTGTTGGAGAGCATCATTTGCAGCGATTTTTGTGTGAGCATTTCAGTCTTTGTAAACTAAAGTTTAATGCGTTTTAGGAAGGATTGTGGTTTGATTGTGGAGGTGGGGGGGGTTGGGGGTGCAACCACAGAAGCCTCAAATTCTCGGCAGAGCAGCATGTGTCCAAATTTCTATCTTAAAGGATAATTCCGGTATTTAACACCTTGAGTCTATTTTATTTAGACTGGGTGTCTATGGGCATGCACAAACGTGTCCATAAAACAACCCTTAACATTCATTTTCAAAACTATGCAACTCACCGAGTGGTTGGTGGTGTTCGTTGATGTTCCGAAACAAGTAGCGTAGCGAAATACCGTTTCTGACGTGTTTTATTTGTCATTTTTTAAAATCGCATTGATGTCCGCTGGAGGACTCAGTGCTCGGTGATATTACTGCGCTAGCTACCTGAAACGGAAAGGGGTCTGTTTACATTTGGCTGTAGTCTTTTCGCTCTGTTCTCCGTCTCTCAGAAGGCTAGCGTGAGCAGAGCAACTGTGCTCCCCATAGACAGTAAAAGAAATGGACAGAGCGATCTCATTGGAACTCCATTAAGACGACTGAAGCCCGTTTTTGGCGATTTTTTAGCACTTCCGTCCCTGACGTGCAGACTCATACAGAGCTAGTCTACGTAGATGTGACGTGAGTGACCCGTTTGACTTCTAGTGCGGTGGCATGAGAAATCTGAATCATTCCCTTCCGAAACATGCGCAGAGGCGGAGAGTATGAATAGGAGCTGTCCACGGGCTAGGAGAAGGAGACAAGTTTGCTAGGTATTCTGATTAATTATTTTGTCATTCTGCCGCCACGTTTCCCGATTGTGCGCGAGCTTCTTCTCGTGTCCATACGGTAATCTCAAAACTGCGCGACAGGGAGTCGCGCGGGTATGACGCAATCGTTAGCCTACTTTCACTAAAACTGCTTCTACGGGGCCATAACATAAGCTACAAGGTAATGGAGCTATTTATACATTGTCGAGTTTCTTTAGAAATAAATAAAGGACAAATGGGGTCTTCAAACGCCTCAGATGTAAAGTTATTCACTGTCAAAGTGACGCCAAAATGAACGGGAGTCAATGGGAATGCTAACGCAAGTGAAGTTCTCCGACAAGATGTCAGCTCCCACGAGGCTTCAACTTCCGGTCGATGGATCACCCCCTTGGTGCTCCCGGACTTTTTTTACGGTGCGCTAGGCTAGACACCGTGCCCCATACAGCGTCCTGGTTGTCGCCATCAAGTGGTCGGGAGTGTGCTAACGCTTCAGACTCAAACATCGAGCGCAAGTTTATACGCGGTTGTGAGGTCTCTGAAAAAATAGTTCCACGATAGCAAACAACACGGATTGAAAGCATGCATTCCGCCGATATATTTGTTTTTAATCATCAACGAACACCCCCAACCACTCGGTGAGTTACACAGTTTTGAAAATGAACGTTAAGGGTTGTTTTAAGGACATGTTTATGCATGCCCATAGGCACCCAGTCTAAAGCTGTCAGAGGCGATTCTAAAATAGTTAAAAAGTCGAGACAGGACCCACTGTCGAGTCCACCACTCTATTTCATTCAAAACAAACTACAAAATAGACTCAAGGTGTTAAATACCGGAATTATCCTTTAACCATTCTATTTCATCAGAAACGATCTTAAAACAGGGCTGTAAGTGTAAAATACCGAACTTGTCCTTGGTGCAACACCAAGTAACTTTTGCCCCCCTACAGGTTGAAAGTGGAATTGTTCATTACCGCTGTTGTAAATAATTTAGCCTAGCGCAGTCTACTGTCGCACACACGCTCGCTGTATATCCAGCACCGGCTTTGGAATGAACGATGTCCACAGACAAGGTAGAGTATGTTGCATGATTTCACGAAAGTATGATGTATACAGAAACGACATCAGAAATGACTATTGTAACGCTTGACATAAAGCAAGTCAAATTTGTAGTTTTCTTATGTCTCATTAGAACTACAGAAACTTGATCCGATCTGGCAATCTAACATAGCGTGGTTATAGCAGATACACTCTCAGAAAAAAAGGTACAAAAGCTGTCACTGGGGCTGTACCTTTTCAAAGGGTAAACTTTTGTCCATTTTAGGTGCTATTTCAGGAGCTAATATGTCCATTTTAGGTCCTAATATGTCCATTTTAGATCCTAATATGTCCATTTCAGGTGCTAATATGTCCATTTCAGGTGCTAATATGTCCATTTTAGGTCATAATATGTCCATTTTAGGTGCTAATATGCACATTTTAGGTGCTAATATGTACCACTAAGGTACCAATATGCAGCCAAAAGGTACAAAAGTGTACCTTTTGAAAAGGTACAGCCCCAGTGACAGCTTTTGTACCTTTTTTTCTGAGAGTGTATAGGACCGCAAAGCGAATTCAGAAGTGCCTTTTACCCTGTTACGACTTGATGAACCACTGAAACGATTTTGGAAACATTATTTTAAGGTAAAAAAAAACGTACTTAGTGTTGCTTTAAAGGCCTGTCCCTCTAAATGAAAAGGAAAGACTAAACATTATTACTGATTAAGGAAAAGTCCATGTTGTGACAAACATAAATAGTTATTTAGTCCTGCACCATAAATAAGCACACTTAAGCCGCTTTTCCATTACCAGTACCAGCTCGACTCGGCTCGGCTCGCTTTTCCATTGCAGACAGCACCGCCACAAATAGTACCCGGTCGTCATAGCGACGCCTTTCGTTCCTCGCTGCCCTATCAAGCTCTCGCTGGACCCTCTCTTCAGCAACCAAACAAAAGAAAGTCTGCACCTCCTCGTTTGACCACGGCATATTCTTCCATAATAATAATAATAGTAGTAAGTTTAGTAACTATCTCTGGCCAAACTATTTAAAAATGGCGGGGTTATTCCAGATACTCCGTCTGGCGTGTGCAGTGATGACGCAGTGAATGGTGACGATTCTCTCTGACCAATCAGCAGTCGGCACTGTTTTCACGTCACATTTTAGTATCGCCTCAGCCCGCCTCAGCTCGCTCAGAACCTCGCCGGAGGTAATACTAAAAAAAGTACCCGAAAGCAGGTACAACTTCTACACAGTGGAAACCCAAACAAAGGCGGCCCGAGCCGAGTCGAGCTGGTACTGTGTAGTGGAAAAGCGCCAATAGCTAATGTTTTATTGCCCTTGTTTTATTAACTGATCAGATACCGTCCAGTTCGCTCGTTCTGGCCGTAGTGCCAGCCGTCTCTGGGTTCACTGATCAGTAGGGAAAGAGTGTCTCCAGGCAGGAAGGACAGCAGACATGAAGCTCCTCCCTTCTCTCCCTCTGAGGAGTCTGTGGAGTGAGGGAACAGAGCCTCCACACGGGACGGCCCACAGAGAGGCAGCACACGGGGAAGAGTGGAGCCTGGAGAACCACAACCATCGGAAGAGGACGTTTAATACAATTGTGATAGAAAGGATTGTCCTAAATTAAATTAGATTAAAAGGCTCTTCAAGACAAAATTGTTGGCTTGAGAAAGCAGTTTATAAAGTAGTTTTAAATGTTTTTAAGTCTCAGATTCCTGGAAATTCTGGGTGTTGCTATGCAGGATGTTCTGGCTGGTTGCTAGGGTGTTGCTAGGCAGTGCTAGGGTGTTCTGAATGGTTCCTAAGTGGGTGCTTGGGTGTTACTGGGCAGATGTTCTGGATGGTTGCTAGGCGGATGCTAGGGTGTTCTGGGTGGTTACTATGGTGTTCTGAAAGGTTGCTAAGTGGGTGCTTGGATATTACTGGGCGCTGTCAGGATGTTCTGAGTGTTCTGGATGGTTGTTAGGTGGCTGCTGGACAGTTTCTAGGGTGTTCTGTATGGTTGCTAGGGTGTTGCTGGGCAGTTACTAGGGTGTTCTGAATGGTTGCTAGGGTGCTTTTTAAAAATAAACTGCTTAAATGAAATCAGAATTAATAACAGAAATACATTATTATGATGCTGTAAACAAAAATGTGGACATTTTAAACATTTCCAACTACAACAATATCAGGAAAACTGTCAAAAAAAAAAGGTCCATAATATTTGACCTAAAAATAAAATTATATTTTACAAAATCAAGAAAATCAACACCTTCTTTTTGGATTTTGACAAAAGGACAATTAAATTATTTTTCCTCGAATGCAATAAAAATGTTTTTATATTACTTAAATTGAAAAGTACATCTGTTAAAAAAGTCATTCTGGCCTTTTTGATGTAGTTATTAAATAATTAAAAATATCTTGATCATTTATATTATTGTTTATGTTATGGAAAACAGGGATGGTTAGGTGTCAAGAAAATATTTAAATGCTCCTCAAACAGATTTCATCCCCTAAAGAAAAATATGGCTTTTTATTTTTATCTTCTGCTTTTTTCGGCTGAAATATGGCAAAATATTTAAAAATCAGACGCACCCAAGAATCCCGTCCGAGCGTCGCTACTCTGTCTCCTCGCCAGTGGCAGTGTGGATGTGGCGTAGAGCTCTGGACCCTTCAGCACATTAGGAGCATTGGGAGAGCTGGACATTACGTGATGGGCTGTGGACAGGACAGGTGTGAGTGCGCGGGACATAGGGGCGCTGTGGGGGAGCGGAGGGCTGTGGGGGGCCGTCAGAGGTGGAGTCAGGCCCTGCAGGGAACCGTGGGAGGATGTGGAGGTGTGGCTAACCGAGAGAGAAGTCTGTAACCCGGCCACGCTCACTGCTGGCTGGGAGTGGGCTAGGCTAGTGGAAGAACTGGAGTGGGCATTCCCATTTTGCTGAGACGTGTTGCTGGGTGAAAGGCCGACGAGAGACTGGGAGAGAATGTCAGACTGGGACGACCGCTGCTGTTGCTGAGAACGGCTGCTGCTGTCACCGTTCGACAGAGGTGGGACTTCCTGAATAGACAGCCTCTGAGAGAGGCGAAGGACATGAAGCATCATTAGTACTTGATTAATTACAGGGGAACTTATTGGAATATTTGTATTTATAATATCTATAGTAAGAAAGCATGAAATACAATATCAACCAATCATCAAAATACACTCACCTAAAGGATTATTAGGAACACCTGTTCAATTTCTCATTAATGCAATTATCTAATCAACCAATCACAAGGCAGTTGCTTCAATGCATTTTAGGGGTGTGGTCCTGGTCAAGACAATCTCCTGAACTCCAAACTGAATGTCAGAATGGGAAAGAAAGGTGATTTCAGCAATTTTGAGCGTGGCATGGTTGTTGGTGTCTGAGTATTTCACAATCTGCTCAGTTACTGGGATTTTCACGCACAACCATTTCTAGGGTTAACAAAGAATGCTGTGAAAAGGGAAAAAACATCCAGTAAGCGGCAGTCCTGTGGGGTCAGAAGAGAATGGGCCGACTGATTCAAGCTGATAGAAGAGCAACTTTGACTGAAATAACCACTCGTTACAACCGAGGTATGCAGCAAAGCATTTGTGAAGCCACAACACACACAACCTTGAGGCGGATGGGCTACAACAGCAGAAGACACCACCGGGTACCACTCATCTCCACTACAAATAGGAAAAAGAGGCCATAATTTGCAAGAGCTCACCAAAATTGGACAGTTGAAGACTGGAAAAATGTTGCCTGGTCTGATGAGTCTCGATTTCTGTTGAGACATTCAGATGGTAGAGTCAGAATTTGGCGTAAACAGAATGAGAACATGGATCCATCATGCCTTGTTACCACTGTGGAGGCTGGTGGTGGTGGTGTAATGGTGTGGGGGATGTTTTCTTGGCACACTTTAGGCCCCTTAGTGCCAATTGGGCATCGTTTAAATGCCACGGCCTACCTGATCATTGTTTCTGACCATGTCCATCCCTTTATGGCCACCATGTCCCCATCCTCTGATGGCTACTTCCAGCAGGATAATGCACCATGTCACAAAGCTCGAATCATTTCAAAATTGGTTTCTTGAACATGACAATGAGTTGACTGTGCTAAAATGGCCCCCACAGTCACCAGATCTCAACCCAATAGAGCATCTTTGGGATGTGGTGGAAGGGGAGCTTCATGCCCTGGATGTGCAACCCACAAATCTCCATCAACTGCAAGATGCTATCCCATCAATTTGGGCCAATATTTCTAAAGAATGCTTTCAGCACCTTGTTGAATCAACGCCACATAGAATTAAGGCAGTTCTGGTCAAACATTATGGTGAATTATGGTGTTCCTAATAATCCTGTAGGTGAGTATATGACATTATGATACTTTATAAAAAAAATCTAGAAACACTTTATATTTAATTTTTTTTGTGTGTGAAAATAGAGAGAATATCATGTCCATGTTATTTCACCTAAAATCAAAAGTTAGGAAAAACATTTTTTTTTTTTTTTTACATAAAGTAAATTAATCCTGTTTTTAAGACCGTTACGTTTTTTTTTAAAGCATTGTGACATTTTTATGACAATTAAGCCCCTGTAATGTGGGAGTATTTGTCCCTCACTTGTTCTCCAGGTTGAGTGATTCCCAGTTTAGCGTTCCGCAGGACCTCCGCTAGTCCAGCTCCTCCAGAGCTCTGGGGGGCAGTGTGACGCAACAGGTTCAGGGCTCGTTCTGGTAGTTTGGTTGGCTGGGCACATGACTGTTGCCATGATGTCAGCTTCTGAGACAACAGCTCTCTCACCTATCAAACAACATTAATTCATAATATTTACCTAGTTAAAAATTTCTTTCGGAAAAAATCAGATTTTTACACTAATTGCTCTTTCTGTCAGAATGACACTGAAACTCTTCTTCACTTGTTTTGTTCATGCAATTTTACTCGGCAACTTTGGAAAGATGTTAGTGGGTTTATCTCAAGCAATATCTTGCAGAATTTCTCAATGAATCCCAAAACTATTATTTTTGAAGCTGATTCAAATGCCTGCTTTATAATAAATCTAATTATTTTCCTATGTAGATTTTACATCCACAAATGTAAGGTTTCAAATTGTAAACCAATTTTTTGGTGTTCTTGCATGAGATAAAACATTACTTGACTACAATTTCATCCTCTCTTAACCCAAAAGCACTCAGAACATGTAACATTTGCACCTACAGACCAACAAACTTTTTACTTTATTTAATGTTTAGATTTATTTTAATTTAAGTAATGCACCCCCATTCTTTTTTATATCACTGTCTAATGTTTTTGTGCTATGATGTTGTAGTTGTAATATTGTTGTTTTTAACTGTAAACTGAATGCTTTTTAAAAAATATATATTTACACCCTTGATAAAAAAACTATCAAACAACATTTCTGTCAAATGCACAACTAATTTTCACAGCTAACTTTTTAGTTTGGTTGTACAAGCTTTTTTGTTGTGAGTTTACTATGACTGAAAAGCCAAACTTATGGACCCAACATCAAATTGCATAAGTTTATAAATGCACTATAAGTATTTTGAAGTCATAAATTAGTCATTTTTAAGGAATCGCACAAAAATAAGATAATCTGCCTCATTATCATTATTTGTGTGAAAAGACATTAAAGTTACATTGGTGTTTTACTGACTCTGGTGTTCATTTTAGCAGGAAACTAAACTAAGTGAAGTGAATTACATGTATATATTTTTAGATTATGTTTATTTTTATGATGTTTTTGGGCTAAAAAAACAAAAAATGGGTTGATATTTGTTTTTCCACTGAACTTGTTATGTTTGCTAGTCCTCTACAGCCAGAGTTAGTTGGTTGAAGCTCATATCAGTAGTGTTACCTTGCAGTGGTAGTTGACGAGGATCTTGGTGACTGAACATTGACGGTCCACCAGAAAACAATAGCGCCGCCTTTCTTCTGTCAGAGCAGAGCGGTAACCGACGGCAACTAAAGAGTCCAACTCTCCCTGGCGGCGACTCATCAGCTCCACATACTGTTACAGAGAGACCTTTAATTAATTCATCTTCACATAGAATATGACAAATGTACACCAAGACTGGCATCTAAGGCCATACAACTAGAGTTCAGAATCCTTAAAGCAGGAGTTTTTTTGTCAGCTAAACACTTTTAGACATAAGATATAAACTTGAGGTCTTCCTGAGATATAATATTTCAATAATTCAACAACACATTTGCATGTTCACGGTTCTCTCCACATTAAGTTTACACTTGATTATTATTTAACTAACTATAAAAATGAAGAAACATATTACTGTTGTACTAATAATTTTATTTCACACTACAAGTTAATAACACTAATATTTTTGTCTAAAATGATTCACTTTCAAACATTCAAACTCTTGAGCTTTTTAACATTTTAAAACCTCAAGATTTTATTTTTTTTTTCGTGTTTTTTTATGTATTTATTAATTGACGTGAAGAATCTTAGGACTAACATATTCGTATTTTAGTAGATTCTATTTTTTAGAATGAAACTATCACGACTATCATAAACATGACTTATATGTGGATAAATTAAACTCAACGTACTATTGAAATTGAACATTAATAATTGTACATGATTGCATTGATATATAGCATTGTATTTAACACCCCCCCCCCCCCCACACCAAAACACATACACACACACACACACACACACACAAACACACTCCTGTCCCATCCAACTTTCAAAACAAAGTTATGCCTTTGATTATCGTATAATCATTCATTACATCACACACATTTATTTATTGTTTTTTATGTTTATTCATTACACATTTATGTTAAATTCAATTTAACTAAATATAAGATTTCATCTATTTATCAAATTTGGAAAACCCTGTCTTAAAGGGCCAGTTCACCCAAAAATTTTAATTCTGTCAGAATCATGTTGTTCTAAATGTTCTTTTAAGTGACATTTTCATATTAATTATACCTCTGAATTTTCCTTTCCTTTCCTCATCTGTCAAACTGTGGTCCTGTTTTACTTCATCATTTCCCCTCTCTCGTTCTTTGTTTTTTTCTCTGCCCCATTGTTTTTTTTTTCTGGCCCCAAATCAGCCGTTCCGGATATCTGTTCAATCTTAAACTAAGACTGACTTGTTCTTCTTTCTGATCCAAAATCATGCTTAGAGTAATGCTTCTGATAGCATAGCTTAGACCTACACAAACAAAGATAGACTCACTCCTGTAAAAACACGTGCTGGGAGGATACACATGTACAAATAAACAAACACTTGTTCACACACGGATAAAAAGTCTTCCACTCACAAATCAGCTTTAATATGTAGGACACTGGCTCAAACAGACGGCCCTCACTGAGCTCAATTGGTCATTATGAGTCGCACAAACTACAAATGACTGGCAGTACATGACATTCTACACTAAGCCTTCAGTAATGAACACAGCAAGTCAAAGAACTGGCAAGCAACACAATTACTCAGTTCTTTAGCAGGCGCTTTAATCAAAAGTGACTAACTGTTCATTTATTGCAGTGCCAATCACTCTGAAGTGAATGTGGCTTCGCTGGAAGGTGATTGTGACCAAGTGGGATCAAATTAATCTCTTTAAATTTGAGGCAGATTACAAAACATTATTACTATTTAAAAAAACAAAACATTTTACATGCCAAATCTACGGTGGCCGCGAAAGCTCAACGCGCTGCATCTGAAGAAAAGGAATGCAAATAGAAAAAAAAGAAAAAACGCATGCAAATAAAAAAGCATGCAAATAGAAAAAAATGCACGCAAATAGAAAAAACCACGCATACAAATAGTAAAAAAAGCATGCACATTGAAAAAAAATGCATGCAAATAGAAAAAAACACGCATGCAAATAGTAAAAAAGCATGCAAATTAAAAAAGGCATGCAAATAGAAAAAATGCATGCAAACAGAAAAAAAGCATGCAAATAGAAAAAACGCATGCAAATAGAAAAAAAATCATGCAAATAGAAAAAAACGCATGCAAACAGAAAAAAGCATGCAAATAGAAAGAAAAAAATGCATTAAAATAGTAAAAAAAAGCATGCAAATAAAAAAACGCATGCAAATAGAAAAAAAGCATGCAAATAGAAAAAAACGCATACAAATAGTAAAAAATGCATGCAAATAGAAAAAAACCCACATGCAAATGGAAAAAAGCATGCAAATTAAAAAAGCATGCAAATAGAAAAAAAGCATGCAAATAGAAAAAAACGCATACAAATAGTAAAAAACGCATGCAAATAGAAAAAAACCCACATGCAAATGGAAAAAAGAATGCAAATTAAAAAAAGCATGCAAATAGAAAAAAATGCATGCAAATAGAAAAAAAGCATGCAAATAGAAAAAACGCATGCAAATAGAAAAAAAATCATGCAAATAGAAAAAAAACGCATGCAAACAGAAAAAAAGCATGCAAATAGAAAAGAAAAAATACATTCAAATAGCAAAAAAAGCATGCAAATAAAAAAAACGCATGCAAATAGAAAAAAAGCATGCAAATAGAAAAAAACGCATACAAATAGTAAAAAATGCATGCAAATAGAAAAAAAACACACATGCAAATAGAAAAAAAAGCATGCAAATAGTAAAAACACCTGCAAATTAAGAAAACATCTTCATTAGTTTCCCAACATATTTGATCTCCAAATACTCCACCCAAATACAGAAACGCGCTGCAAATAACACAGACCACAACAGGAATGTTTCCAGGGGAACCAAATAAGTGACGAACCCGGCTGGGAAGTTCTGGTGCTTACAACTTAAAATTCTACTTTATGTATTTATTTATTTTGCAAAACATACAGAGATTACATTTTTATGACATGCAACTTTTATGAGTTGGTTTCAGTTCACTTATTTTTAGCTGGGGCTCAATGCAAACTGATAAAAGTCTCAAGATTGTCACACGTCGTGCCATACATGTAAAAGCAGTGAGTTATATGCAACACACCTGCATCTCTCTGTCTCCATACTTGTTGGGATGACGACTAGCTTGACTCTTCCTCCGCAGTTTCTTGAGCTGTGATTGGCAGCGCTCAATGGACTCCACCTTTGACTTCCTCTCACTCTGGTACTTCTTCAGCGTTGACTGGAAAAAGTTTTCATATCGTGTATAGGTAACACTTTACTTGAACGGGTGTGCATAACATGCTAACATGACACCTTCATAATCATGACATGACATGTTATGAATAAGGAAGTTTTATGCATGTTTATGACTACTGTCATTAAGTGTTATTTGCTCAATTATGACATTTTTAATGCAAATATGACATTGTTTGAGATGTCTTTGTTATGACATCTTGACATAAACCACATCATAACCTGTCAGTGTCTTTGTCATAATCTGTCAGTGTCCTGTCTTTGTTTGAGCTCTCCAATTATAGCTATTTCAGTATGTTGTTTAGTGAAACAGTAATTTCCACTCACGGTGAGATATTTGATGTCCAACTCCAGTTTCTGCTCCAGTTGAGACAGCAGCTCTGAATGAAACAGCTTCAGCTGCAGACAGACACAACATGAAGCATTCAATCAAATACTGTGATTATGGAAGCACACGGAGTGTCTACAAAGACATTAGATTTAGAAAGCCAGTTCACTCCTATTACTTATTAATGGGACAAACTGCAACGCACAAAATGGCAGAATACGCCCCGCTTTAGTAAAAAAAAGTAAAAGAGCCAATCACTGATTGATAAAGTCATTGCATCACTGCAGTTGTTTTTTTATTAAAAAAACAGAGATTACATGTTTATGATAACTTTGTATACAATATACAAAATGTATGAATTAACATTATCTTCAATGTCATCGGAATACAAATGAGATAAGAGTTATGATTAGCTGAAACTGAAAAAAAAACTAAATAAAAATGAAAAAAAATTAGAGAAAAAAAGCATGAAAGTAAATCAAGAGCATTGTACAAATTAAAGACGTTCTACTTGCTTTCTTACTAACTGAAGATGTAATTGTATTATACATTTTAAATTCTTTCAAATGCACTAAAAAAATGGTTTGTTGTTGGTAAACTTGCTTTTATGGGTAGAAAATTTGCAAAGAAGATAAATAAAATGTATAACAAAGAAAGCATTATTTTTAGTAGGGGCAGAATCAAAGCATACAAAGTTATGGATTTACAGTATCTTGCTGGATATTATCTTTAATAAACGTGTCAATAATATTATTCCAAAGTTGTTCCGTGTTCAAACATGACCAAAATAAATGATAGACAGTTTCTGTGTGAACTTGGCAAAATGAGCGTCTTGTATCAATATCGGCTTTATATCATGAAATTTTTGACAGGGTTAAATCTATTTATTATTTTGAAAAACACATATTTTACCTTATTAGTGAGGTAAAAAGATAGACTTATTAGGACCAAATCTTTTTTTTTTTTCCAATATTTTTTAAAATAGATTGTTCCAATAAAAGATTGCAAGAGATACATAAATAATATTTTCAAGAAAAGGGGGTCTAACTTTATAATTTCTATCCTTTTTTTCTTCTTCAGAAAAACAGTTTCTCTTGGTCCCCTCAAAGTTGCGTTGGATTTTCTCCTCAGCGTAAAGGTTAAGAGGTCCATCTATCACTGTTTCCATGTTCACAGAGTTAGTTTCTGGAGTAAATATATAGGCTGCAATCTGTGCATTTACACAGCCTTTTTAAAAATGTCAGATCCTGGTGTTTCGTGAGCTTTTGGCAAATCAGCGAACACTAACGTCACTAACGTTTTAGTTCATGCGTTCATGACATCAAGGCTAGATTATTGTAATGCTCTATTGGGTGGTTGCCCTACACACTTAATAAACAAACTTCAGCTAGTCCAAAACGCAGCAGCTCGAGTTCTTACCAGAACCAGGAAGTATGACCATATTAGCCCAGCCCTGCATTGGCTGCCTATTAAGCATCGCATAAAATTAAAAAATTTTGCTGATTATTTACAAAGCACTAAATGGTTTAGCTCCCCAGTACTTGAGCGAGCTCTTAACGCATTATAGTCCTTCACGTCTATTGCGATCTCAAAACTCCGGACAGTTGATAATACCTAGAATATCGAAATCGACTGCTGCCAGTAGATCCTTTTCCTATTTAGCACCAAAACTCTGAAACAATCTACATCGTCCAGGAAGCAAACACACTCTGTCAGTTCAAATCTAGACTAAAAAAACACATCTCTTTGGCCTAGCATACACATAACACACTATAGACTTCCTAAATTCAAAATTAGGCTGCATAGTTTAGATCACCCGGAACCGGGAACACGTCCCGTAAATCCTGATGTACTTGGTACATCATAAGAAGGATGGCTTCTCCGCTAATATCAGATTCGCTGTTTATCCCGAGGGACCCTCTATGGTGGACCTGCGCCTGGACCCATCCCAACTCATCGACACGGCAGCCATCGCCACTGATCCTCAACATCTCGTCTCCAAACCGGCGTGATTACTTCGACTTCCAAACAGATGGAAATGGACGAATACTCTTTATGTTTCGATCTAATTTGTTTTGCAATCACTGTTCCTTCATTGGCCAGACGAGAACTGGCCCTGACTGAGCCTGGGTTCTCCCAAGGTTTTTTTCTCCATTCAATCATCTGATGGAGTTTTGGTTCCTTGCCACTACTGACTTGGCTTTTGGCTCGCTTAGTTGGGGACATTTAATATTCAACGATATTATTGATCTGTGTTGTATTATTTTCATGTTATCACTGTGAAGCTGCTTTGATACAATTTGTATGGTAAAAAGTGCTAAATAAATAAAGGTGACTTGACTTGATAGTTCCTATAGAGCTGGTTTAGACCGACTCTAAAGTACCTCGTTTCCACCAAAAAAGAACTGGTTTGGAACTGGTGCTGGTTCAAAGTTGGTTCAACTTGGGAACCTTCTCAGAACCTGTTTGTTTTCCCGCTGACTAGAGAGCCTAGCGAACGTCGTCGTTCTGTCGCCATGCGTCTTAGCTTTCCCATTCCCGTCGTGTTTTTGGTCACAATAACCCCGCCCCCAGCCTCCGACGTAAGCATGACGTGGTAAAAAACGTTCTAGTCCAGCAAAGAGTTCCTGCTGCTTTGGAACCAATTTTCCTGGCCGAGAACCAGTTCTTTGGCTGTCGAAACACAAAGAACTGGTTCGCGAGTAGGCACCGGCTTCAAACCGGCTTTCAAAATGCTTTGGTGGGAAAGGGGTAAAGTAGGAGCTACATTAGTTACTCCAAAATCTTTCCTAGTTCCTGCTGTGCGAATGTGCCAAAATCCGCGTATTTACTCCAATAGTTCTAGGAACTATGAAAAGGTTCCTCAAGTGCGAAAGACACTTATGGGATCTTTCCATTGCACAAAGCTTCAATATAGTAGAAGAAGGTGCTTCAGATTATTACAAACTTCATCATACAAAGGAAAACATGGTTCTTAAAAGAACACTGAAAGTTTCTTTAGGGCAGTGTTTCTCAACTGGTAGATCATGGGGACCGTTTTAATTGAGCTACAGATTGTGTAGTCACGACAACAACACAAACTGTCATTAAAAATGTTTTTTTTCTGTTGTGCAAGACTTATTTTGAAAGACATGCATGAAAGCTGTTGACCCTTCTGCAAAGACATTGCTCTTCTGTTGGACAGAAGGCGCTTCTCCATTCCATTGCTCTACTTTTCTTTTGTTTCTGTGTGAACAGCACATTCCAGGGCCCAGTTTATGGCCGGGCCCCTCTCTTACTACAGTGTAGAAAGGTTTGCAACATTTTGATTGGATCTTGGTGGACTAACACAAACAAAAAGTCCAACAGGATTAGATAAGGATGCTAGCATGGCAGACACCTTAAGCATGGGAAGGACAGGACTTCTCATTGGTCCAGAGGCAGTTTCTGCCCTAATCCATGAGGTTTAAGCCAACCGCCATAAAAATTCTTTAGGACTTTTTGGATGCAAGAGCAGAGGCTGCAATAAAAGGAGGCCACAATGATCCACCCAAATCCATTCATAACTATTGTTTGGGGACCTTAAAACTGGCGAAAACTACACAAATCCAAGTATTCCCGGTGACAGCTATTTGTAATGCAACATCTTACACAAATTCAGCTGTTAATATACAAATGAATGCATGCTTGACATTTCAATCCTTTCCCATCTTGTTTGGACTATTTGTTTAGAATATTGCCAAAAGTATTTTGGAGGTATTTATGGAAAGTGAGAAATGCATCGGTAAACAAACTTTAAAGGGTTCTTCTAAATGTGTTCTTTATGCAAATGAGTTCCATAGGGAAAATAAAGGAGTTTCACTAGCTATGTTTCCATCCACACGTCTTTATCCAAATTAAGTGATATCGAATGAAAAATACCTTATGGAAACATTGTTTCATGAATATCGACTCAAATGAAATACGTTCAGTCTCATCGGATTTTATCTCGATCGATATACGGCTTATGTGATAAACGCTGATGGAAACACTATTTGCCGAATAAATAATGAACTGCAATAAAGTTTTGGGTCATGGTTGCAACACGCCACATAGTTTTAGTTCATTTCCGCCCAGTTTTCCGCTCTGTTTGCGCACACATGGCGGGTATCAACAAAGACAGATGTAAGCGGACAAACGAGAAATCTTTTGTAGAGCTGTCGTTCCCACACCACAGGCCGCCTCCGTCGTCAGCGGACATTTACGCGAATCTGCATCATCACAGCAATGTGTTGATAGCATCGTTAGCTTATAGCTTTATATGTCGCTATCAGCTGGCACATAAGCACTATTACAACTTGCGCAATATTGACCATTTGTTGGTAGATGGTCCGATCCATTTTGTCTAGCAAAACTTTGTTCGCAAATGTTTGCTTGAATGTTGTGCGAAAATGAATGGAAACACCTTAAAATGTCTCAAATCAATTCGATATACCAAATTTTATTACGAAATTATTATTCTTGGCCGCACTGCTAGTAGCCAGACGTTAGTCGACCACTTAGGCCCATGGAAGGGGTACCTAAAGGAACAAGTAAAGAACTTGGGAGTCATTTTCGACTCCTCCATTACTTTCGACCGACAGATAAGAACAGTGGTTCGAAATTGCTTTTTTTACTTGAGAGCAATAGCCAAACTGAAACCAATACTTTCAGACAGCAACCTGAAAAAAGTTGTTCATGCCTATATATTTTCACGTCTTGAGTACTGTAGTGCACTTTATGTGGGGACCTGTCAAACACACATTGCACGTTTGCAGCCTGTACAAAATGCTGCCGCCAGGTTGTTGATGAATGGTAGGAAAACGGACCATGTTACTCCCTTTTTATCTTTTTAGGCTGGCATTTCAGGGTACAGTATAACATTTTAATATAATGTTTTTAAATCGCTTCATGGAATGGCACCAGAATACTTGGCTGAGCTTATTAAACCCTATAGGGTAGGTATAAGGTTAAGATCAACAAACAAGTTCCTTTTAACTGTCCCCCGTGCACGTCTCAAAATGAAAGGTGATCGTGCTTTCTCTGTCGCGGGTCCTAGACTGTGGAATAATCTGCCGTTGGATATTAGATCCTCCGTAGATCTAAATGTTTTTAAGGGCCGCTTAAAGTCGTATCTGTATTCTTTGGCATGTTAGTACTTTATTACGTGGATGTTTTTGTGTTTTTTTATTTTTATTTTGTCTTTATGTCTGTATGACATATGAACTGCGGTAGCAGTCTGTAAGGTGCTATATAAATAAATAAACGAACGAACGGACGAATTTGATCGCAAAACGTCATGTGACGTGATAACGCAAAGGTTTTTATTCGCTTTAAAGCCTTTGTATGGAAACACACTTTCACCAGCTTTATTCACATGAGTTTTTTTTTTTACCAAACTTCAGATAATTCGATTGACAAGTGGATGAAAACTTAGCTAGTGTGTCAGGAGACAATCACAGCACTAAAATTGAGAAGCGCCAAATTGCAATCTCCTCATTGGAAAGGGATATCCTTTCAACAGACACTCTTAGTTATGAGTCTCCCATAAGGTAAGACATAACAGATACGCCGTCCTGGGTCTCCAGCCTGCAAAGGTGAGACAGAAACAGGTTCCATGATCTGAATCTATAGCTTGTGAGGCTTTTATATGTTATGCAGTCATTTATATCTACAACTGTGGGAACCCCCCCCCCAGATAGCAAACTGACGTTGAATCAACGTGGAAATATGACATCGAAACAACGTTGATCTGACATTGTTTTGCTCATCGAATTAACGTTGAACCAGCGTCATTCTTTCAAAACTAACGGAAAATCAACTTGAAATCAATGTTGTTTCAACGTTATGAAAGCAAACCAATTTTCGATTTTCATTTAGCTTTGAAGAATGCCGCGTCTGACGTTGGTTCAACGTTAATTCGATAAGCAAAATCAACGTTGTTTCGATGTCATAAGAGACGTCGTTTCCACGTTGATTCAATGTCAGTTTGCTGTCTGGGCCCTTCTATGAAGGTCGACATATTGTGACGCCATGTTTCTACCGTAGCCGAAACAGGTACAACTACGTTCTGAGCTTCCAGTCGATGAGGAAAGAGACAGTAACACATTCAGAGTCCTCGTCCAGCAGGACAGCAACGACTACAGCACGTTTCTCCATGACAGAGCGGATTGACCGAGTCTTTGGCCCAGAGAGGCAGAAGACAAACAGATATATCTGCAACAAGGTTAAAGGTGCAATGTGTAATATTTCTGAGGATCTATTGACAGAAATGCGATACAAGATCCATAACTATGTTTTCAGTGGTGTATAAAGAACTTACTAACTTATTACCTCAGAATTAGACATTTATATCTACATAACGCGGGCACCCCCTTCTATGAAGGTCGAAATATTGTGACGTCATGTTTCTACCCTAGCCGAACGCGAACACACAGCGCTACAGAGCGCGTTTTGCCACTACCTTGAAAGAGAAGCAGCAAAGCTAGAAAGCTAGAAGCCATAGACACCGTGAGTAGTGACTTTTCCCTTGTTAGTGGTGTGAAATATGTAGTTGGGATTGCTTCATGAAACTTAGTTCTCCCTCGCTGTGTTAAGGCTTTGACAATCAGCTGATTAGTACTATTGTCCGTAAAACAGTAACGTTACAGGAGTCACCAACCTGTCGATCGCGTTCGTCAAGTCGATCTTAGAAGCATTTTAAGTCGATCACGAAGAGTTTTCAACATCAGAGAAAACAGCCAATGGTGTGTAGTAAATGGTGTTTAGGGGATGCGGGGCGAGCGTGCTGTTACAATCATGTCATTTATGCCGCGCGCACCTTTGGGCTCATGCGGACGTGTCGAGTTTAAACAAGGCTTTACGCTTTAACCAGCTCAGCCACAGCAACAGCTCATATTAGCCAGCTAAACTTTTACAACCCTGTTCGAAGAAATATATAGCTGCATAGTTTCATGTGGTTCTTCTCCCTCGCTGTATTAAGTTACCTCGCTGTAATAGTTATAAAACATAAGGACACTAACAGTTTACGTTAGTATTGGGTATTTACCATGGCAACTGTACTGTAGTTCCCGTAACCTTAGGCACTACCTGCTATAGGAATTATAACTTGTCATACTGCATATATATGTCACTTTGGTATGTATGAACGAATGTTCAAGAAAACTTTTTTGCAGTAGACATCACGTTTTTCTTCTACTTACCACATCCTCTAGTTGGACCTGGATCTGCCGATGAACCTCTGCCATCTGGAATAATGTGTCGCCTGAATCAGTAGAAAATAATGAGAAGACGTGTCAAAGACTTTGTGCACAATCATAAAAACTCAAAGGGCGAGATCTATATCAAATGTATTATCAAACATACTATCACAACCTGATGATGAAATCCAATATTCATCTCACTCACATTGAAGCTGACTCCATTAAGGTCACATTTGCTCATTTTAAGGCTAGATTTTAAAGGGATGGTTCACCCAAAAATAAATGATGTCATTTACTCGCCCTAAAGTTGTTCTTAACCTGTATGAGTTTCTTTGTTCTGTGGAACTTAAAAAAAAGTAAGTAACCAAACAGTTTCTGGTCCTAATTGACAATGGGCTCCAACAATTATGAATGTGTTACCCACATTCTTCAAAATATCTTCTTTTGTGGTCAGCAGAAGAAAGAAACTCATGCAGGTTTAGAACAACTTTAGAGTAAATGATGTTGTTTGGGTGAACAATCCATTTAATGTAATGTAACAACTTCATGCTATTGGATCAGAATAATTACACTGAATGATGACACTATTGCCTTCTGTAGAGATGCTTACAGCTGAATTAAGCTTGTTTCATAATTTGAACTTCATCAAACTAAACTAAATGAACTCTGACCTGCCTTGAGCTCACTAATGATCTTGTGTGTAGACCGGCTTTATAGTTCAACTTTGATCCAACCAAATTGAACTAATTAAATTGAATAAACATTGAACTAAACTATGCTGAAATTGTATTTGGAAAATGAATTGTTAATACTGTGAAGCTGCTTTGAAACAATCAGTTTTGTAAAGAGCTTTAATGATAAATGCGACTTGACTCTCTGGCCTATTCAGTAAACAGATGCTGTAAATGCACCATTATGCAGCTGAATAGCCATTTTCACCTTTGACAGCCATTTAAATGCAGGCATGTATATTTTTTACAGAACTTTTATCATATTCATCACCGGTGCCTCATTTAAACAGCACGTATTTTCTTTTTCTTTTCAGAACTGAAGCTCTGGGAAAGCTAACCTTCTCCAGCTACACTGGACCAGCTTGGACTTGACCTGTCAAATCATCTTCTTACGTTGGAATGATCTTAAACTGGACAAGAGACCTTGTAAATCCCACTAAATCTAATAATTATTTAAAAAAAAAAGAAAATTCTTTATTGGCATCAATGGTTCCATTAAGACCTTTAACATCTACAGAACTTTTCGACTCCAAAAAAGGTTTTTCATAGTGGAAAAGCGGTTTTTAGCTTATTAAAGGGTTAGTTCACCAAAAAATGTCGTCCCAAGCCCGCAAGACCTTCGGGACACAGTTTAAGATATTTTAGATTTAGTCCGAGAGCTTTCTGTCTCTCCATTGTAAATGTATGTCCGGTATAAAGAAATAAAGACATCAAAGTAGTCCATGTGACATCAGTGGGTTAGTTGCAATGTTTTGAAGCGTCGAAAATACATTTTGGTCCAAAAATAACAAAAACTACGACTTTATTCAGCATTGTATTGTCTTCCGGTTCTGTTGTGGATCGGCGTTCAGTGACGCTGCTGACGTGTATCTGGTGTGTCCGTGTATTTGGGTTAAAATAAAAATGCCCGGCAAAAAAATGTTTTTTTTTTCCTATGTGTTAAAATCCTTAGACATGTTTGTGAAGATTGTTTTGTACAGTGTGCCCCTCTCTCAGACTGTAACCGAAGCTCAGCCGCACCACACACGTCAGACGCGTCATTGAACGCCGATCCACAACGGAACCGAAGATTCAATGCTGAATAAATTAGTTTTTGTTATTTGTGGACCAAAATGTATTTTCGACGCTTCAAAACATTGTAACTAACCCACTGATGTCACATGGACTACTTTGATGATGTCTTTATTTCTTTCCTGGACAAGGACAATATACCGTACATACATTTTCAAATAGAGGGACAGAAATCTCTCGGACTAAATCTAAAATATCTTAAACTGTTTTCTGGGCTTGGGACGACATGAGGATGAGCCATTAATGACATCATTTTCATTTTTGGGTGAACTAACCCTTTGAAATATTCTTCACACTAAAAAAAAAAAATCTTTTGATAACTGTTGACTTAAAGGAGAACTCCGGTGAACAATGAACCTTTGGTCTAATAAAACATCGGTACCTAGTCAACCGTTCTCTGAGATTTGTTTTCATGATAAACGAATGTAAAGAGTTTTATCTCTAAAAACTGTTTAGCGTATAATGCTAGTACTGGGGGCATAGACTAAGTAAAAAGAAATCGCTAGTTTATACCACTAACAAGGCTCAAAAAAGCCCCACACTCACACAGTAACATAACGAGGCTCCATACATTCAAAACGAAGCATTGAGAACTTTGTAAGTGTACAGACCGTTTAATAAGAAGATACTTTATGAAGACACTTGACTTCGAGAATACAAACAGGAGCCATCTTAAAAAATAGTCTCGAACGCCGTTCATACAGTTCAGAAGTTCGTTGAACTTCATACAGTTCAGATCACTCAGCATGACGTTCATGGTTCGACTTATCGAGACTATTTTTTAAGATGGCTCCTGTCTGTATTCGCGAAGTCAAGTGTCTTCATAAAGTATCTTCTTATTAAACGGTCTGTACTTACAAAGTTGTCAATGCTTTGTTTTGCATGTATGGAGCCTCATTATGTTACTGTGTTAGTGTGGGGCTATTTTGAGCCTTGTTAGTGGTATAAACTAGCGATTTCTTTTTACTTAGTCAATGCCCCCAGTACTAGCATTATACGCTAAACAGTTTTTAGAGATAAAACTCTTTACATTCGATTATCATGAAAACAAATCTCAGAGAACGATTGACTAGGTACCGATGTTTTATTAGACCAAAGGTTCATTGTTCGCCGGAGTTCTCCTTTAAAAGTTCTTTGGCATCGCCCATTTTGAAACCTTTATTTTTAAGAAAATATTAGTCAGGACAGAACTGAAGAGAACAATTTCTTCCTTTCGAGGATGTGGTACTCGTGGCGATGTCTGTCCATTCTTAAGTTTCATTGAAGGTGAAAATGTGTGGCGTGTTTTGTTGTTGGCTCCAGTGGGCCGAGCTGTGGATGTTGGCCTTCTTTATCCCCTACTGAGCAACTGTGTGTGTGTGCAACTTGGCATCTCTCCTCCGCTGCCTTTCTCCCTCCCTCTAGTCCACCCCCGCTGTGTTCAGCAGCACAATGAGATCATGTGGTGTTGTTAATCTTTCAACAAAAGCCCCTTCTCTCTCTCTTGCCCCTCTCTCGCTTTCTCTTAGTTTCTTCATCTACATTTTATTGTACAGGCTTGCCTCTTCATTTTCTTCTGCTGCAGTCATTTGTTTCCACGCTTTCGTTTCCTGTAAACTCTGATGCACCGTGAACTTAAAACAATATAGTTATATTTACTTGCATATTCACAATCACTGACTTTACTCTGCCGGACATGTCCCTCCAGAAACAGGTCTGAATAGCCCTGATCTAAAGGGTTACTAAAGTTAACTAAAAACTATAACTATAACTATATATATATATATATATATATATATATATATATATATATATATAAGGGCTGTCAAATGATTAATCGTGATTAATCGCATCCAAAATAAAAGTTTGTGTTCACATAATATACGTATATGGGTGCACTGTGTATAATTATTTTATATATATAAATACACACACACATGCTTGTATATATTTAAGAAATATTTTCATGTATATACTGTATATAGATTTATATATAATTTATATTATATGTAAATATAAATATTTTTATATAAATTTTTTTTTCTTAAATATACATGCATGTGTGTGTATTTATATATAAAAAATAATTATACACAGTGCACCCACATACAGTATATTATGTCAACAAAAACTTTTATTTTGAATGCGATTAATCGTGATTAATCGTTTGACAGCCCTAATATATATATATATATATATATATATATATATATATATGTTACTTGAAAAAAAATAATAAATGTTATATTGAAAGAAAAGAAAATATAAAAATATAATAAAAAAAACTACATACTAAAAACTAAAACAGACAAAAACACAACAAAATTATCAAAAGTAACTGAAATTAAAATGAAAACAGAAAATATTCAAATGAAACCTAATTCAAAAAATGATTAATAAAAAGTATAAAATATTTCAATGATACTAATATAACAGTGGATCTAAATCCTGGCGACTGGTGTAATTTAGAATCAATTGCACTGTGTATTTTAGGCACCTATTAATGATGTAGTGATGCAACTAGTTCACAGAAGAACAGACTTTGTTATTATAAAATTCGATTTAGGTCATATAACATAATAATCCTATAACATAATATATCTCAACACTATTTTTCTTAATAGTAGTTGTTTCTGATTACAAACTCTGCTCCTGAAGGCCACAGTCTTACAGATTTTAGCTCCAAAACACCCTTATATCCTTATAAAAGGGCACTATTTAAGGGGACAGCCATTTGTAGTGGTGTCTGAAACCATAGTGGACATTATCTTGTGCACTCATTCATTCCCACAATGCACCAGTGTGCAACTGATGTACACTCAATGGCTATTTTGCCCTTGATTGACCCATAATGCACTGTAATGGCCGTGCCGAATGAAATCCCGCGTTTCACCAAAGGATTCCGCAGCTGAATCATCCATCCATCCATTTTCCAAACCGCTGGTCCAATGTGGATACAGCGTAATATCAAACAAGTATAAATTCCCTTTCCCTTTGAATTGATTATTAAATTGTTTAATTAAGGTTTATACATGCCATAGAGTTTTTTTCATAACTACTAGAGCTGCCAGTTTGCTAAGTTTTAAATGGTCATTGAACCGCACTAAATATGCAAAAGCGACAGTGCACTCAGTGTCAATTTACTCACTTGTTTTCATTCACTCCTTCAAGTGGACTATATCTAATGTAATGTAGGGAAAAAGCTCTTTTGGAAACAGCCCTTGATTCAGGTGTGTTAAAGGGATACTCCACTTTTTTTTGGAAATAGGCTCATTTTACAACTCCCCCAGAGTTAAACTGTTGAGTTTTACCGTTTTTGAATCCATTCAGCCGATTTTCTGATATTTAGAAGAATATCAGTAACCAGACAGTTTCTGGTCTCATTGACTTCCATAGTAGGAAAAAAATATACTATGGAAGTCAATGAGACCAGAAGCGGTCTGTTTACTGATATTCTTCTCAGAAAATCGGCTGAATACATCTGAAAACGGTAAAACCCAACTGTTTAACCTCTGGGGGAATGGTAAAACGAGCCTAATTCCAAAAAAAGTGGAGTATCCCTTTAAAAGTGGTCCTCCAGAAACTGAGTTTGACACCCCTGGAACACAGACCACGTCCATCTTAAAAATCCTCCAATCATCCACCAATCATCACCACCTTAAAAAATCCCTCATAACCATCACTAAAAGCTCTCTCTCTGTTACATATCTTTCTCAAAAGCACATAAAACAGTTCAAATTCTAACATAAACTCTTGCCATCCATCCACAAAACATGCTGTAATCCACTGCCTAATCTCTTGACATTATTAAAGGGATAGTTCACTTTGAAATTAATTTTGGGTGTGTTTTAGCTTACCTCAAGGGCATTCAAGATTCATCCAAGAGTTTTGATATTTTTAGGTCAAACCGTTCTTGTCTGTCAGTCATATAATGGAGGTCTATGGTCACCACCTCAAAGAGCATGCACAGAGAAGTCCAGATTAAACATGATTTAATGACTCATAAATGTAAGTACACATTGATGGCCTAAGACATGAAACGAGCGGTTTGTGTGAGAAAACGAACAGTATTTATATTGTTTTACCTCTTGTAATCACAGTCACGTACAAGTGATCTAACGGTGCGGGCGCTTTATTTCTGTGGTTACAAGAGGTAAAAACAATATAAATACTGTTGGTTTTCTCCAGGGGTTAAAGTGAAAAAAATTCCTTAGCCTGAACTTTTTTTTTTCTTTTCGGGGGGGGGGGGGGGGGGGGGGGGGGGGGGGTAACACACTTATCCTTCAAGTTTTACAGCTTAATGACATCTTTTTATGAATGAAAGCCAGTATCACTAATATTATACTGATATCTCTATGAAAATGATTTTCCCCAAAATTTGAAACGAAAAGCTAAAAGAAATATAAAAACTTTTAATTTAAGTGAACTTAAGACAATCATCATTGAACCCATAATAAATGTCATATTTAACTGTGCCATACAGAAATTGAATAAGGTTATAAAACAGTCCACACTGCATACATTACAAATGAAATAGATAGATTAATCTTTATCAAACCAACCTACAAGCATTCTTTAGTCAAGTGCAGTTAGTAATTTTCTGTTCCCTCTGTTCTTTAGGTAAACTTTACTGACAGACAGAATTATTGGCTCCTGTCACTTTAAGATCTGTCGCAGCTGACAGGATCTCACGCATCTCATTCTCTCACTACTATTTACTTACATTTAAGATTGTTTTAACTCATTTAAGACTGTTCCTGAGAGGATACTCGACAAAATAG
Organism: Cyprinella venusta; assembly: GCA_038021265.1. Classification (NCBI taxonomy): domain Eukaryota; kingdom Metazoa; phylum Chordata; class Actinopteri; order Cypriniformes; family Leuciscidae; genus Cyprinella; species Cyprinella venusta. Next base: position 5,222,025 of record CM075874.1, on the reverse strand, counting down.
ACGTTCTGGCATACATGTGTGTGTTACTGTTCGTTCAAGCGCGAAAGAGAACTGGATACTACGCGCGTCTTTCTGAGCGGTGTTCTCATTTGTCGCGCTCGCGCAGAAATGGTTTAAAGCATTTGGGTGAATAAGAGCGTGATCATAATCCTAGCTTAAGGATGACAGACACAAAGAACGGATGCTGCATTAATTGCCATATTTTAAAACGTTAAAGCTGGGCAAAAAAAGAATCATATGCGTTGACGTTGACGGCACTTGTCATACATTCCTGACAGAAAATTTTACTCGTTTTCATGGTAGGCCTAAACAGATTTTTTTTAGTCAGCTAACTTACACAGAATGTTCTACATTTAATATTTAATACATTTAATATGGCATTTCATCACTGACTGTCACAATCTATTTTTATAGTCGATTGTCGCCGTGTAAATGTCTATGGATGATCGCATCCGTTATACCTGCTCATTCATTGCCTGTTCTCAGTGAGCTATTTCACACAGGCTCGGTCCTGCTCCTCCGTGGCAATGACGGCGTGCGGTTGAAAATCACAACAAACGAATTTGAAAGTGGGGGGGACATGTCCACATAGGTCATAGGAAATTACACCCGTGGATAAGACATCATCCCCGGGCTTTATGAACTTGCGCTCCATGCTTTTTCACCGACGACACTTTCGTGAAGTATGGATATCACTCTATCACACTGTTTCGCTTGGACCCGCCCTGCTCTGCTTCTGATAGGCTTGTAACGTGTTAGAGCTGCGTTCCTCGCATATGATTGGTAGGTGAAATCAATTGACTCGCATGCAAGTTCAAAAAAAAAAAATTCCCCTCACGCCCGTACGCCGGAGATCCGGCACGGTGCCGGAGTACTTTAACCCCTGTTTCTCACACAAACCGCTCGTTTCGTGTCTTAGGCCATCAATGTGTACTTACATTTACGAGTCATTAAATCATGTTTAATTTGGACTTCTCTGTGCATGCTCTTTGAGGTGGTGACCATAGACCTCCATTATATGACTGACAGACAAGAACGGTTTGACCTAAAAATATCGAAATTGAAAATACTGTGGAAACAAAGACACCTACATCTTGGATGCCCTTGAGGTAAGCTAAAACATACCAAAAATTTATTTCAAAGTAAACTATCCCTTTAAGTATTTTAATGGGCTCTATGCACAACTGCACTACTTCCTGAACTTCAGCCAGCTCCTCGTTTCCTGTCTATCATTATTGGACAATTTGATTAATTCAGGTGTGCTTGACCTCAGTAGTCACAGCAACAATAATCAAACACACCTGAATTAATCAATGTGTCCAATAATGACAGACAGGAAACAAGAAGCTGGCTGAAGTTCAGGAAGTAGTGGAACTGTGCATAGAGCCTATTGTAAATGTACTGTATACTGCTCTTGCATTTACTTACCCAGTTCTTTTGAGCCCTGGCTGTCACTGGCCAGCTCTCCTAGTTTCACCAGAGCGTCAAAGTATCCTTTAGCTGCGACTGTGACGCCTGTGGAGCAGTCAGAGAGAGTCAGGGATTTCAGTCAGTGACACTGATTTCCTGTGGACTTCAGCCCAGAAAAAAGTGAACTATTTAACTGACCCGTCAGAGCCTTTTCATAGTGTTTCCCCATCGTGACAAAATTCTTCAGACTGGGGTTAAACTGGTCCAGAATGCCCTGAACATAGAATAAGCAATAACACAAATTAGGACACAACTGTACACATTTTGATCTGTAATTAATTACATTACTGAAACAGAAAGATGCAAGACACGTATAACATCTAAATTAATTGATTTATTTTAAAGAAATGTTGGTAACTTTCTAATACGGGTGCACTAATAAGCATGCTTAACTAATGCACAGATAATACTGAATTAATGTGTAACTAATGATTATCTAAGCTGTTCATTAATGATTACCACATTAGGAACTGATTAAGAGTCTGTAAGGTTAATGTATCAGTTCATACATGAATTGTTATTAATTAAATATGTAATTGTGGATTGATTCCATAATAACTATTTTTTTAAGTAATAGTGTTAATTAATATGTTAATTACCAGAATGAGCCAAAGCCTTGTATTTCAATTTCCAGATAATATGACAGGTCCACTAATATGCATGAATACATGATTAATTACTTCATTGTTAGAGCAAATTCATAAGAAAATTACTACAATTACTAAATGACTAGTTAATAATGATGTGCCCCAACAAGTAAAGTCATAACATAATGATACCTTTGCAAATCATTAGCTAATGATTAATTAAAGCAGACAACTGGAAGTTTAAGTTCATAGCTTTGACTAATTGTGGTAATTAACACATTAATTTACACTATTAGTTAATAAAATATGTTATTAAGGAAATAATGCACAATGACACATTGAATTAATAGCAATTCATATATTACTTAATCTATTCATCATATTGACTCTTTATTAGTTGCTGATGCAGTAATCATTAATTAATGGTTTAGTTCTTCATGAGTTATGCATTAACTCATGATTATTTGTGCATTAGTTAAGCATGAATTAATGCATATTAGTGCACCCGTATTGTAAAGTGTTACCGAAATGTTTTTAACATTACTGAATCAAACTAAATATAATAGGTTACACCAACAAAACCAAATTTAAGGGATCAAATTACAGCTAATTTAATTTAACCAACTTTTGTTCAGTGTCATAACAGGATAAAGTAAAACATAAAGAGGGATTCTGGAAAACCATCTGTGTAAGTGTCAATGTTGTGAAGCAATTTTTTTGTTCAAAGCTAGTTTATTTAAAATTTTCATATAAAATACAATTCATACAGACAAACACTGGAATATGCAAATATGCATTTAGAATGAATGTTTTGTGGCTTTTAAAGGTAAAAATGTGAAACATTCCTGTGAAAACGTTATTTCTGAAAGTTCTCAGAACATTCAAAACATCCAGTTATTTAGATGTACTTAAATGTTTTTTTTCTTGCTTATGTAACATTATTTTATTATGTTGCAGATATTATGGGAATGCTACTTTTGCATGTTCTCTGAACCATCTGAATCATTTAATCATTAGTAAAAGTAGTAAGTAGTGACTTTTAAAAAACCCTAGACTAATGTCCACCTAAAATGTTTCCAAAAAAAGTGTCCCATGACTGATATATAACTAACATTTATGTGCTTATGTGTTGATAACGTTATTAAAAACTATAAGTGAACGTTTTATTAATGTAACTGGAAGAACATTGGTTCATCATTTTAAAGCTACACTGTGTGATTTTTACCCCATCTATCAGTGAAAAGGTATATGACCATCCAGTGAATATTAGTTTCTGTTCCTCTCAATTCCGATTTCATTTTAACTCCTACGGTGGCCAATGTAGTCCAAGATTAACATGGCTTCCAGTTCGACCTCGTCCATGAGTGTTAACTCAAACGTAAACGCGAAAGGCGAAGCTTGAGGTAACGGGTATGTCCCTCTTTGGCTAATGTACTTTCAAGATGGAGGGCCAACATGGCGACCGACACTAGAACCCCTTACCCGTATGTATTTTCAATGACATATTATACTCTCACGAGAGTACTTTTTTACTTGAACGAAGTAAATATACATTAATGAGCACATTTATTTTTGACAGAACTAAGTGTTTTTAGCTAAGAAGAAACTAAAAGAGTTACACAGTGTAGCTTTAAGAAAACCACATAAAACATACAACAAATAAAAGATTACATTTCTATGAACTTGACACAGGTTTCACACTAGATTTTTTATAGACATCTCCTTAAATCGTCTCCTTTTAATATCATCATACCTTGTAGACATTTTCTGTCATCTTGTTGACCTCATCTGAGCGTGACATTGTGCTTCTCTCTCCAGCTTCAGTTCACCTTTCTTTTAGACGTAAATCACAGCACGATTGGCTACATGGAGAGAAAGAGAGCAAGAAAGTGAGATGAATCGGGATCATTTAAATAGCTTTTTTATTTGCCTTGTATTTGGGATGATACAAGCTCATCAAAAGGGAACATCATAATGATTTCAACCACAGTATACACTATTCATCAATAATAACTGGTCACAAATTCATATGGAAAATTAAGCAATAGTAACTAGAATATTTAGATGTTCTGTGAATTGGGTCGCCTGAGGAATGCTTTCCTCAAGATGTAGGAGCATTGCTGAAGGGATTTGCTTCTATTCAATCACAAGAGCATTAGAGAGGTCAGGCATTGTGTGATTGTGTGTTTAGTCCACGCAGTCACTGGTCCAGTTTGGACTTGGTCAAGATCTTCCACACCTGTCTTGACAAACCGCTTTGGCATGGATGTGCACGGAGATATTGTCATTCGAAAACAGGACACCAGTGTCACAATCTTGGAAGAAAAGAATCGTGTAAAATATCACAGCATCCGATAGTGTGTCACCAAAAGACCCATCCCATATAAAAACTCTGGATATTAAAGGTGCTATATGTAACTTTTTTCCAAAATGAATCATTTTTTATTGCCTGTGTGTGAAGGCGTAATCACTCATTACAATAGAGAGCCTAAGTCCCTCCCCTTCCGGTCGACCACCATGGGACCTTATTTCGGAAAAATATTGAATGGTAGTCAATGGCAGGAGACAACAAATATTTTGATCTCGTTTGAATTGTGCCCTGAATTACACATATGATGTTTGTCAATTTAAAAGATACATTTTAAAGTAAAGAAAGTCGCAGTTTGATGTAAAACCGTTGAGGTATAAGACTGTGAAAATACGTAATTACAAAGACTACAAACCCCAAAGGCGCACATTTTCTCTCAATGAATGAAGCTAACTTTACTGAGGCTGTCTGTCATTGTTTCTACAGTCTTGCGTTATAATCGTAACGTTACGCCGTCCTACCTGAGTGTTTTGTACCAGACTGCACACACACGAGCAGCGGATCTCGTTTCGCTTCCTGGGAGATGTAGTTCACAGAGCGATTTTCACATAAAACTAAATGTTACTCTTCTGCTGTATGACAAACTGCGACGTTTTTGACTTTCAGAATTATCTTTTAAATTGACAAACATCATATGTGTAATTCAGGGCACAGTTCAGACGGAATAAAAAGATAAGTTGTCTCTCGCCATTGACTACCATTCATATTTTTTTTCCGAAATAAGGTCCCATGAGCCGGAAGCGGAGGGGCGGGACTTAGGCTCTCTATGATCCACTTGTCGGGTGCTATTACGTCTGAAGGCCACTATTCCTATTTCTATGTGAAGTCTCCGGGTTGGATTTTCGGCGAAATCCATCGGACGTGACGTGCATGCGCGCTCCCGAGCCTCTCTCCTTTATATACAGTCTATGTGACGGCACTGCAGCGGACAACATGAGTCTGATGACACCAAACAACTCCTGCCTCCAGCACAACACACCCTCCAGCACAAAATCCACATAAATATAAAACACAAAACAAAACTTTATCTGCTGAAGCTCGTCAGGCCAAACGTGAATCGGATCGACTTAGGACGAAAACACGGATCAAAATCGGCAGAGCGTTTGAATTATGGAGAGACCTCCGCTTTATTTATTGTGATAAATTAAAAGTTTTCAGATATGCTGAAATGATGGTAAACTGTAATCAAATAGCAAGGTAAACTACAACATACCTGTATGGAAGCTTGTTTCCGCCATATAATGAAAAATATAAAAGGTAATTGCGACTTTTTATCTCAAAATTCTGACTTTTTTCTCACAATTGCGAGTTTACTTCTCACAATTGTGACATTATTTCTCAGAATTGCGAGATGGAGAGTCAGAATTGTGTTATATAAAGTCAGAATTGCGTGTTATAAAGTCAGAATTGCGAGATATAAAGTCAGAATTGCGAGATATAAAGTCGCAATTGCGTGTTATAAAGTCAGAATTGCGAGATATAAAGTCAGAATTGCGAGATATAAAGTCAGAATTGCGAGATATAAAGTCAGAATTGCGAGATATAAAGTCGCAATTGCGTGACATAAAGTCAGAAATGCATGATATAATGTCAGAATTGCGTGATATAAAGTCAGAATTGCGAGATATAAAGTCAGAATTGCGAGATATAAAGTCAGAATTGCGAGTTATAAAGTCAGAATTGCGAGATATAAAGTCAGAATTGCGAGATATAAAGTCAGAATTGCGAGTTATAAAGTCAGAATTGCGAGATATAAAGTCGCAATTGCGTGACATAAAGTCAGAAATGCATGATATAATGTCAGAATTGTGAGATTTTAACTAGTCTTTTTCCCCTTAGAACTGGCCTGATAAGTCGCAATTGCGAGTTTATATCTCACAATTCTGAGAAAAGATGTCAGAATTTTGACATATAAACTCCCAATTATGTGTTATGAAGTCAGAATTGCGAGATGTAAACTCGCAATTGTGTGAAAAAAAGTCAGAATTGTGATAGATATTGAGATAATTGAGATAAAAAGTCGCACTTGTCTTTTTTTTCTCAGAATTGCGACTTTATATCACGCAATTCTGACTTTATATCTCCCAATTCTGACTTTATAACTCGCAATTGCGACTTTTTATCACGCAATTCTGACTTTTTATCTCGCAATTCTGAGAAATAAAGTCAGAATTGCGAGATATAAACTCGAATTGTGAGAAAAAAGTCAGAATTGTGAGATAAAAAGTCACAATTATTTATTTTGTTTTTTATTCAGTGGCAGAAACAAGCTTCCATATACCTGAGACATGAAATGAATACAAAAGACTGTTCCAGGATAACAAAAAGTTGGTGCTTTAGGATGTAACTTTTATTTTATGTACTAGATCTCCTGTCTAACGTCACTCATCCACTACTGTCACGTTGTTTACATGCATTTCCAGACACGTTCAGTACAGTAATGTTACTTCCTACGATCTTACTGTTACACTGAAATTGTTCAGTCTGGTTCACTAACCGTTTTCGTTATCATATTATACATTCGCCTATGTTGACATTGCTGATTGTGAAAGATACACGAATAGTTAGTGAAATGCCTTATGCTAGATAACAGCACAAATCTAACGTTATCGTGAAGCATTAGTTCAACGTCAAGCTGATAAAAGTAGCCAGCGAGCACGCGCAAGAGCACGAGCGCTCTTGTAAAAATTGGTTGCAATCTGAAACATCACCGATAGAGGCCGCTAAAAAATACATATAGCACCTTTAAACCAAACCATCAACAGAAAGGATTTTTTATGCAGAAATCTGACTGTCATGATTAAGCAAATGCATTAGCTGTGCATGAGCATAAAAGGGCCATCAAATTGTATTTATAGCACTTTTCACAATACACATTGTTTAACCCTTCTATTATCTTCATTTGTGTCTACACTCATTATCTTTGGGGTCTCCAGGGACCCCAGACAATGACATTTAATTTTGAAGCAGTATAATAATTTTTTTTTTTACAAATGTAATTTTACTCTATTTATTAATGTTTTTACTCAACATTTGTGCAGTTTTTGGAGGATTTTTGAAATCTTTTAAATTTCTATAAATTAATAAATAAATATTTATTTAAATAGGCTTTTTACAAAAAAACGGCATTGTATGTAAAATTCACTTTATGAAAGACCCAGATTTCTAATTATCATTCATGGAGATAACATGGATCATTTAACATGGTTTAATGAAAGATTTTTGACAATTTTTTGGAAAATGCACTTTTAAAATAAAAAAATATCACTTTAACCACTAGATGGCCATAGACCTCCACTATAAGCTATTTGCTATTTGACTAACCAAACTATATTTATTTCACAAGTTTTTCCAGTTGGATTCATATCTAAATATTATAAAATCACAATTATAACCAAAAAAAAACTTTTTATCAAAGTTAAGTATTTTTTGTCCTGACAAAAGTTTTTTCAATAATGTTACATTATGATTAGAATCAAACCTGAACATGATGTTACAAAGAGAAATGTTGGAGTCTTTAGATTTGATCATTTATTTCAATTATCTGTTTTTAATATAATTCTATAATTTTAAATCAATGTTTCAGTTACGAACTGTAAAAGAAAAAAAATTAACAGAAATGAACAGTTATATTACATGTTGAAAAAAAACATGCAATGAACTGAACAGCAATAACAAATGAGAAAATAAAGCAGTAAAACAAATATAATCGTTGTAATAAATAAAAGATTTCCTAAAAAAATGATTTTCAATTAATTTTTTTTTTGAACAATTAGGAACAAAAACTGGTGGTGCACTGGAGGTGTTTACTGTTTACTGGAGGTGTTGGTATTTGAAATGTGTGTGTGTGTGTGTGTGTATGTGTGCATTTTGGATGTTTTTTGCATTGTTGGAAGTGTGCCACTTTATTTCTGTCTATGTGATCTGTGTTGTTTTTTCGTTGTTGCTGATTTTAATGATGAATTTTGTATATTTACTATGCGGGGTCTCCAGGGACCCCGAAGATAAAGAGTGCTGGCATTTTTTTCATGCTAATATAAAGACAGACATCATTCCAAAATATATCTTTTTTTGGTAGATCATGACAGTGTAAAGAGTTGTAGAAAGTTTCATTCCATTTGGAAAAAGAGAACATTTTTTAAAATTTGACCAAAAGTCATTTGCGGGTCAAAAAGACCCCAAAGATAATAAGAGGGTTAAAAGCAGCTTTACAGGAAATCATGAAGTTATTGGATATATCTTAATACATTCATGCCTTATGGTTGCATTATGCCTGGTTCGGATTACACGATTTTTTTTGTCTGTTACGATAGTCACTGTGTCAGATTACGCGATTTTGGCTCCTAAAATCTTGTCATGACGTGGACAAGACACATGTCAGACTACACGTTACTTCCTGACCAGTCATCGCATGCTGTATTTAACGGCGTGCGATGTCCTCGAGAAGGCGAAACTCGTAGCAAGAGACTTCCTGGATTGCTCGGCATTGCCTTTTCAGCGTGAGAAATACACGGTGTGGCGTGTGAATGTGTGAACTGGTTGAATTGCGTGTGTCTCACTGACTTGAGAACCCTGCTGGAAGAGGACAGTATGGGCTGTCAATCCTCCAAAGAGAACTTGAGGTAAAATATTGTTTTCTTATATATTTTTACTACTAGTTTTAACGTTAGCACCATCGTCTCTCTTTCGTTTTGTCTTTTTTGAAAGTTGTATACGGAAAAGCTTCTGTGCTCCTATTGGTCAACCTCATACATGTGACGGAACCGTCGTGGACGACCGTTAAAGAAATTAAACATGCTAGTCTTTTTTTCGTGATGTTGTGAAGCATCGCAGACGCGACGTAGGTTGTGGCTCACTATGACACACTATACAAGATAATACGATAGAATCTTGCGTCCCGAAGCCTGTTGTCGTTTACGAATCCCCACGACACCCTACGTCAAATGGATCGTGCCAAAATCGGGCTAAAATCGTGTAATCTGAACCAGGCATTAAACAGATTAGCTGTGCAATTTTTAGATTATAGTTTACATTTTGAGACGGTAAAAGCAATCACGCAGTTGAGATTTGCTAAAGCGTGTATCGCTCTACGCGTGTATCGTAGTACAAAAACAAAAGAATGTACTCTATGGACATAAAGTTGGACATACTTTTGTATTCAACTTTATACAAAGAGCAGCGAAATAATGTAGTTTAGTTCAGTTGAGATTATATATGGCTTCATGTAGTATACTTTTTGTTTGCTGGTAAAATAGAATTTCCTTTACACGCATCTTTTAATATATCGCTTTTTTTAAACTGTCACTACATATTAACCCTTTAACTGTTAACTACAGGGAAACTTGGTGCCCTTTTTTTATTGTCTTTGTTTTTTCCTATCACATATTTTGAGACTCAAGGTTTCATATTTGGTGACTTTTTTGTGATAGAAGTGATATTGTTAAATATATATTTTCTATCAAATAAAAAATGTTTAGTACAGTAAAAACATTTTACAGTGAACTTACACTTTAATTTTTTAAGTGTATGTCTGCAATAATCTGCCGAGTGTCTTCTTGAAAGGGAGACCAACCTGAGGTCTGTATTACATCCATTTAAGTTTGATAGTGCGTTTTCACATTTTTTGCTCAAAAGGGGGTTTCAGTAAAGGGTTTAAAATCATTAATGGCACACATTTTAATTAAAACACTATTTTATGAATCAAATTAGAAGATCTAATCTCAGAACATGCCCCCAAAAATGATATGCTGTCTGTAACCTGAAGTAGTCCAGTTGACTTAAGTCATGATATTTTTACCTGAATAAGATGGCACCATATGACACGTTTTAGGTTATTTGACATTTCGTGGAACTCTTAGTATTTTTTTATTTTGTGAACTTCAAAATAAAGACCACCCCTGTTAGTGAACCTCAAGAGATTTCATAGTCTGAGTCTGTCCAGAGCCACCCTGATACACTGTTATTGCACGTCTTAAGTTCATGAAATTGAGTCTGACATGCCCTGATAGTGCCCTGGAGGAGAGTGATTCTTCCCCAGTCCAAGTGCAAGAGTCAAGCCGCTGAACAAACACTGCGCTTTCCCTTTCTGGAAAGATCCTGAATAAAAGATTCCAGTCAGGATTACCCATCACATAAAGCGTCAGCTCTGAAGGCCAGTGTTTACACCAGGTCAGCGCTCTCATGCGTGTTATTAGAGGAAGATTAGGAGGAAGAATTTGACCTAAATGATCAAGTGAGACATAAAAAATAACATTCTCATCATATGACACATGTCCTCTCTTTCTCTGTTTTCTTTGATTCACTCTAGCTCTGTTTCCATCCGAACGAAGTTGCGAATTTAACTTTTGGGCACAATTGGAATATCACATAAAACATTCACCAATAAAGGACCATTCCCATTCCATGTGTTCGAGAGAACAAAAGCATCACTTCCTGGGAAATTTACACGAACTATCCAATGTAATAAAGATGGAAGTTTGCTGCAGTCGGGGAAGCCAATGTGTCTCTTTTTTACTACATCGAAAATAGCTGGATGGAACTACGCTATCTCACGACCAATTCGTACGAATTCGTACGAGTGATTAAAAAGTGGCTAATTCGTACTAATTCATACGACCTCACTCGTACGAATTTGTACGATTTCTACAAACCCATGTGATGGTAGGTTTAGGGGTGGGGTTAGGGGTAGGTCATTCGTACGAATTCATACGAATTGGAAAATTCGTAAAATATGTAAGATTTAGCAAAAATCGTACTAATTCGTACGAGTGAGGTACGAATTAGCCAACTCGTAAAATTCTTACGAATTCTCGTGAGATCGGGTTGGATGGAATCAAAGCCAATGAGAGCAGATGATTGATTCATAGTTCAGTGATTCACCCACAATTCACAGCATCCATGTGTGATTTCAGCAATCCTATAAGATCAATACAAATCACACATCATGGATCTATAACAAGTTTATTAGTGTTTTATAGGATTTATTGCGTCTCATTGGATTGCTGAAATCACACAATAATGATTTGATGCTATTTTTCGCAAATGGAGTTTTTTTTTAGAAATATATAATTTTCGAAAATTTAGAAAAAAAACTTAAGCATAAGTTAATGAGGCATTTTGGGGGGCCCTAGGTAGCTCAGAGCCCAAGGCGATTGCCAATCTTTGCCTAATGGTAAAGTCCGCCCCTTTATGTATGTAGACTGTACGATGATGAGACCTATTGAATCGTAGGCTATGAAGCAAGTTAATATAGAAGAATGAAATGTCATCAGCATGTGTTAGTGGTGAACAAATTGAGCAAGATGAATCGACCTTTGGCAATTGTGGTTTTAATGAGCGCTGAAAAAAGATGTGGAAGTAAAAGAGGAGAATATGGACGCGGTCATGGCAAGGCAAAACAGGGCCAACTTGGCGTGCCAATCTTGCAAATGAAGCTTGAGGTAAGAATTTGTAAGTTTTAGCACCATGTCACATTGATCAATACACCATTTCTCATGTTGCATTTTGATTGGCTACTCAGTAGACGTCGGTCGTAGCAGCAAACACACTGTGAACTGATCATGAAAATGATCGCAGGCTATCTTTGGGTCGTATTTGAACCTCTCCCACTGTACAACGGACGACAAGAGAAATCACCACGATTGGTCATCTTTGGTCTCGGACAGCCTAAAATTGTAGAATGTGTACTGGGCATAGGGTAGTACAACAGCTAGGGCAGTTCCCTTAAAGGGACAACTTTGTGCCTTATATTTACCTAAAGGTACATTACATTAGAATATTAATATGTAAGGCATGACTAAGAAACTTTTAGGATAAATAAGATACAGAGGTGTCACTTTGAGGGTACTACCAGTGACAAACTGCGAAAGAGTAAAGGGCTCATCCCTTATTGTAAAGAGTCAATATATTTTAGTTTACATTACAGCCATGAACCATGATTTGCTATTTGAAATTCAGTTAAAAGCAAGTGGTTTTGGGGGAGGGACATTCTTGCATTTGAATGGACAAAAAATGTGTAAGCAGCAGCCCTGAGTGCAACATGAGTCATCTGTATTTCTATCCATTTTCCTTTAAGAGAAAGACTGTACATTTTTAGTGAATTGATATGCACAAAGTTAATTTTCTCAGTGTTTAGGAGAACAATACCAGATAACGTCAACTAACACATAGATTTCGGGAATGAATCTTTAGGACTACCACCACAAAAACAGATAGTATTTCTACTTAAACTTTATAGTCTTCCCTGAAGATATAATTGTGTCACTGCATATTTCGGTATAGGATAGGTGTCACATGATATCATAAATATATAGCATTAATTTTTAACAAACATTTTTATGTCTACATAAACGTTGTTTGTCATGTTTTCACATATTTCATATAGGGTACTTCTCTCATTGCTGACACCTGTTCCTAATAGAACTGTTGATTAAAGTGATACTGAGATTAGGCCTAAATATGAGGTAAATTACGAGTATATTCTGCTCATTTAAGACACAATTTAACACAGTGATGTAAGGAAAACATATGAGCTGATATGAAAGACATAGCTTTGCTGCTTCCAATGCAATAATTCACAGGGCTGAAAAAAATGATTTAAAGTTAAAAGAAAAAAAAACAATGCAATTTTATCAGCTCGTTGCCATTTACTAAGCTAATCACGTTGACTAAACATTCGCATTTTTAATATTTGTTCAAATGCCACTTGTTGCACTGTGATTCAGCAGCTTGTTTAATTAATTGAAAGAACTACAGTGTGTTACTGGCTATTCAGAGGTTGTGTATCATATAATTTTCCTACCTTTTCAGTGTTCATCGTTTCCTCACCGCTTTGTCTGGTGTTTTTTTTCTACTTGGTCGCTGCACTTTTCCTTCTATGACTTTCCCTTCAGTGGTGGGGGTAGTTTAGTTTAGTTTGACCCACTAAATCCCTCTTCCACCCCTCACCCCGTCTCTCCCAAACTCCTCACTGAATCCAGGTCAGAACACATTCAGTGCTCATTGTTCTTCAGATCACATGCGCTCATGCTAACATCAAACTTTAATCTACATTCCGCCTAAAATGTCCATTAGCTGTCGGTATGTAGATCTCGAGCGGCTCGTTCGTCGCTGTCTCTGTCCCGGACAATGTCTGTCTTCTTACTCTCTGTCTGTCTCTCTCACTGGGACTGAATGTCAATGAGGTAACGGGACTGAGCTGTGAATAGAGCCTCCGCTCATTACAGGACCAGCACACACACACACACAGAGAGAGAAATCCCACTCTCATTCATAACCCGAACTGTGTCCACGAACAAATGCCATGAGTAAAATATTAAAAGTGGAATATGTGGTTAATATTAGGCCTACATGTGGCAGAATACAAGGTTTCAAAGAAACCTCATAATTCTTAGGCTAAATACAATTAGCATTTAGCCAACTTATCAACAGAATTTTGGTTTAACAAAGCATTGCTAAGCCAATAAGCCAATTAAATGGTCTGACATCGCCTATTTTGACTATTTGATCAGCTTAAGGCAATATCTTAACTATAGACAACAGTCATTCTGAGGAAGCATGACAAGTTGCATGGAAATCATATGCTATCTAAAAATTGGTCTATCATCCATCCATCCATCCATCCATCCATTACAGTTTTTCTCAATTGGTTTGGCTCATTTCTTGAAACAGAAATTACATTCTCAAAACTCTAAGATATGGCAAAACAGTCTTACAGTTCAGCACAGCACTATAGCTCACTTGCAAAAGCTCATACCCCTCCCAAAACAGTTTACTCGTGAGCCAAAACTAAATTTATTTCTCAATTACAGTAGATAGATTTACATGGGAGGCACTAATTGCAGCTCTTTGACCAAACATATGGTTTGATTGGTCATCTGAGATTAGTTATCCCAATTCGTTAGTCAAGATCTGTCAATTGCTGTAATAAATCAAATGTTTCAATGGATTCATCTATGGTATTGGTATTATGTTTTTGACTAATTTTGACAATTGAACAGACTATTGTGCAAGTGATGACTTATCCAATGAAATGACGCTGACACGTTTTGGAGTGAACAACCATAAGACTGAGAATGAACAATCAGTTTAGATCAACAAGATCTATTCACTTGGAAATTGTGCTAAATGTAGGCTACCTGTACTCAATCGTTTGCAAAGATGTGCTGAGACATTGAGACATGTACTTAGGCATTTGCAATTTGATGAACTGAATGAGAAATTCAATTCTGTTGTGAACAGTTGCCAAGTAGTTTGGAGGTTTGTCCATGTTGTTTTTCTGTTTCAAGAAATGAGCCAAACCAAAGGAGAAAAACTAAACAGCAGTGAGTTGTATGAAAGCAATTGATACATGTCCAAAAGCATTTGCAGTTTGTTGGAAGGAATGAGAAACTGCTACTATGATGTGCACAAATGACAAAATGTTGTGGAGGTTGAACTAACTGTTGTGCAAATGTAAATAGTGATGTGAGAAATGCACCAAAGCGACTGAGAAAAACTGTAAATAGATGGATATTTTTACGATGTCGATTACTGTAATGATTAATTGGCTTATTTCTTGTATATACAATGTCCAGACTTCGTAAAAAATTGCAAATGAACTTGCAAATGAATAGCAGAACAATTTGAGCAAACATTCAAAATAAATAATGATGCTGGCGGGTTACTGTATGATCAGCCGTCTATATCAGTGTGAACGACAGAAGAAAAATGTATATTTGTCCACTAGAGGGCAACTAAACACAGGATAATACTGTATGTCTACTTTTCTCATACACGTTTTTTATAGATGGTTTGACATCAGTGTAAATGCTTAAATAGCTTTATGTACAGTAAAAAATGCATATGTTCATTTTCAAAAGCATCAAAATGTATTATAATGGGTCTCTACTGAATTGTCTCACCCCTAACAACAAAATGGTTGAACAAGTTGTCATAATCAATTCATTTCAATTAGACTTTTTTTCTAAATCTGTCCTGTTCACATTTCTACTTTTGTTTATTTTTTCTTTGTTCTTTGCATGGCCTGTCTACAAATTACAGTACGAACAGTAAAAGCGTAAATAAGAATCTTGTCTCTTGCAATCAAACTCACACACACACTAATGTGTGTCACCTACAATTTACAATAATTGTCATTAAAACTTTAGCCATAGTTTACATCAGAACATCCCCCCCAGAGTAGCCTACACTGTTATATTGACAACATGACTAAGCAATTTGTCTATCTTATCCGTATGACACAAGGACTTGTCATTCTGATGGCACTGACATGTGACACAGATATTTACTTTTGAGAGATGAACTAAGGATTTTGAGCAAGAGACTGGCTTTTGCAGGTAACTGTCAGAAAAAAAGGTACAAAAGCTGTCACTGGAGTGGTACCTTTTCAAAAAGGTACACTTTTGTACCTAAAGGGTGCATATTAGTACCATAATTGTACAAATATGTACGAAGGTACCAATATCCACCCTTTAGGTACAAAAGTGTACCTTTTGAAAAGGTACCACCCCAGTGACGGCTTCCGTACCTTTTTTTCTGAGAGTTATGTACCAAAGTGACTGAGAAAACATTTATCAGTTGCCAGACACAACACTGAAAAAAAAGTGTGTTGGATTTACATGATTTGATAGTGTACATCGGTCCCACATGAACCAATTAAGTTACACAAACATAATTTATTCATGTATCTTCAACATCGTGGAATTAAGTCAATTGTGATCCGGTTAAGTAGTCTCAAAGTGATTTTAAAAGGCTCCCTGATTGGCTGTTTCGGGTATTCAAATTCATATATTCATTAATCCAGGTTAGATTTAATATAGTTTTGTGTCTTACAACGTAATTCCTAGTCTATAGCCTGAAGTTTGCTATAGTAATTTTTAGCGTACTGAATGCTAAGGTTTACATACACCATCAGCAAAAAGCAGTTGCTATAAATACAGTTGAATCGCTCCACAGGCTAACCAAATGATCCACTCTTCTCCACAATGGTAACCAACTGTTATTGAAATAGTTCTAATAATTCTTATGTAATTGAACATTAAACACAATTACACACTAACTTTTTTCTTATTTTCTCAAAAATATATAAAATAACACTTAATTTCAACATTTATTCTCTCGTAATTCAGACATATGCAAAGCATGTTTCAGTTAATGCAACACAAATCAATCATGTAATCCAACACAAACGGATTAAGTAAACTTAAATTGCACGTATATTTAAGTAGATTGGACACAATCAAATTAAGTTTGGACAAAATGTAAAGCAATTATGTTGCTTAAGCTAATTTTAATCAAGCAATTTGAACAAGCAGCAAAAACCATTTTTTTCAGTGAACATTTGTTTGGACCCTGATGATGGCTGTATGTGAATACAGCCTATATTTTTATTTTATACTTTGTTGTTGTTGTTGAAGTGGCTATTACTATTTACTGTAAAACTAGTATTTAAATAATTTTTAAATTTATATTATAAATATATAAAGTATTTAATTAATTTTTAATTAATTTTATTGAAAATTAATCTGCTATCCTCTTGCATTTAGTTTTTTTTAAAATCAGATTTAAAATAAAAATAAAATTTTAAATAAAAATTTTAAATAAAAAAATAAAATTTATTATATTCTTATGAGCAAATATAGATTTATTTTGTGTGATATTTTAAAAGCACTTAAAATAGACAAACAATGACTGTTTATTTGACCTATTTTTTTGTAATTATGAAGTAAATGTAAGTGTTCAGAAAGTTTGACAGCCTGAGTGTGTGTTTGCTCCAGTGGTCCATCAGTCAGTGTGTGTGTATTTAAATGTAAGCCAGTATAAATCTATTTCGGGCCTCTTGTTCTGTTAACCTCGCTGACGCACAGAGATAAAGCGATGAATGAGCTCCACGTCGCCAGGCTTGGCCTAGTAACCGGATGTGTCTCTCTCCCTCTCTGTCTCTTGTCATCTTTCTCAGAACTCTGCATAACTGAGCTCCCGGATGTCTGCGCTGCTGTCGCTCTAGTTGGCGTCTTGCCTGAGCTTAAATGTTTTTCCTTAACATCCCCAAACAACTCATTTCTCACTTACGGTATCACAACTGAAAAGACTGCTTTAGTAAATTAGCGCTTGATGTCACTCGTCAGATCAGGGGCAATATATCTCAGTAACAACTTTGTAGTCAAATTTCAATTACAAAAAAATACTTTCTATTTAAATACGTATTCACATGTAATTTATTCCTGTGATCAAAGCTGAATTTTCAGCATCATTACTCCAATCTACAGTGTCACATCATCCTTGATGATTTTCTTCTCAGTTATGATTATTATCAATATTGAAAACAATTTTTTCCATCCCCGAATACATTTATTTTTTTATTTTTTTTATTTTTTTTTATTTAACAGTCAAACCAACATAATACAGTAGTGAGCAATCTTGTAAATCCATAACTGCTCCACTCTTCTCCACAATGGCAACTCACTGTATTTTAAATGGTTTAATAATTCCAATGTAATTTAACATTAAACACTATTACACCCTATCAAGTCTTCCCCTTTTCAAAATTTCTCAAAAAAAAAACGTAAAATATCACTTAATTTTAACATTTATTCTTTCTTAATTCAACCACATGCAAAGCATGCTGGGAACTAAAAGCACTGCCCAGTTCCAGTTAGTGCAACACAAATAAATCATGTAATCCAACACAAACGGATTAAAGGGTACCTATTATGGATTTTTGAAAATTGCCCTTCATGTAGTGTTTAACATAGATCTAAGTGAACGAAAACATCCTGCAAAGTTTTAAACTTGAAAGTTCATCGTATACAAAGTTATTGTCTCTCAAAAGCAAGAGTCGACTCTGAGTCGCTGATATGAATCGTTGGAAGAACGATGCTTTTCCTTTGTCTAGTTGACGTCAACTTGACAAGTTATTTGAATAAGAAATGCCCACTTATTGCGCTCGGAGACGCCAAGGAAAACCGGAAAACAATCATGTCGACGAGACGCTGTGTTTTGAAGTGCGACGCAAGAGCGAACTTTTTTCATCTGCCAAGTGAGGAGCATTTGAAGACTAATTGTGTGTTCACACCGAGTAAATTACATACAAAGTCAATGCAAAGACGCGAATAGACGCATCATTCGCGGCGGGCGTTGCGAATGACGCGAATTGGGCGACGCGTTTTGCCGCGAACGTCTTCCGCGCAAGTTGGAAAATTTGAACTTGAGCGGAAGATTCGCATGACGCTTTGTTGCGCCAGCCAATCAACGAAGAGCTAATCGATACGTCAGGTCTACCACACTGTTGTCCAAAATGGAGGAGATGCTGATTGTTGCCGTCAGCGACCCTAGCTAGCAGGTTATCAAACTGGGCACCCGTCATTCTCAAGTACCGCTGGAAACGGCTGTCATCCAGGCGCAGTTCCTGGAGAAGACGGTGAAATTCACCGAGTTGAGTTCGCCTCTGAATGGTGCTGTGAACCCAGACACGTCGGCGTTTGGCTTTCCTCCGTTTCCACAATAAGTACAGAGCAGCAATATCTTTTACTTCAGACATGTCGGTTCAAACTTATAACCTGACTCCGCCAGATGGATTTGCTCTGCATATCCATCTGGAAACCTTCCGTTGAAGTAATTTTGGTAAGGGGCGAAAATACTGGTTAGCTGATTGGCCTATGTTGGTGATAGACGGGCCAAATCAACCAATCAGATCAACGAAGCATATGACGTACCGTAACTCTTGCCGAAACCAGTCGGGAGAAGAGCAAAAACATCTTTTCCTCTGAGAAAAGCCTCCAGAGCAGTGTTTTGCTCTTCTTTCAGTGAAGAAATACTCTGTAATCCCGATAAAACTTGCTTGATAGCCACGCTGATGCTAGTTTCATCCGCTGAAGCCGTCATGTTCTTTAGACTGAACTGTCGCGCTTCTCGTCGCGTCACACCTCAACCCGCCTCAAAGCCAACGCTGATTGGACGTTCGTTTGGTGAACTGCTCCCAAATTTTCTTTAACGGAAAGTGTCCAGACTGATCTGCGAGTGAAAGCTTGAAAGCTCGCAAGATCAGGATGGTCTCGCGAGGCTATCAAACTTATGCCAGAAAGAAATTGTGTTGTTGTTTTTTTTTATTCGCGAGTGACATGGACGCGCGAATGGGTTGGAAATGTTCAAGCGTCTAACTAGACGCGGTAGACGCGTATTTGACGCTCTATTCGCGTTCGGTGTGAACGCACCATAAGTGGCTGCAGTTCATATACAAGTACTGCTATACCACACAAGTATAGCCCAAATCTTGTTCTGTGTTCGTGTCATTTTGAAGATGATTGCTTCACAAACCTAAACGCTATAAAGTATGGATTCGCGAGCCGGCTCTATCCTAACGAGCTGAGGATCTGAGGTGTGTTAAATAAGGGAGACATACACAATATGCAGAGCAGTGGGTCGCGAGGACCAGAGTTGAGAACCCATTTAAGGTGATGAGAGTTCCGTTTTCGACAATCTCTGCACAGAGAATACCAATCACAACTGACTAGGTCATCTGACCAATCACCGCAGATTATAGCGTCACGCAAAGGCGGGTTTTGGAAAAGGACTCGCTAAACGATTCATATGGGAGTCGGTGGGCAAATCAGGTAAAAATAAATGCATATTATAAGACAACAAAAGTGTTTTTTGTCATTGCATGCTTGTAAAACTGTTGTTAGGGACTCCCAGAACAATATTAGGAACATTTTAAATGCCATAATAGGTACCCTTTAAGTAAACTTAAGTTGTTCGTAGATTTAAGCAGATTGAACACAATAAAATTAAGTTCGGGCAAAACGGCAGTCGGCTCGCACTATACTGCCACCCTCTGGATGTACACATTTTTTTTACTTAACGTAAATAGTTTGTGTTTAGACAACACATTAGGATTTTGTACTGTTAAATTGAGACGCAATTACATAGACCTTAAAAGAAGTCAAAAAACACAATTATTATAAGTAAACTATATATAAATATATGTATCATGTATTATGTAAAGTGCACAACCTCCCTAGTTCGTTTTTTTGAGTGTATAATGTTACAAAATAATTCAAATATGCTGTTCTTATCCTGGGGAAGAAAAGGTATCATGGTTTTCCACAAAAATATGAAGCATCAGCACAACTGTTTTCAACACACACACACACACACACACACACACACACACAGTAGCTAGTCAGCTGGAGTCTGTGAATGTGTGTCACTGTGTGATGGTCATTGTAACCTACATGTGAGGTGACTGCTGGATCCCTGTGCGTGTGTGTGTGTTTGTGTGTGTGTTGTTAAAGAAACTTGCATGTTTACAGGTTTACAGCACAGTTTACAGACATGATACACAGACACGAGAAGTGAGTTAAGGTAATGGACTCAGTGGTGTATCATAATGCTGTATATCCTACACACACTCGTTAATTCTCCGTCAGTGCAGATCTAGGTATATTGTTTGAGACGTCACCGTGTGTACGGGATAAAGAAGCAGATTAGATAGCACACAAGACACAAAGACTTGGAATATGTTGTGTTAAAATTGTATGTGCACTATACTGTTCAAATGTTTGTGGTATTTTTTTAAAACAAATGATAACATTGTATGTTGATGGTCCACTACATTTTACTATATATAAGTAACTTTGCAACATGTCGACTTATTCTACTAATTCTAACCCTAAATTAACAGTCTACTAATACTCTAATAAGATTTAGCTGACATGTAGTTGCAAAGTTAGTTATATATTTCAAACTTTCATTTTATCAAAGAGTCCTCAGACAAAAAAAAATCACAGTTTCCACGAAAATATGAAGCACACAACTGTTTTCAACATTGATAATAATCAGAAATGTGCAAATCGGCATATTAGAATGACTTCTGGAGGATCATGTGACTGAAGACTATTGATGCAGAAAATTACGCTTTGAATCCAAGTAAAAAATTACATTTTTAAAATATATATAGCAGAAAGCAGTTATTTTAATTGTAAAAATATTTCACTATTTTACTGTACTTTTAATGAAATAAAATGGAGTCTTGGTGAACATAAGAGACTTCTTTAAAAAAAAAATCAAATCAACTGCAGACGTCTGAACAGTAGTGCTTGTTTTTACTATAATTGTATACTGACTGCACATCTTTTAAGATCTTTTATACACTGTGCAAATGTTTTATTTTTGGTAAAACCTGTGTTTGTCATTGTCAAAAGATCCTTAAACGATTAAATTAAAGGTTAATTTACCAAATTACGTGAACAACGTACATCCGTTTAGTACTTTTAGTACAACGACCAGAATAGTACAATTACTCAATTAAAATGTCACAATGTTCTGTTCCAAAAGAAAGTACTGGTTAATATAAGGTAACAACATGGGTTGGTAGGTGTATAGGTTCAGGGTTAGTACTAGTTATTACCCCGTTATTGTAATTACTATAATAAGTACATACTGTAGTATGTACAATGGGGAACAGGACTGTAAAATAAACTGCTACCAAGTTGTTTTCTGCAAGTAACTCTTGGACAAGTGAGCTGACCTTTGACCTCTGGCTGTGTGCCGAGCAGATTTCTTTATTCCTGGAAACTGTGGAGCTGACACACATACAGCAACACACAAGTAAACTGACCTGACTGTAGAACAGTGTGATAATGATACGTACATATACATATCATGTAATTCGAATTTACATTTTGTCTAATGAGTAGGGTTGGGTATCGAGCATCGAGTATCGATTGGAACCGGGACTAGCTTTTCGTTTTTCCCGGAATCATTCAAAAGTTTAAATTTCGATTCCTAGTTTCGATATTCAAAGTCCGCCAAGCGGAAGAAGAAACCGCTGAACAACACCAACGAAGAAGCGTCTACCGGAAGTGTTGGCATAACCGCGCCAGTCGAACATGAGTAGCTTACGTCGGCGGTCCAAAGTGTGGCTTCACTTTTCTAAAAATAACAAAATCTCGGCAATATTCAAAATTTATGACAAAAGGAGTATTTCCCTTCAGAAAGGAGTATTTCCTTCAGAAAGACCGTTGGTTAGCAAGGTTAGCTAAACTTTTTTGACCCTGCCTCTTAAAAGAATCGGAATCGAGAATCGTTGGGAACCGGAATCGAAACAAGGAATCGAAATCGGAATTAGAATCGTTCAAATTCAAACGATACACAACCCTACTAATGAGGTAGCTACTCTGTATCTAAGAGTTTTCAGTTGCTAATTTTAGGTTACACTTTATTCCGATAGTCCACTTTAGACATTCTATAACTTTATGCATATAAGGTTGACATGAAACAGAAGTAGCGATAGCCTTTTCTTCTCTATTGTGCCATATATCCAAGTGAAATGGCTTCTCAAACAAGAACTAATGTAGGGCGGGACTTGATTTTGTCCATTTCGGAATTGATTGGATGGTTGTGGATTGCTATTTGCTGGATCTCATGTGAGTGACAGGTTACCCCGCCCTCGTCATCAGAGAAGAGATGTCACTGCAAGAGTTAAAGTGATAGTTCTCATTGAAATTAATTTTTGGTATGTTTTAGCTTACCTCAAGGGCATCCAAGATGCAGATGTCTTTGTTTCCACGGTATTTTCAACTTTGATATTTTTAGGTCAAACCGTTCGTGTCTGTCAGTCATATAATGGAGGTCTATGATCACCACCTCAAAGATCATGCACAGAGAAGTCCAAATTAAACATGATTTAATGACTCGTAAATGTAAGTACACATTGATGGCCTAAGACACAAAATGAGCGGTTTGTGTGAGAAAACGAACAGTATTTATATCGTTTTTACCTCTTGTAATCACAGCCACGTCCAAGTGATCTGAGGGAGCGGGCGCTTCGGTCTCCGTGAGCCCCGAAGTCATCTCTCGCGCGTATACCTAACTCATTGTTTACACAGAGATTTCAGAAGTCACTGTGAAGATCTAAACATATTTAGAAATACAGGAAATAGCAATGGAAGACGATTTCGATATATCAACAGACAATTTTTTTTTTTTAATTTTTTCGCAACCGCGCGAGAAATCACTTCTGGCGCTTTCCGTCACTTGTGCAGATCGAAGTGCCCGTGCCCTCAGATCACTTGGACGTGGCTGTGGTTACAAGAGGTAAAAACTATACATATACTGTTCGTTTTCTCACACAAACCGCTCGTTTCGTGTCTTATGCCATCAGTGTGTCATTAAATCATGTTTAATTTGGACTTCTCTGTGCATGCTCTTTGAGGTGGTGACCATAGACCTCCAGACTGATATACAAGAACGGTTTGACCTAAAAATATCAAAATGGAAAATACTGCGGAAACAAAGACACCTACATCTTGGATGCCCTTGAGGTAAGCTAAAACATACCAAAAATGTATTTCAAAGTGAACTATCTCTTTAAATTATTTTGATTAAAAATGACAAGGGCAGATGACTTTAAAAAAAAATATATTACGTGGACAGATAAATAATTTATAATGAATACTGCAATATTCCTCTAAAAATAACTTCCATTTTGTTTTCATGCTTTTATATAATTGATGAAGTTATTGCTGTGCTAGTTTCATAAATTCTTCACCGATAATTAGACAACACTCGAATCAATATCTCATGGTTCTAATTATTTTCTTTCTTGCTTTCTTCAAAATATGTGCCGATCATCTTTCTCTCAGTCTCTCTGCTTTGTGCGTGTGTATAGCCTATTCCCCCTGACCTCAATAAGTGTCCATCTGTCTCTGTGGCTGCTGTGCTGGATCTCTGCTCAGACTTTAATCAGGCTGGTTATCTTGTTAAGACCTATGACAGCTTGTGGATCAACATGGCCTCCTAATGTCACAGTCTGAGGAGTTTCCTTCACGTGCACGTGCAAATGAACAAAGACAAGTCTCGAAATGACCGACACTATCAAAACCTTGCTGAAAAACCCATTGAACACAATCTACTCACTTACTTCTGTCATCTGATCGATATTTCTATAGCAAGTTAAATTGCGTTTATAAGTGTAAAAACGTCCTCCCTTCAAGTTATGGTTCACGTGTCTATTTGCGGTGAAATCTTTACTGGTTTTTATCTGTAAATGTA
Organism: Cyprinella venusta; assembly: GCA_038021265.1. Lineage (NCBI taxonomy): Eukaryota > Metazoa > Chordata > Actinopteri > Cypriniformes > Leuciscidae > Cyprinella > Cyprinella venusta. The sequence continues at coordinate 5,197,548 of CM075874.1, read as the reverse complement.
AGAATAACTTGTGTATTTTTATTAATATTTCAAGAGCAAAACTGAATCAACTTTATTTGATTGTCTATACGTCATGTTAAAAGAAAATCATGTTAAAATTTGATCCATCAGGCTTTTGTGGAACTTTTATTTGATCATCTCTCAATCGTTGAGAGAACTACAGAGATCTGATCATAAGCATTTAAATATCATCTTACTATGACTTTCTATAGTGGAAGATATACACTAGTGACAACTGATATTTATACGATTTTATGTATGCTATTCTGTTATAAAAATCTCAGTACATTACTTTCATTTTTCTTTTTTATCAGTCTCAAGTTGCATATTTTTTGTTTTGAATAAAAGAGTTTTCCCTCCTCGAGTATGTGTATATTCTCACTATATTGTACTATAGAGAGCCTAAGTCCCTCCCCTTCCGGTCGACCACCATGGAAATTTCGGAAAAATATTGAATGGTAGTCAATGGCGAGAGACAACAAATATTTTGATCTGGTTTGAATTGTGCCCTGAATTACACATATGATGTTTGTCAATTTAAGATACATTTTAAAGTAAAGAAAGTCGCAGTTTGATGTAAAAGCGTTGAGGTATAAGACTGTGAAAATACGTAATCACAAAGACTACAAACCCCAAAGGCGCACATTTTCTCTCAATGAATGAAGCTAACTTTACTGAGGCTAATGTCTGTCATTGTTTCTATAGTCTTACGTTAGAATCGTAACGTTACGCCGTCATGATTCAGTGTTGTACCAGACTGCACACACACGAGCAGCGGATCTCACTCGTTGTTTCGCTTCTCGGGAGATGTAGTTCACAGAGCGATTTTCACAAAAAACTAAATGTTACTCTTCTTTTTTATGACAAACTGAGACATTTTTGACTTTCAGAATTATCTTTTAAATTGACAAACATCATATGTGTAATTGAGGGCACAGTTCAGACGGAATAATAAGATAAGTTGTCTCTCGCCATTGACTACCATTCATATTTTTTTTCCGAAATAAGGTCCCATGAGCCGGAAGCGGAGGGGCGGTACTTAGGCTCTCTATAGACCATTTCACAAGATGTAAACAACACTGGTCCAGAAGCACTTCCTGTTTCAGTTTGTAACTGTTTTCTTTATTTCACATGTAAAGAAAACTTCTTAAAGATGTTTGTTTAACTTTCTGATTCAGTTTTAAATGTTCTGTTGGTTGTATTTTATTCCAGCTTTTATGTAGTGTTAAAAAACTGAAACAGGAAGTGCTTCTGGGCCAGTGTTGTTTACATCTTTTGAAATGGTCTATAGACCTTATGTAGCCCCGCCCCTTTTTAGCGTTGCGCTCGTTGTCTTTTGACTTCCGGTCTGTATTTTCGCATAGGTATGAATGAACTGCTCGTAAAAAAAATCCCGGTCGACATTTGTTAAGACATCTGCTTTACAATGCTTATGATAAACATTACAATGCTCATGATAACTTTTGTTAACTCTACAATAAGTAAATCCACTTCAGCAGCTAATGGCCCAGACAGCAAACTGACATTGAATCAATGTGGAAACGACGTCTCTCATGACATCGAAACAACGTTGATCTGGCATTGTTTTTCTCATCGAATTAACGTTGAAAAGACGCGGCATTCTTCAAAGCTAAATGAAAATTGGTAATTGGTTTGCAATTGGTTTACTTTCCTAACGTTGAAACAACGTTGATTTCAAGTTGATTTCCCGCTAGTTTTGAAGAATGACGCATCTGACGTTGGTTCGACGTTAATTTGATGAGCAAAACAATGCCAGATCAACGTTGTTTCGATGTCATATTTCCACGTTGATTCGATGTCAGTTTGCTATCGGGGCTCTATGCACGGCGGTATTTCCGGTGAAGGTGTAAGGATGCTCGGTAACTTCCAGTACTTATTGTCGATAAGCCGATCATAGAGTCCAATGCAATACCGAGAATTTATATTGAATTTTATACTCCATGGTTATACGAAAGAAACGTTAGTCACAAAACCAGATAAAACAGACACCCCTCGTTGTGTTTATGCAATTTTTTTTAAAAATGATATTAAATAAACTTAACTATATATAAAAATGACATCTAAACCCAGATAGCAAACTGACGTTGAATCAACGTGGAAACATGACATCGAAACAACGTTGATCTGACATTGTTTTGCTCATCGAATTAACGTTGAACCAATGTCAGACGCGTCATTCTTCAAAACTAACGGAAAATCAACTTGAAATCAACGTTGTTTCAACGTTATGAAAGCAAACCAATTTTCGATTTTATTTAGCTTTGAAGAACGCCGCGTCTGACGTTGGTTCAACGTTAATTCGATGAGCAAAATCAACGTTGTTTCGATGTCATAAGAGACGTCGTTTCCACGTTGATTCAATGTCAGTTTGCTGTCTGGGAACGTATGAAAGTTTCGTTTCAAAGACGGGAGGGCAGGACATTTTGTAAACTCTGCCATAATCCCGTTTTCCTCGGTTTTCCTCCGCTTTAATCTACACAACCGAAAATGGACGAGCATCCTCGCGTCAAATGCGGAACTTATGCGTGCATATAGCCCATTACTCCTCAACAGCGATGCCATTGAAATATACAGAGCGACCGCAAAAACGGAAGTTCAAAGACAATATTCTAAAGATGACTGCGCCGCCCACGTTTCTCTGGTGCATAAGAGTTTTATCGCTAGTGAATCCTTCTGTATATAATGTAAAATACTTCCAAGACAACAAAACTGATCAAATCTAAAGGTCTTCATACACAGCACATCCCAAACATTTCACTGAAACGAATTGCTAACTGCAGTTCATGAGGCCTTTGTCATTCACTGAGCACAGGACAACACCGATTTTAATTGTTGTTGCACAACAGGGGGACGGAAGAAAGGAGGCCGTGAAGTGGAGGTGGAAGAAAGGAGGAGGAGGAGGAGAGAAGCGGAGGGGAGGAGTGTGTTAAAGAGACTCTTCTGGATTAAGTCCCTTACAAGCTGTTTGGTGACTGAGTTTGACTATACTAGTGACAGGACGTACAGGAGTCCACACCTCCAGACAAATGAGCTGACAGCATCTGTACCGTTACTGTAAGTCTCTGTTTGTAGATCCTTTATGTGTATCATGCATCTAGATATAGCTCAGGTAATGAGATGGAGATTATCTGATGTTTTACTGAGAGCTTAATGGAGTGTGAATGACATGTTCCAGTTCTCCGTGTGTCTGTTTATATTATACGTTGGTCATATTTCATGAGCTTTTTTTTTTTTTGATGAATGGATTTTGTGAGTTAAAACTCTTCAGCTGTTTTCTATATGAATTGTGCTCTTGTGGAGCTGTTTTGGTTGAAGTTATGATTGAGAAGGTAATTATACAAATACAAACATTTGGTTTACTGACACATATACATTTTTGCCCATAAGCGTTTGCCATGATAGTCATAACTGTACCCTATTCCTGGCTTTTGTTGATAATGTTAATATACAGGATCTCTCTTTCTGTCTTTTTGTCAAGTTTCTCATTTTCTGACAGTGGTTGACAAGCTACCTCATTGTTGGTGGACATTGAGATTAACGCTGTGTTTAAGGACTGGAATTAATGGAATAAAAAGCGCGCTTAATTGTGAACGCACTCTAAACAATGCTGGGTTTTTTTTAACCCAAATTTGGGTAAAATATGGACAAACCCAACTGTTGGGTTAAAAATGTAATTTCAATTTTCAACTGTACATTTTTTTAATGGCATTTTTACTTTTTTAACCCAACATTTGGGTTTGTCCACATTTCACCCAAATTTGGGTTCAAACAACCCAGCATTGTTTAGAGAATATGCACTTGTGGTTTAAGCCTACTTCAAAACTTAAAAGTATTTTTTTTAATGTACTTAAAAAACTGCAGATAAAATAATATGAATTAAATAAAAAGCCACTTAACCCAATTTTGGGTCAAATATGGACTAACCCAGCCGTTGGGTTACATTTATGAATTGCATTTTTAATCAAACGTTTGGGTTTGTCCATATTAGACCCAAAATGGAGTTAAAACAACATATTCAGAATTATAGCAAACTCAAACATTGGGTTAAAAATGTAATTTAAAAATGTAACCCAATGGTTGGGTTTGTCCATATTTGGCCCAAAATTGGGTTAAAACAACCCAGAATTTTTAGAGCGTTGTTTGCACTTTATTACATGTTAATTACGATTAGATGAAAATATATGGATACACTTTATTTTACTGTGTCTTTGTTTCAGTTTTAAGTACTGAGTTGTGCAGTTAAACCAACCCAGCATTTTTTTGTGTACACTCTACAAATGCTGGGTTATTTCAACCCAAATTTGGATCAAAAATTGACAAACCCAGTAATATTTTAAATGACATTTTTAACCCAAAGTTTGGGTTTATCTATATTTGACCCAAAATTGGGTTCAAACAACCCAACATTTTTCAGAGTGTATATGCTTTAAAATATCTGAGCAATACGTCAGTGATATTTGAAACAAAGATTACATATTTCACAATAAAAATGGCATTTTATAATGTTGGATTACTAAATGACTAAAACAGTCACTGTTTTGCTCAGCCAGTTGTTCTGGATGAAGATCCAGATGGTTCTTTTACTAGACTAGAGGTGGTTGTTTAATATTATTTCATGGATTCAGTAGACGGCGCATTCAATTTGAATTGAGTGTCTCTGACTTAAAGTTCTGCCTTCATTCGAATGAGACAATCAGGCTAATCAAGTGGATTTAGACTGGAAGATAAACCGAGATGAAGTGAGGATTGAGAGAGACTGCAACGGCTTCACGCTGTTCTCAACTGCTGCCATCTGTCTTGCTTTCTAAGCTCGTGACACGCATGATCTTACAGCACACACACGTTCACGCAAGCACACAACCTGTGTGAGAGGGGTCTAAAACTCAATGTGATTTCATTAGTAAGATTTCTTAAATGTAAATGGGTGTAGTTTTGTGGTCAAAGGCCCTTTGGTTTCTTTCTGGTTTCATCAAGGTTATCTGTCTGATAGCAGAATCCAACCTAAACCCATTGGCACGTAAAGCAATTAGCATAGCCATACTGACCCGACAGAAAGGAAAGACCACTGCTGCTCTAGTCAAACCAAAGGCAAAATACACTTTAAGCGAGTTGTCTAGTAACTGGAAAGATGTGCATCCTGGTTAGCAGTGAAAATGTCAGGATGGTGATTGGACAAAATGCACTGTAAACAGTGGGGACGGACAGTCCAGGATCAGTCAGTCCAGTACAGAATATCTATGTCATTCAGGGTCCAAAAGTCAGAACTGAAGAATTGGTTCCCTTTTAATTTTCAAGAACTGATTTGATTTGAATTCCCCACACTCAACAACTAGCCTCGCGAGACCATCCTGATCTCGCGAGCTTTCAAGGTTTCACTCCCAGATCAGTCTGGATACTTTCCGTTAAAGAAAATTTGGGAGCAGTTCACCAAACGAACGTCCAATCAGCGTTGGCTTTGAGGCGGGTTGAGGTGTGACGCAACGAGAAGCGCGACAGTTCAGTCTAAAGAACACGGCGGCTTCAGCGGATGAAACTAGCATCAGCGTGGCTATCGAGCAAGTTTTATCGGAATTACAGAGTATTTCTTCACTGAAAGAAGAGCAAAACACTGCTCTGGAGGCTTTTCTCAGAGGAAAAGATGTTTTTGCTCTTCTCCCGACTGGTTTCGGCAAGAGTTACGGTACGTCATATGCTTCGTTGATCTGATTGGTTGATTTGGCCCATCTATCACCAACATAGGCCAATCAGCTAACCAGTATTTTCGCCCCTTACCAAAACTACTTCAACGGAAGGTTTCCAGATGGATATGCGGAGCAAATCCATCTGGCGGAGTCAGGTTACTCAACAACAGGATTGAATTGGATTGGGAATTGCAATTACAGTAAGAGGAATTCACTCAATTGCAATTCAAAGAATACCCAAATTTAACCCAACTTTGGGTCAAATATGGACAAACCCAGCCATTGGGTTACATTTTGTTAATTACATTTTTAACCCAACATTTGGGCTTGTCCATATTTGACCCAAAGTTAGGTTAAAACAACCCAACATTTTTAGAGTGTATTAATATAATGTAATGTTTCTAGAATTTCCCATATGCTTTGCATATGATGTATATGATGTATTACGTGTGCGACTGACATTATTGCACATGCATTCACTCTAAAAAATGCTGGGTTGTTTTAACCCAACGTTGGCTCAATTATGGACAAACCCGAAATGTTGGGTTAAAAATGTAATGTAAAAATTTAACCCAACTCCTGGGTTAGTCCATATTTGACCCAACGTTGGGTTAAAACAACCCAGCATTTTTTAGAGTGTTTGTAGGAGCTTCCATTTCAGACACAAACTTTATGGCAGGAGTGTATTTTTGAAACACGCAAGGTGATTTACTAAGCTTTGCGCTAGTCTAACAGTCTCATCCCAAGACGTCATACAACTGACACTTTTGACCAAACGTCAACATCTGACGTTTTAGGGTACCCTTTAACGTCAGTTAGATGACGCTATCTAATCCTAACCCTACCCCAGACCTAAACCTACCCCGCGTCATCTTAACACAGTCTCATCCCAATTCGTCATATAACTGACGTTTTGGGACGTCTTTTGACCATTCGTCAATATACGACTTTTTAGGGCCCCCTTAAACGTCAGTAGATGACGATCCCGGGTCGTCATACAACTGACGCTTTACCTTTAACGTCAGTTAGGTGACGAGTTGGGTTTAGGGTTAGGTTTAGGTATGGGGTAGAGTTAGGATCCCATAACGTCATCGACCGACGTTTAAGGGGGCCCTAAAAGTCGTATATTGACGAATGGTCAAAAGACGTCCCAAAACGTCAGTTATATGACGAATTGGGATGAGACCGGGTTGGTCATCTAACTGACGTTAAAGGTAAAGCGTCGCCCCAGGATCGTCATCTAACCGACGTTAAAGGGTACCCTAAAACGTCGGAAGTTGGCGTATCGTCAAAAGCGTCAGTTAGTTGACGTCTTGGGATGAGTTACTGGTATTTGCGCCATTATTTACAGCCCAAGAAAAGCATGTCTTAAACCAGATGCTAAATTTAACTTCTCTTCTCTTGATTCTGTTGGTAATTATGGAAATGATCCGGCTGCATTAAAAAAGGCTCTCTCAGTTTGATTTTAAATTGCACGCACTGAATATCGTGATAAAATCATTGGTGAAGCTCAAGTCCCCTTCAAGCTGTGTCCTTCTTTAAGTTCTGGACATGAAACTCAGTCCAGCCTCCTTCCTGCCAGCGATCAGACCAAGCACTTAATTAATCCAATTAATGGAAAAGTTCAGTAGAAGAGACATGTAGACTCTCTCAAACAGACATGATCACATGCTAATCCTCTGTAGACCCTTGATGACGACTCTTTTCTTGAGTTATCTTCATTAAGAGGGATTCTGACGTACACACATCCACTTGTGCGAGCGGAAATGTTTGCTTCAAACTACTTAAACTAATCATTCCTAACATCCCAAACGAAACGTTCTTCAGTGGTTATTTGCAGCAACCTTGAAACCTTCTTTGGTGATCATAAAAGCTCTTGATTTTACATTACAGGTTCTTCTCATCAGTCTTTAAGTTTCTGGGGTTCTTTGAAGCTTCAGTATGGGGATTTTTAGAAGAACTCGAGAATAAAAAGTTCTTTGAGGATCTTAAAATGGATGTATTGTGGCATCAGGCTGTCAAACCCCATCAGTTAGAACTGGTGCCTTTATTTTTATGAAGAAAATAGTAGACGGGCCTTGTGGTTAACAAAACAGTAAATTGTGTAAATTGCAATTGCAGTTATGTCATAGGTCATAAGGGTCATAACCCTTAATTGTATTGCAGTGTCCTTCAAATCTTAAAAGTATATTTAAAAAACTGTACTTGCAGATAATATGATAATAATTAAATACAAGGCAACGTACGTGTGATTAAAGAGAGTACACACTTAAGTACAATTTTAAAAACTGCACTTTGTAATTTTCTAATATTTGAATTTTCTGTCATGCTTTAAAGTACACTAGTTTTGATGTGTTGACTAACATACTAAAGTGCATGTATACTGTAGTGTATTTGGTAATGTACTCAGTTCCGTAGATCATAAAAGGCGAGTTTAGATTTCATGGTTTAAAGAAAAAAGTTCCTGTCTTCCGAAAACTTCATCAGGATTGACGAGATTTTCTATTTCCAGGCTTTACATGGCTGCTCTGAAGAGACAAGAGAAGGATCGTCGGACGTATTACTAGCAAATGCACGTGGTCTCTGAACGGCTGATGACCTTGGAGAGGAGGAGGCTTGAAAAGACACAGTAAGCACTAAGAGACAGTTTTACAGGATTTAGAAGACGAGGGCAGATACGAGTGCGATCCTCTTCAGGATTAAGACTTTATTTTCATTGTACTGCTGTGCAAAACAACGAGATTTGGTTGCTATCCCGCATTCTCAATCATTTCATTCGACAAATATGCACCCAGTAAGGTCCACAGTAGGACTCGGGATGGGGGAACGTATTTCCCGGTTGTTCTTCTTCTATGCCATCTGTCTTTCCGTATGCGCTGGGACTGGAATGCCAGGTCCGGACTACAACCCTCATCCTCGTTTCATTTGTACCCCCATTCCCGCTGACGCCGATCCCGGGTGTTTCCCCACGACGGGCGGCCCAGGTGGCCCCAGTCCCGGACACCACAGCGGACCTAGCGGGAACAGCAACAGCTGGTGGGGAATGTCCGAGGAGGCAAAAGCGACAATCCTGCACCTGCGGGAGAGTTTGGTGCAGCAGAAAGAAACCATCCTGGACCAGAGGGAGACTATCCGAGAGCTCACCGCCAAACTGAACCTGTGTGAGGGTTTCAACCGCGGCACGGGCAGCCATGACGACCACCCGCACCGCAAACCCACACACCTGGCTCACCACGCCCACCACGCCTACCCGACAGCACCCGACACAGCTCACCTTGGGTGGGCGCCGCCCGATGGTAACCACGGCAGTCATGGAATGGAGCTTGGTCACTATGGCGACGGGGGACATCATCGCGGGAAAGCCTCGCTGAGCGAAAAGCACGTCACAGGGGAGATTCCCTCACCCTCGTCTACGCCGGAGCAGATGAGCAGGATGCTTCAGTCCCTAAAGGAGCGGCTAGAGAGCCTCCAGGTAGAGTCGAGTCTCATTTATTTATACAACACTTTATCAATAGATTGTTTCAAAGCAGCCTCACAGTAATAAACAGCAAAATAGCGTAACATGTATCTAATTCAGTATGAAACAAATTCAGTTTCAGCAACTGTAAAGCAACTCGACTGAAGTGTCATTAGGCCGGATTCACATATAGTGCCAAAAAACGCGTAGAAAACGCTAGGTGCGCCGCATTCTCCTTTTTCTAAAGCGTTAGGGCGGTTGCGCTATGGTTGGTTCTTGTCACGTGACCTACTGTGCGCTTAAGGCCAATTTATACTTCTGCGTCGAGGGTACGCCGTAGTGTACGGCGTAGGCGACGCCGTCATGAGCGTTTATACTTCTGCGTTCAGGTCTTGGTTGCTCTGCAGTACTGCTCCGGAACACTAGTTGGCGATGGAGGGTTTTAATGTTCCACTGTATTTAGATTCCTCACGGCTAGGTTACTACCATAGACAGTATAAGTGGACAGAGCAATCTTATTGGAACTCCATTGAGACAAGTGAAGCCTGTTTATGGCGAATTTTTAGCACTTCCGTTCCTGACGCGCAGACTCAAACAGAGCTTGACGACGTAGATGTGACGTGAGCGACCCGTTTGTCTTCTAGTGGCTCTGGCATGAGAAATCTGAATCATTCCCTTCCGAAACATGCAGAGGCGAAGATTGTGAGTAGGAGCTGTCCATGAGCTAGGACCAGGAGAAACTTTTGCTAGGTATTCTGATTAATTATTTTGTCATTTTGCCTCCACGTTTCCCCGATTGCCCGCAAGCCTCTCCTCCAGTCCATACGGTAATCTCTCTACTGTGCGACAGAGAGTCGCTTGGTTATGACGCAATCGTTAGCTTACTTTTACAAAAAAACTGCTTCTACAAGGCCATAGCATAAGCTACAAGGTAATGGAGCATTTTATACATTGTCGTGTTTCTTTAGAAATAAATAAAGGACAAATGGGGTCTTCAAACGCCTCAGATGTAAAGTCATTCGCTGTCAAAGTGACACCAAAATGAATGGGAGTCAATGGAAATGCTTACGCAAGTGAAGTTCTGCTACAAAATGTCAGCTCCCGCGAGGCTTCAACTTCCGTTCGATGGATTACCCCCTTGGTTACGACAAGCAATGGCGACTGAAAGAGAGCGGATCATGTTGGAGTTGGAGCTTATTGAGGTGGAAAAACAGTTAATTTTAGTGAAATTACTAAAAGGCAGAAATGAGAGAAGACGTCGGAGGAGATGGTACGGGCGGAAATGCGTGAGATGGTACGTGCGGAAATGCGTAGGAGGAAATGCAATGCTACCAAGCCGACCAATCACAGATCTTGCGGTCCGCGTCATCGTGACGTGTAGTTACATTTTTGAGGAGGTGCGTGTCAAGCTATGACGAAGGGTATGCGGTATGTTACGCGTCTGTGCGTATGCTACGGCGTACCTATTGCGCACACCCTACGCAGAAGTATAAACAGGCCTTTATGGTGCGCTTGCGGCATTCTGAAAAGTTGAGATGTTTTTATCTCAATGCTAGGAAAAAACGAGCGTGTCGTACCGCGACTCCGTCACTTCCATTATGAGCGTGCATACCGCGCGCCTACATTTGAAATAACGAACTTGAGCGCTCAAAAGACGTGATATGTGAACAGGCACATATTCACCGTAATTTAGTTCAATGTTTTATCTTAGTGAAGATTTTAGAAAACATTAAATTGGGCTATAAAGCAGATCTACAGCAGAAAATAATTCAGTGCAATTTAGCTTTTATCACTAATATTTTTTTGTACATAAATTATGAATATATAGTTTAATATGAATATAGGCTATAATATAGGCCTATGAATATAGGCTATAATTATACTACAGGGCTGTTGAATTCTTGATTCTGTTGGTCCATTTTGAGAAATAGAGCAACCTTGAAACCTTTGGAGTTTATAAAAGCTCTTGATGGTTTCTTCAGATCAGTCTATGGTTTTCTGGTGGTCTCTGAAGCTTCAGTATGGTTGTTTTTTTTCTTAAAAAAACTAAAGAATAAAATGTTCTTTGAGGATCTTATAAATGAACTGAAGTGACCTCAGCTGAACCATGACACTATTGTCTTTTTAGAGAAAATAATGTCATTGCTCATCTGCTCTGATGTCCTAAACTAATGTCTAAATAAGTATCCAAATGTATAACTTTTAAACATAAATTCAATAATTTTTACACCTCAGACTATTAGGTTTATGTTTGCATTTTCTGGTTTTCTTCGTTTTCTACGTTCCCGCATTCCACTTGTTGTCATGGTTACCCATTAGTTGATTGATTAGTCCTGTTTCTTGTATTATCATTATATGATTTTGATGGTAAAATAAAAAAATTTACATTTGTAAATAAGATCCAAGTAACCTACATCTTTAAAGAAGTATATAACTATTGTTACTACTTAATATTAGAGTACTATTTCATTAAAAAAGAAAATGCAACACATTCAACAGTCTCGCGTAGCCCAAATTTCAGACGGACGGCAGAAGGTCTGGACCTCATCGCAGCTTTCATTGGCCAAGAATCATCCAAGAGGATGTTTGACTAACCAACCCGATCTCTCGACCAAGTCGTACGAATTCGACGAATGATTAAAAAGTGGCTAATTCGGAACAATTCATACGACCTCACTCGTACGAATTAGTACGATTTTGCTAAATCGTACATATTTTACGAATTGGCCAATTCATATGAATTCGCACGAATGACCTACCCCTGACCCCGCCCCTAAACCTAACCGTCACGTGGGTTATACAAATCGTACAAATACGTACGAGTGAGGTCGTACAAATTAGTACGAATTAAACATTTTTACTCATTCCTCGTATTCGTACGAATTGGGCGTGAGATAGTGTTGGACTGACATGTAACGCAACCTATCACAGTTCGTTTTGTTCCTTGTCATGTTTAAGGGCGTGAAAATGTAAAGTTGATGTCCCTACGATAACAGACCGGCATGCATCTAATCAATAATTCATTCAAGAATGTTGTGCTCTCTTAAATTAAACAGTAAAAAAGGTCTTACTGTTCCCATCCAAAAAATGAAAGCAAACAACAAATGTATCAACTGCCTATCAAAGTGAAATAAAACTGACATTGCTGTGGGAGCGTGTCTTACAGACGGACGCTACAGACGCTAGAGGCTACAGTCTTTAGTAGGGTTGGGTATCGGGAATCGAGTATCGATTGGAGCCGGGACTAACTTTTTCGTTTTTCCCGGAATCATTCAAAAGTTAAATTTCGATTCCTAGTTTCGATATTCACACTCCGCCGACCAGAAGAAGAAACCGCTGAACAACACCAATGAAGAAGTGTCTACCGGAAGTGTTGGCATAACCGCGCGAGTCGAACATGAGTAGCTTACCTCGCCGGTCCAAAGTGTGGCTTCAATTTTCTCAAAAAATATCAAAAATTTTCTCAAAAAATATCAAAATATTGGCAAAATGCAGAGTATTTCCCTTTAGAGAGGAGTATTTTCTTCAGAAAGACCATTGGTTAGCAAGGTTAGCTAAACTTTTTTGACCCTGCCTCTTAAAAGAATCAGAATCGAGAATCGTTGGGAACCGGAATCGAAACAAGGAATCGGAATCAGAATCGTTCAAATTCAAACGATACACAACCCTAGTCTTTAGCCTCCTTGTTAGAGCGGCTCTCATGACTCCATGACTCTCATGCCGGAGACCCCGGGTTCGAGGCCCGCTCAGAGCGGGTCGAGTAGGACCCGGGTGGAGGGGTTACATTGGTGCCGTGACCCGGATGAGAGTGAGGTTTAGGGGGGAGAATGTAACGGAGGCCAGCTAGTAGTTGCTATGCAAGTAAACCTCACTCCTCTGATCTAAATAGGCGCTCTAGCCACAGACGCTGTCTTTAGCCTCCTTGTTAGAGCGTCTGACTCTCATGCCGGAGACCCGGGTTCGAGGCCCACACGGAGCGAGTCGTGTAGGAGTAACACAAGTTTCACTAGGGTAATGAAAGTCATCCTGACAATTTAAATGTATTTGGTGAGGGGTTTTGAGCAGCAACCAACATCAGCATATATATACACAGCACTGTGCAGACCTTTGCTTAGACTGCTGTGATTGTCTTTACAGACAAGAAACACTTCCACCAGCTACTCGAGTTCACTGAAAGATCTCCTGCAGAGGAAGATCAACGCTCTAGAACAACAGATGCAACACCATTCTTCATCACCAATCAGTGCCAGTCACAGTGACCACGAGGGTGATGATGATGGCGGTCACCATGTCGACGATCACGACCACGGCCCTCATGAGGACAGCCACGACGATCACCATGATCCTCACGATGAGAGCCACCACAGTGATCACCACGATGATGATCACCATGATGACAACAGCCATGACGATGGACACCACGACAACGGTCACCATGGCAATGAGGTTTCTGAACATGGCTTCGAGAGGTTGTCTTATAACCTACAAGGTCACAGAGAAGCACAGGTTGGAGCGCACAGCAAACTGGACGCAGTTCTGAGTCATCTGCAGCACAGGCTTACTGACACTGGTAAGGGAACGGTAGAAGAACGCTAGTTACTTCTGTCTTTGAGCATGATTGAACACAACTTAAGCTTGGCCAGTTTTGGTCCTTGGATGATCAAGAATCAAGGATTGGTAGACCACTGCTAATCAGGGTGTGAAAAAAAATCAGAGGGGGAATATTTGATGTCATTATTTGACAAGGTTAACGTTACGAAATAACGGTTTAATCCAATTACAAGCAGTTCGGCATCTACTGTCGGAAATTGAAAATGCAGCCGGTCTGACCAGAAGACAAATCAATCACACTCTGCCTCAATGCCGAACTTGACACTGATTATCAATTCCACAGGTTTTAGAAAGAACAGCAAATCAACCGAAGCTTTCCAGGTCGGCTTCCCCATGCGAACCAACTACATGTACGGTCGTGTGAAGCGCACTCTGCTGCACGAGATCTTCTCCTTCACGCTGTGTTTGTGGATAAAGGCTGGAATCGGGCCTGGACTCGGAACGCCCTTCTCCTACTCCGTCCCAGGCCAGGCCAACGAGCTGGTGCTCATCGAGTGGGGAAACAACCCGATGGAGCTGCTCGTCGACGACCGGGTGAGTGAAAGAGAGCGAGATTACTATTAAAATAGCTGTTTTCTATTTGGATATTTTGTAAAAATGTAATTTTACAAAAAGTTTTCAGTGTAACATGATCCTTCAGAATGCTCAAGAAACATTTACAGATTTTTCTGTGGAAACGGTGACATCTTATTTTTCAGAATTCTTTGATGAACAAGAAATAGACATATTTTTTTTAACATTATAAATGTCTCTACTGACAACTTTGAACAAAATCTAAATTGAAGCCAAATTTCTTTCATTAAAAAATAGTTTTGGACGTAATATAACATAAAACAAAAATGTTATTTTATAGAAACCACAGGCCACATTCATAAGTTTTGAGAATGACAACCGCATGAAAATTGTCAGCTCACTGCTTTAAACAAGAAACATGGATACTGAGAATCTTCACTGAAAAAATTTCTGTTGTGAATTTACAATAAATAATTGAATCAATTTTGCATGACTTTCACAGTAAGGATTACAGTAATATACTGTGAAATCTACTCACAGCAATTTACTGTAATTTTACATCTGTGATATTACAATGCATTTTTGTAAATGCACAACAGTATACTGTAACTTTACAGCTTCAATGACAAAGCAATTACTGTGATATTACAGTACATTACTGGGGGATCTTTTGCTGTACATCATTACAACACGGCCCTGTACATTAACAGTGTGTGTTTATTTAAAATTAAGTATTAGTGACCAAAATGATCATCTTGCAACAGTGAGTTTAAGAAGTAGTTCACTTTTGAAAAACTTTTGCTGATAATTTACTCACCCCCATGTCATCCAAGATGTCCATGTCTTTCTTTCTTCAGTTGAAAAGAAATTAAGGTTCTTGATGAAAACATTCAGGATTTTCTCCATATAATGGACTTCAATGGGAACCAAACGGTTCAAGGTCCAAAAGTCCAAAATGAATGAATCTTTTTCCGAGTAATGTGGTTCATTCAACGAACGAAACAAACGAATTGACTCGGAAAAAGATTCGTTCATTTTGATGAACGAGCTCGAAGAGGTGAGCCACACAGAACAGAGCAAGGCGAGCATTTGAGCTTATAAAACTTAAACTTTGATATTTATTTTTTAAATGAGCGATCGTTTCGCTAGATAAGACCCTTATTCATCGTCTGGAGTCGTTTAAAGCCCTTTGAACAGTTTGTAGTTTGCACTGAAACTGTCTTTTGGACCTTGAACCGTTTGGTTCCCATTGAAGTCCATTATATGGAGAAAAATCCTGGAATGTTTTCATCAAAAACCTTCATTTCTTTTCGACTGAAGAAAGAAAGACATGGACATCTTGGATGACATGGGGGTGAGTAAATTATCAGCAAAAGAACTACTCCTTTAAAGGGATAGTTCACCCAAAAATTAAAATTGTGTCATCATTTACTCTCCCTCAAGTTGTGAACACAAAAGAAGATATATTGAAGAATATGGGTAACCAAACAGTTGATGGACTCCACTGACTTTTATAGTATTTCATTTTTCTTTCGTAATATGAAAGTCAGTGTTGTTTTGTTACCAATATTCTTCACTATATCTTCTTTTGTGTTCAGCAGAAGAAAGAAATTCATACAGGTTTGGATCAACTTGAGGGCGAGTAAATGATTTTCGTTTTTGGGTGTGAACTATCGATTTAACAACTAGTTTAGTCGGTACTGGAGCTAATTCAGTTGTCGAGTGACTGCCATGTTTAGCTGCATGCATTGGGATGTGACTATAGTTGCAAATATGACTAGTGTGATGAAATTTAAAGAAAATATTTTGGGGTTTTAAAATTCCTTCAGCTCTCCTGCGATTTCCATTAACTTTCCAGTTAGACGGCTCAGTTAAATATTATTCTATAATATCTAGGTATTAAATATGAATCAGAAAATCCTGTAGAAATTTCAGTTGAATCTTAGAGGATACTCTTGTAATCCCATTTTTTATCATTGGGGCTTAATTATGAAATCAATTCACACCATTTCACATTTCTGAAGGATATTTAAAATAGACAAATGAAGGACATATGGTGATCATGGAAATTAACAGGGGCTTGGGGCAAAAAAAAAGCCTCTAAAATTGTTTTTATTTTGAGTTCTTGGTTTTTAATATTTATGACAGGATTTAAAGGGCCGTTTTCCCGATTATCAGCGTGCTTGCTAATGTGATAGCTTATGATTTCATAACAGTTCAATAAGCAATGTTAATAGTGTATCTTGCCTCGGATTCGCAGGCTGTTCCTTTACCCCTCTCGCTGAGTGACGGTAAATGGCACCATGTGTGTGTGACGTGGTCAACACGAGACGGCCTGTGGGAGGCCTATCAGGATGGAGTGAAGAGAGGCTCAGGAGAAAACCTCTCGCCCTGGCATCCCATCAAACCTGGCGGGGTCTTCATACTGGGGCAGGAACAGGTAACGCGATACAAGCACAACATACAATCAGCTAAAGTTATATTTCTCCTTTGACTTGAGCCATAGACAAACGCATTAGCAACTGCATAGCAACACCCTGGCAACCCTCCACGACACTACAGCATTGTGGCAAAGGAATTGATACTTAATTCAACTCCTCTGAGGACAAAGTACACTTAATTGTATTGAAAGCGCACTTAAAGTGTGCTTCAAATCTTAGATATTTTTAAAAACGTAAACTTGCAGATAAATAAAAGGCCACTTCACAGGACCAGGCTTCTTAGCACACTAAAAAGTGCACTTTGTAATAATGTCAAATTAATAGTTTGGTTACACTTCATTTTACAGTGTAATTATTTAATAATAATACCTACATTTAAGTACTGAATAATATTAATTAACTACATATACTTACCTCATAATTTGGCTTAGGCCTTAGGGTTTGGTTTATAGGTTAGTTGCTTTGGTAACACTTTATTTTACAGTGTCTGTTACATGTACTTACACACATTAACAGTAAATTATGCATAATTACATGCAACTAACCCTCAACCAATCCCAACCCTATGTAAGTACATGTAGTTAATTACTCAGTACTTAAATGTATAATTATATTGTAACTATAACATCTCAAAATAAAGTGTATCCATTGCTATTATGTAGGCTTATTTTTCTGCTATTACTAGTTTATAGTAAGAGCACACACACACACACCTATATATATATATATATATACACACACACAACATACATACACACATATATATATACCGTATTTTCCGCACTATAAGGCCCTGTTTACACGAGAACGCTCGCGGGTGAAAACGTACAAATATTTTATCGGATGTGCCTTTCGTTTACACGGCGACGGCGTTTTTGAGGCTTAAAAACGCAAAAAAGTGTAACCACCCTCTGGAGTGGAAATCTTAAAAACGCTCCACCGTCGCGTTCCCGTGTTAACGGTAAAAACGCAAAAGTCTGCTAGACAGTGAAGTTTGTACGCAGGCGCGTGCACTTGGTGTGGCTGTAGTATGCACTCCTAGCCGCCTGAAGTGCATACTACATTGAATTTCCCACACTTTTGCGTCACCATTTGCATGCGGAATTCCCACACAAAACGCTCGTCTAAACGTAGAATAAAAAAAGATGCCGCAACGCCACTTTTGCGTTTTCTCTTCTGAATCGTTTCCGTGTAAACATAGCCTAAGGCGCACTTAAAAGTCTTTAATTTTTTTTTTTTAAACGACAGTGCGCCTTATAATCCGGTGCGTCTTATATATGGATCAATTGGTTAATTGAATCGCGCTTTTAGTCTTCCCATTTTCTTGCTAAAGAAAACACAGTTTTACTCAAATTCATCAAAATGGATTTATAGTGTTTTGGAACCAAACTCTTCATATGAAGCATAGGGTTCTTTACTCAACTCCAGAGGACATTTTATGCTAAAAAAGGTTCAATAATGACAAGAAAGAACAATTTTGGCACAAAGGTTCTTTAAAGGCTATTATTCATTCATATATTACATCTGCACCATTTTGTAGTTGTAATTATGTTATTGTTTATTAAACTGTTGTAGTAACTTAATATCACATTTTAATCATGCTGATTTTTGAAGGATAAAACCTGAAATGGCACTCCTCGTGTGATATTGATTAATTACATTTTTAACCCCCATATCTTGAATTTTGTGATCATTCACTCTCATTGCATTTTAGGGGTTCCAAATACGTAGCGCTTTAGAACCTTTTAAGGTCTTATATAGAACCTTTTCTTCTAAGAGTGCAGTATCTTATGCGCCTTATAATCCGGTGCGCCCTATATATGAAAAATGTTATAAAATAGGTCATTCATTGAAGGTGCGCCTTATAATCCGGTGCGCTTTAAAAGCGTAAACACTTTTGCCGGACACCGGACACTTTTGCAAAAGCGTAAAAATGCGGCGCTCATGGTACCCTTTAACGTCTAATTAGACGCTTCGGTATGGTGTGGGGTTAGGGTTAGAACACTAGGGGGCGCTTTTGGACCTAATATTTCTGCGTCTCATTTGGCGCTAAAGGGTGCCATGTGCGTTCGATATTTACGCTTTTGCAAAAGCGTCGTATATGGCGCTTTGGGATGAGAACGGTCTGGCTTTATAGTGCGGAAAATATGGTGTATGTATATATATATATATATATATATATATATATATAAATATATATATATTTAACCCCTTAACGCCCAATGTCGCAAATATGCAACAAACCCTTTTGATTCAGTCAACCAGCCGAGATAACGTTTGCATTCCCCCAATGCCGGTTTGTGCATATTCGCTACGGACCTAGGACCTTCGGCAAGCACTTGTTTCTAGTGGGACCGCAAAGTGACGGACTTATTTCCTGTTTACGCACGGACAGGAACATTTTCAACATTTGCAACATACCAAATTGACCATTGTGCCCGCTGTTGCAGATTTGCAACATACCAAATTTGACCCCAAATTGACCATTTGCAAAATACCAAATTGACCCCAAATTGACCATTATGTCCGTTGTTGCAGATTTGCAACATACCAAAATTTCGATTTATTTGTTGTGCAAAAGTGAAATTGATAATCTCAACATTATTTACCATCTACTTAAAGGCAAAAACACATATAAAATATTTTTTTATATACAGCTATATAAATTCGGGCGTTAAGGGGATATATATATATATATATATATATATATATATAACATTAAAATATATTTTAGTTTAGCAAAATGTTTGTCGGTACATTCGGCAGTAAGACTTTAACCATACATTGGAAGCAATTATGAAATTACATAAAGATGTACTTTATAAGTGGGTCAAAAATGCACTCTAAAGTTAAGCTAACTGCTTTTAATCAACTCAAATTTACATCATACATTTTCATTAAGTTGTTCTTAAAATGCGGTCATGTGTTCAAAAACATTACATTCAGTTCATACTTCTAAAATAAACTTCTTTTTTCACAAGGAAAGTCATACATGAGACTTCATGCTCATAAATAAGCCAATGAAGTTGACTTCGCAAATAAAGAGCTAAGAAATTGAAGTAAGATGAAGCATCTGTTTAGTGTTGCTAATAAAATCTTCCATTCATCTTCATGCTCATAAATAAGCTTCACAAATAAAAAGCTAAGAAGTCGAAGTAAGATGAGATATAAAGATGAATATAATCTCACCAAATCTTCCATCCATGTTTTCCCAGGACACACTGGGTGGTCGTTTCGATGCGACGCAGGCGTTTGTTGGAGAAATCTCAGACGTGCAGATGTGGTCTCACGTCCTCACGCCACATGACGTCTACAGCCTGGCTTCATGCGGGGGTCATATGACCGGTGACATCATCGCCTGGTCAGAGTCAGTGGTGGAGCTGCACGGCGGGGTCACCAAATACCCCTTTGACCCCTGTCATTAAAGAGCATCACCGGGCAAAAGGACCATCCACTTGTGCAACATGTTTAAAATAAGCTTGTTTTGAAGCATTCGGAGGATTTGTCACCTGGTTGCAATGCAAAATACATCCACTATGACGTCAAAAACATTGCCTTCTGTTTACATAAGAAAATCGGGTGATCCCGTGACCTCCAGGATTTCAACGGGGACCCGTTTTTGTATTTACGATGTTTTCTTACTGAACTTTTTCCATTTGTGTTATATAAATGGCACTTCAGTGTCATTCAATGTTCAATGCAAGTATATGACATATTGTCATAACTTGGATAGAAATCCATAGCGGACACTAAAAATGTAGATGTTTGTGCAAAAAAATAGAAAAGCGGCTCAACCCGAGCAGTGAGTTGAAGTTGAAAGATTCGTTTTCTTGCACTGTAAGATGAATCTAAAGATACAGCGATACCAAAGAGAAGAGTTACCAGGCTTTTGACCAGGCTGTGTGCACTGTTGTTGTGTTTGTGAATTGTTTTTCTGGTTTTACCGTACGGTACGTGTCCAGGCGTTTGGTGTTTTGAGCTTCACATTAAGTGTAGTAGTTTTAGTTTATTTATGAATCTACTGTAAATGTGTTATTGATTCAAAATAATACACTTTTTCCACTGTAATGTTTGTGCATCTGAATTTGTTATGCATTCACTGTTTGTTTTGGCCTAACTCGTTTTCATTTGTTTAGAGACTTGGAAGCTGAAACGCAATAAAAGGAACTGATTTTGGGGGGATTTTTCTTTAACAGCAATTTCATGGCTACTGACTAATAGAATTCTAAAATTTGCCTAGTACTTTAAATGAAGTTGATTTCCATTGCATTTCCAAACTGAGTTATTAAGGCTATTCTTCAGTCCTGCAGTATTAATCAGCACAAGTCTCTTGTCAGTCTTAATATTATTAGAAACAAGGCTAATTAAGCATGAAGTGTTTGATTAAGCCCTGTAGATATGTATAGCTACACTCACCTAAAGGATTATTGGGAACTAGGGCTGTGAATCTTTGGGTAGACAGCGAATCGATTCGATTCACGATTCATAGGTTTTCGATTCGATTCAAGAACGATTTGTGCAAATTCAGAACGATTCAATTCGATGCGATTCACATTCAAATTCGATGCGATTCGATTGATTCGATTCGATTCTTCATTTTTTATATGCATTATAGTATTATTTCAATGCTTCACCCAATGGCTCTTTGTCTGGGTTTAAATTAGCCAACACAGCGGCCTTCGGGGGTCAGATAGTGGGGATTTTGTCCATTGTTAATGTTAGTTCATGTTTGTTTTTAATTTTAATGAATCTATTATTATAAAAAAAAAATAATGGCCAACAAATTAGCATTTGTAGAAACCTACCTAAGAAGCTAATAATTTGAAAAAGGCTTTTAAAGTATTGCATTAAATGACTACATGTACAAATTAATGGAGACGTTTTCACTCTCTGTCCCATAGCTCTCATGTAACTACAGATTTTTGAGCAGTCCATGTTTGAGCTCTCCAGCTGAGCTTTCTGTCGAGAAAGCAATAGTTTTGAGGCAAACCTCTCAAGCCATCGATAAAGCTGCCATGCCGTTGCGTGGGCACTATGAAATAAAACGCTTTCATTCATTTATTACATGGAAAGACTCTCCGTACACGCAAGGTGGTCTCTCGCTCGCTTTCCCTCTCTGCCGAGTGCGTGCGTGTGTGCACGGGCTATGCGCGGTTTGGAGCACAACCTCTGTCTCGTACGCACGCTCGCTCTAGATTCCGGGAGATTTTAACTAATTTGCGGTAATGCAAGCTGATCACGACACGAGTAGCTCAACAGGTAGAAAGATAAACTCATCTTTCAGGCATTTGACCGACTAGGCTTCGGCGTGAGAAATCAGGGTTGTGTGAGCGCGTGAAACCAATCAAATGCGGATGTCTTATGACGGCCAATGCATGAGGCAGCTTGTACCAGGAACACTTTAAGGTTGTGTTTATATATTTTAAACCACTGAATCGCTATAAAATCGTGATTAATTCGATTCTTAGCCTTTTAAAACGATTATTCACGTAAATAAACGATTCACAATTGAAAATACATGTTTCAGGATCGATGCATATGCATCGTCAGGATTTATGATCGATGCATCGAGAAAACGAGTGAATCGTTACACCCCTGTTAGGAACGCCTGTTTAATTTCTCATTAATGCGATTATCTAATCAACCAATCACATGGCCGTTGCTTCAATGCATTTAGGGGTGTGTTTCTGGTCAAGACAATCTCCTGAACTCCAAACCGAATGTCAGAATGGGAAAGAAAGGTGATTTAAGCAATTTTGAGCGTGGCATGGTTGTTGGTGCCAGACGGGCCGGTCTGAGTATTTCACAATCTGCTCAGATACTGGGATTTTCACACACAACCATTTCTAGGGTTTACAAAGAATGGTGTGAAAAGGTAAAAACATCCAGTTTGCGGCAGTCCTGTGGGCGAAAATGCCTTGTTGATGCTAGAGGTCAGAGGAGAATGGCCGACTGATTCAAGCTGATAGAAGAGCAACTTTGACTGAAATAACCACTCGTTACAACCGAGGTATGCAGCAAAGCATTTGTGAAGCCACAACACACACAACCTTGAGGCGGATGGGCTACAACAGCAGAAGACCCCACCGGGTACCACTCATCTCCACTACAAATAGGAAAAAGAGGCGACAATTCGCAAGAGGTCACCAAAATTGGACAGTTGAAGACTGGAAAAATGTTGCCTGGTCTAATGAGTCTCGATTTCTGTTGAGACATTCAGATGGTAGAGTCAGAATTTGGCGTAAACAGAATGAGAACATGGATCCATCATGCCTTGTTACCACTGTGCAGGCTGGTGGTGGTGGTGTAATGGTGTGGGGGATGTTTTCTTGGCACACTTTAGGCCCCTTAGTGCCAATTGGACAACGTTTAAATGCCACGGCCTACCTGAGCATTGTTTCTGACCATGTCCATCCCTTTATGGCCACCATGTATTACCACCTAGCCCACTCATTTCAAATTGGTTTCTTGAACATGACAATAAATTTACTGTACTAAAATGGCCCCACAGTCACCAGATCTCAACCCAATAGAGCATATTTGGGATGTGGTGGAACGGGAGCTTCGTGCTCTGGATGTGCATCCCTCAAATCTCCATCAACTGCAAGATGCTATCCTATCAATACGGGCCAACATTTCTAAAGAATGCTTTCAGCACCTTGTTGAATCAATGCCACGTAGAAGGAAGGTGAAAGGGGGTCAAACACAGTATTAGTGTGATGTGCCTAATAATCCTTGAGGTGAGTGTCTATACTGACTAAAAATGACTTTAGCAATAGATTTCTTAACCATTATGTATTGAAGTGAACTAGACTTGATGTGGTGAGGGCTGAAATACATCTGTTTATGTATAGTACTGTGGCATTATGGGAAGACTGAGATTAAGCAGCACTAATCGTTCTACTTATCAGTCAGGATATGGGCTAACAAGCTAAAGGAGTGTAGATGGAAAAACAACACGCATATAGAAGTGTGTCCACCACCGGAAGACTGATGTTTAGACTGCATTGAGGCATTTGTGTTAATCAAAACTAGATTTTTCAAGTTAATAAGCTCACACAATTCACATGACCAGAGACGATGGAAAAACATATACGGAACACCAGCCGAACGCTGTGAGTGTGTGTTAGGAATCAGGAATGGTGAGAGAACATTGTGCTTGGTACATTTCTCCTATTCAGACCAAACTTGGGTCTTCAGCTGATAAAGTTTAAATCCCGTCTGGCTAGAGCTCTTCCCATAATGTTTACTCATTCGGTAAGTAGGCGGAGAGTAGACGGTGTTTTCTGGCTGTTTGAACACATTCGATCACATGAGCGTTTACTCTACCAAAGCAACCCGGTCGAATGCGTTTTTGACTACTTCTGGAAGTGGTTGAAAGTGGACAAGCTCAAAAAGCAATCGCACACAATTCACTACATGCATTCTGTCGTCTGATGATTGTTGGTTTAGAATTTTTAGCAAGTCAAAAGCCTTTTAGTAGATTTGTAAAACCATCCCCTTTCATGTGTCTTTTTGTTGCACAAACAAAAACAAGAATAACTCAGAGCAACTTAGGTTAACTTGATTATCCACGTTTTTTTTTTAAATCATATAAAATGTGAGTATCATTTTATTTCGAAATTCGAGTTTTAAATTAAAAAAAAAAAAAAAAATCACAGCTTCATCGGAAGGTTGTGATACTTGGTGACTTTTCTGGCATTTGGTATGTGAATACAAAAAAAAATTGAGGTCGTGATCCGAGCATGCTAAGTGGTGGTAAAAAAAATAGTCACACTTGTGGTCTTCGGTCAAAAATGACCGACCCATAGGAAATGAATGGGAAATTTACAAAAACACAATGTACAATCTACAAATCGGCCACCATTCTAAAAGAAAGTACACCGCAGTAAAGGGGTGACACTCTACATCATGAGTGGAAAAAATCCCCCCCCCCACACACACACAAACACAAACACACTTTTATACACATACACACCAATAAATTTAGGCTACAAAAAAAATCTGTTTTGAAATTTTAAAAATCACAGCTTCATCGGAATATTACGAAACTTGGTGACAGGGATGTGAACACACAAACACACACACACAAAAAAAAATAGTTCATGATCCGAGCATGCTAAGTGGTCATTAAAAAAAAATAGTCACAATTTTTGTCTTGGGTCAAAAATGACCCCCATAGGAAATGAATGGGAAACACCTTTTTATCACTATTTATAAAAAAAAATAATAATAAAATAAATAAAAAAAGATCTAAAACTTAATAAGAAATTGTTTTTGAGATTGTTTCAAATATATATACAAATCCACCAAAAAAAAAAGGTAAATGTTTTCATAAACAGCTGGGGAATTCACATGCCTCTCCATAGAGAGCTATACTAAAAAAAATTATTTACACCCTTCCAAAATTTACACCCTACAAACTTACACGCTGTACTAAAAAACACACACACACACACACACACACACACAAACACACTTATATACACATACACACCAATAAATTCAGACTACAAAAAATCTGTTTTGAATTTTTAAAAATCACAGCTTCATCGGAATGTTACGAAACTTGGTGACATAGGGATGTGAACACACACACACACACACACAAATAGTTCATGATCAGAGCATGCTAAGTGGTCGTAAAAAAGTATTCACAATGTTTGTCTTGGGTCAAAAATGACCCCCATAGGAAACGAATGGGAAAATTCATCCCATTCAAACTCTCTATGCCTCTCCATAGACAGCTGTGCATGCCATCTAGTGGTTACACCATGATTCTACGCTTTTTCTCTATACTGTCACCAGATGGTGCTAATTTTCTAGACCTAGACTCTATATTAAGGGCCTAGACTCTAAAGGAACTAAAATACTGTCTATATAAAGGCCTAGACTCTATGTTAAACTAAAATACTGCATTAATATTTTTTTTTTTTACAAAAACAATATATATATATATATATATATATATCTATTTTCCATGGCAAAAATAGACCATAAATATTGCATAAATATTAATACATTCAATCAAATTGTCTCAAAATACTAAATCGAAATGAATAAATATTATAGAACAAAAATAAATTGCATTGGTTTTTACTGGGATGGGGGAAGTTTCGTTTTTAGGTATCCAGTCACTTGACCAGGAAGGTTCACACTGTAAAAAATTAATACGCTTTTATCTAATCAAAAAAAAAATTGTGGCAACAGATTACAAGCAATATTATTAATTAATTTAACAAATTAGAATTGAGTAATAATTAGTCAAATGAATTCCTTAAAAGTTAACCATTTAAAATGAGTAAAACTTACAACAACAAACAAACAAAAAAATATACATTTAAGTCACCATTGTGGTGATCAGTGTTTGTTTTAGGATTGTTTTAAAAATTACGGCAATAAAGACTGAATAAAATTGTTGGCAATAAAATATAAACAGTTCTTAATTAATCTTTGACGCCTGTCTGTAATTCAGATATTTTTGTTAATTTTTTGGGTGTAAACTTTACTCATTTTATATGGTTAACATTTAAGGAATTAATTTTTGAGCAATTATCATTACTCAATTCTAATTTGTTAAATTGAATTAATAATATTGCTAGTAATCTGTTGCCATTGATTTTATTTTATTGATTAGATAAAGCATATGAATTTTTAGTGCAGGACGGGACTCCTAAACGAAGACCATCAGAGGGTAAAATATCATCTTACTAAGACACAATATTGCCAGATATAGAATGACGACCACTAACATTAATATGCATTTTATGTAATTAGTCAGCTATAAAGATCTGAAAGCTATCAAAATTTCATTTTTCCTTCAAAAGTTACTTAAAGCATTATTTTTTGTAAACAGCATGTTCATGCAAATACTTATTGCCAGCCCTTATAATGCAACAGCTTCATGATTTTTGACAAATTTATGAATTTGTTAACGCTTACTGTTTTAAATATACCTTTTTTTCCATGAATAACACAAAATACGAGAAATAGAGGTTGAATAATAATCTAATTTTGTAGGTTTACAAATATTTCCAAGTTCACCTTCCTGATTCCTGCTATTAAAAAACACACACAGACAATGTGAATGTCTTTTTTAAATCTTTTTGTTTATTAGAGTTGATTGGCACCAGTGTACCATAACTGAGTTTTCATTTTGCTACATGAATTTCTCAACAATCTGTTCCATTCTGTGGCCAATCAGAAACAGGGAGGGGGGGAAAAAAAGAAAGAAGAGGAGGGGGAGGAAACGCTTTCATTTGTCCTATCGTATTCACAGACTAGCTGAAAGGTTTTGGCACCTTCGCACTTCTCATCAAGAATGCCCAGATTTTGAGTCTCCGAAACGTATTCAAGTCATCAGAGTCGTTTCTACAGTCTTCATCAGACCACGTCATGCCCAAACTATTCGTTTAAACACATAGCTTATATCAAGGAATGTACTGTTGCAGTCAGCAGTTTAATGCCATTTAATGCGTCTCTTCGCGGTCATATACGCGTGTCCTGTGGGTTAACATACAATACAACGTGAAGCAGGTTCACCTCAAATGATTTGAAGTGGATGCCGTATAGTGGCATCCTTTGCGTGTGCAGCGAGGCTTAAACCAGTTAAGAACTGCAGTATCATGACATACACATAGAGGGCACTAGAGAGTAAATCAGGCTGTCGTTTAGTCGAAACTGTGCTGAACTCTATATTAAAGTGCCATAAACATGGATCCTAACTCCGAACTATTAAATATGTCTTCAAAGACATCGATTACAATAGCCAAGCTTTATATTAATCGGGAAAAACCACAAAAGTCAAGCAAAACGCACTGCTAAACAATTCTCAGTATTAACCATTTCATAATTAGCATATTTAAATAGCGTGGTTATTATTTTAGACTCCAGACGCTATTAGTGTTCCGTATAAATCGGCTTTGAAAATATTTATAGGACGTTCCTTATCGCTTTCTATTGATCAAGTACACGTTTCAATTAGGGCTGTCAAACGATTAATCGCGATTAATCGCATTTCAAAATAAAAGTTTGTGTTGACGTAATATATGTGGGCGTAGTGTGTATAATTATTTTGTATATATAAATACACACACATGCATGCATATATTTAAGAACAATCTGAAAGTATATACTTTATATATATTTATACACAATTAATTGTGTGTATAAATATAAATATTTGACATATTAAGAACACATTTTTCTTAAATATATACATGCATGTGTGTGTATTTATATATACAAAATAATTATACACACCAGGCCCAGATATATTATGTGAACACAAACTTTTATTTTGGATGCGATTAATCGCGATTAATCGTTTGACAGCCCTAGTTTTAATAGTTAGATTTTTTTTGAACTGCAATGCCAATTTGCAGACTTGAGGTTTAAAAATACAGAACGCTAATAGTCGCCTTAGACGAGCCCGAAACACAGGCATCGGACCCACCCTTTACAAAAGATGCTTCGATTCAGTACGACATGCAACCCCCCGGTCCTCGTTTCTCAAATAACGAAAGAATTGGAAAAAAACAATAAATAAAAATGCTAGCGATGTGTGTAGTAAACAAAGATAACAACATGTATTTACAAACAGAAAAAGGCAAAATATAATGTACATTGGAAAAAAAAGCTGCCATGGACTCCTTCAAACTGAACAGCACTGAGTAAGAGGGAGCAACTAGTGTTTCACACAAATAACGATACAAGTACGTACGTCTGGCACATGTTTTAGGATCAGGAATTATATTAAACCGTCGTTTTCATGTCTGGGTTGTGGGGGGGTTAAGCAGCGGACACGGCAGTCTTTCTCTGCTTTGGCAAACGCACATTCCGAAAGGCCAATCGAGACGAGACAAACCTGTCAACCGTGTCAAATGTCATCCCAAATTCTAAAGAAATTAGGGTTAAACTTTACAATAAGGTCTTGTTTGTTATTAGTTAAAGGGATAGTTCACTTTAAAATTAATTTTTGGTATGTTTTAGCTTACCTCAAGGGCATCCAAGATGTAGGTGTCTTTGTTTCCGCAGTATTTCAATTTTGATATTTTTAGGTCAAACCGTTTGTCAGTCATATAATGGAGGTCTATGGTCACCACCTCAAAGAGCATGCACAGAGAAGTCCAAATTAAACATGATTTAATGACTCGTAAATGTAAGTACACATTGATGGCCTAAGACACGAAACGAGCGGTTTGTGTGAGAAAACGAACAGCATTTATATCGTTTTTACCTCTTGTAATGACAGAAACAAAGCGCCCGCGCCCTCAGATCACTTGGACGTGGCTATGGTTACAAGAGGTAAAAACGATATAAATACTGTTGGTTTTCTCACACAAACCGCTCGTTTGGTGTCTTAGGCCATCAATGTGTACATTTACGAGTCATTAAATCATGTTTAATCTGGACTTCTCTGTGCATGCTCTTTGAGGTGGTGACCATAGACCTCCATTATATGACTGACAGACAAGAACGGTTTGACCTAAAAATATCAAAGTTGAAAATACTGCAGAAACAAAGACACCTACATCTTGGATGTCCTTGAGGTAAGCTAAAACATACCAAAAATCAATTTCAAAGTGAACTATCCCTTTAACACACACTAACAATGAACAATACTTCTATCACATTTATTAATCTTAGTTAATATTTAATGCTCTGTACACTAACTAATGCTAACCAAAGGGTTAGTTCACCTAAAAAAATTTTTTTTATTACTTTCCCTCATGTCGTTCATCTTCAGAACACAAATGAAGATCTTTTTGATGAAAACTGAATCTCCATTGACAGATTCAAAAAGTTCATAAAGAGATCGTAAAACTAATCCATTTGAATTTAGTCCAAATTTTCCGAAAAGAGTCGATCGCTTTATATGATGAACAGATTCAAGTCTTATTCGCATATAAACATTGATCAGCGAACATAAACAAGCTCAACTGTACATGATTGACGCACGAGAGTGAACCTCATGGTTCTTGTGCGTCAAGCGAACATTCTTAAGTTGTGAGTTGTGATATGTGAATAAAAGCCTAAATTAAATCTGTTCATCATATAAAGCGATAAAATCTCTTTAGAAAATGTGGACTAGTTTTGGATTCGTTTTACAATCTCTTAAAGCATCATGAAGTGGTACAGTAGTTGTGTAGACTGTCAATGGAGGGACAGAAATCTCTCAGATTTCATCAAAAATACCTTCATTTGTGTTCTGAAGATGAACGAACGAGTTTGGAACGACGTGAAGGTGAGAAACCGATGTCAGAATTGTCATTTTTCGTTGAACTAACTAGAGCCAGACCGATATATCGGCAGGCCGATATTATCAGCCGATATTAGGCATTTTCCAAACTATCGGTATCGGCAGTTATAATGGCCGATAAATGAATATTTCAAAAATAAATTAAAAACGGACGAAACACGCTTCAACCATGTCATGAGTGTTTCGAGTTGTATAGTTTGTCCACCAGAGGGCACTCTACACCATCCCTGTTGGCAACACTCGTTTATAACGCGCCACACATTCTGCAAACTGCTGATCCAGCCAGATTCGGGCAGAGAGAACCAGTTACCCGCGAGTGAGATCATCGGTGAAGCGTGTTCATGGTGAGTTGGTCACGAGACCAACTCAAAAATGCATTAAAATGCATTATCATATTATTTTAGATAAAACTCATACATAACTACAAATAACTAATGTTAGGGAAATCTGTTAATGTTTTGGTGCACGTTTCTGAAAAAAAAAAAAAATAATAATAATAATATATATATATATATATATATATATATATATATATATATATATATATATATTTATATATTATATTTATATAATATAATATATAATATAATATAAATATATAATATATAATATATAATATAATATATAATATAATATATAATATATATATTATATTTATATATATATATATATATATATATATATATATATCGGCCGATATATCGGAATATCGGATTTTAAAACCAACAAATATTCGTATATATATATATATATATATATATATATATATATATATATATATCTCGGAATATCGGATTTTAAAACCAACAAATATTCGTATCGGCCTTCAAAATCCTTTATCGGTCGGGCTCTAGAACTAACCCTTTAACAAATGTGACCCAATTGTAAAATGTTACCAAAAATTAGATTTAATTCCGCCAAACATCAGGACGCATTTGGAGGGAAATGTGCTTAGTTAAGGGCGAACAATAAATTAAATTAAAAAAAAAAATCTTGAAAATGAGTTCATTTCTTTTTGCACTTATCTTTAGTGTACAATATAATCTGGACATATTCTCATGAGATTCCCCCAAGAACAGTTTTGCAGCACCAGTGGTTGAGTTCTCACTTTAAACCCAGTTGGTTAAGTTGAAACACTAGTAAAAACATTCAGAAACAGGGCTTGGGGACTTTTAAGGCTCTTTTCTCAAAGGTGGAGGAGCTTATTTAAGGACTCGCACACAATGAGATGTGTTTCTACAGATGCTTTGATGGGTCAATATAGTTGTCATCAACTGTGCACAGGAAATGACATCGCCGGTAGGTTTATCACTTATATATACCAATATTAGTCTAAAAACAACTGATGGGATATGCTTAACTCAGTCTTGATATGTAGTGAGAACAGCAATGACCTTCATTAACATCTTCATGTGAATACACTCGAACGAGTAAGAGATAAATAGTGTCAAGACGGGTAGCAGATAGACCCAGTAAATCAATAACTAAAGCCTTCGGAGCGAACGAAACTTCCTGCTCATTTCTGCTAAAGGCTCGGTTGAATCGGTCCCTGACGATGGTGGTGATGAAGATACATCAGGCTGGTTGGTCATCTACCCTGTATGTGTACGAACTTCACAGTAAAATGCTGGAAATAGCAGGAATGGTGGGCGGAAGCCACCGAACGTGAGAGCGCAGGAAGAAAAGGAGGATTATGTCTGTTTGTCGGTGATGGAATGT
Organism: Cyprinella venusta; assembly: GCA_038021265.1. Lineage (NCBI taxonomy): Eukaryota > Metazoa > Chordata > Actinopteri > Cypriniformes > Leuciscidae > Cyprinella > Cyprinella venusta. Next base: position 5,165,844 of record CM075874.1, on the reverse strand, counting down.
CAGCGTATTATAGTGTGGGACTACGAACTAGAGTGATAGTGAATAACACCGTGTAGTGTACAAGTTCTAACATAAGAGATGGGTAATTGTGCAGTCCAGACCACCTAAATCCAAACCAAAGATGGCGACGTTCAGGTTTACCCAACGACATCCACCTCTCCATTAAAACCAGCATTATGGATTCTTCTGATGAGAGGACGAGAGCTACCTTAATGAAGTGTCATTGGTTTCTCAGGGAATGGATGGAGTGTTTGGAAGGATGGAGGAGAAATGGAGGATTTCTAGGGTTGCTCCTCCTTCTTCTTTAGGGAAATGCGCTTCTTCCTGGCAGCAAGCATCTCGTAGAAGGGGTCGACGCTCACAGCAGATCTGCAACAGAAGATCGGGTCGTCTTATTGGCAGAGTTGGCATAGATTTCCTATTTGACTCTATAATGCCATAGGGCTGAAACGATTAACTTGACTCCGCCAGATGGATTTGCTCCGCATATCCATCTGGAAACCTTCCGTTGAAGTAATTTTGGTAAGGGGCGAAAATACTGGTTAGCTGATTGGCCTATGTTGGTGATAGACGGGCCAAATCAACCAATCAGATCAACGAAGCATATGACGTACCGTAACTCTTGCCGAAACCAGTCGGGAGAAGAGCAAAAACATCTTTTCATCTGAGAAAAGCCTCCAGAGCAGTGTTTTGCTCTTCTTTCAGTGGAGAAATACTCTGTAATTTCGATAAAACTTGCTCGGTAGCCACGCTGATGCTAGTTTCATCCGCTGAAGCCGTCATGCTCTTTAGACTGAACTGTCGCGCTTCTCGTTGCGTCACACCTCAACCCGCCTCAAAGCCAACGCTGATTGGACATTCGTTTGGTGAACTGCTCCCAAATTTTCTTTAACGGAAAGTGTCCAGACTGATCTGGGAGTGAAACCTTGAAAGCTCTCGCGAGGCTATGAAACGATTAGTCGACAAGAAATTCGTTGTCAAGAAGTTGTTTGATCTCACGTGACCTAATAAAACTGTGCGTTCACGCCGGACGCAAATAGCGAGTCAAATTCGCGTCTAGTTTGACGCTTGACCACTTTGTGTTAATTCTCGCGTCAAGAGTGAAAATGACGCGCGTAAAAACAAAAGTTTGAAGCGAAATTTACGAATGTCAGAATCGAAATCCGTTGGCGGCCATTTTTTTATGTCGACCGAGCATTCATCGAGAGAGTCACCGCTCTGTATTTACTCTGGAGAGCAGAACAGCGGCGTGGGGATTGTCGTCGCCGTGTTTGTGTCCACCGGACCCTTTGGAGGCGAACCGTTTGGCTAGGGTCACCCTCGCCCTCATCCATCTAATCTGTCATTTATTTTTGTTTTGATGATAAATAGAGCCAGCCTCCAAAACTTATAAACCTGTCCTGTGATTTTTTTCTCTCTCACTTCCAGACAAAAAAATTTCATATAATCTAGATATGGAATAAATAACATTCAATACAAAATGAACAAGTCTCGTGTATTGAAGTAAAGTTATAAGTGATAAAATATTTGCTTTTTTGTGCATTAGAACCACACCAGGCATTTAGTCATTACAAAATAATTTATTGAAGCATCCATATCCTTCACCACGCGAGCAAGCAGCTAGGCTCCTGATTGGTTATCACAGCGCGAATTTGACGCCAAAGTTCAGATTTTTCAACTCGGACGGCAGGCGCGAATTCGTGTCAAATGCGTGAATGCACAAATAGCACTAACTAGGGCTGCACGATTAATCGCACGATGTTGTTATGCGCATCTAATCAATAAAGCCGGTTCCTTGATTAGTAGTAAATTACCTTCACCTGCTTTCAGATGGAGCGGCATTTACTACAACGAGCCGTAGATCACTGACAAGCTGAGCCAAATCGAGTTAAAATCGAGGACAAATCGGCAACGATATTTAATGTGATTTGGCTCAGCTTGTCAGTGATCTACGGCTCGTTGTAGTAAATGCCGCTCCATCTGAAAGCAGGTGAAGGTGATTTACTACTAATCAAGGAACCGGCTTTATTGATTAGATGCGCATAACAACATCGTGCGATTAATCGTGCAGCCCTAGCACTAACTAAATCATTCACGAACGCGCTTTACGCGGCAGACGCTCAATTCGCGTGAAATCGACACGCGAATGAGGCGTATTCGCGTCTACCGCGCCACGCTCTACGGCTCATTCGCGCCGCAGGAATTTTTTATGCACGCTATTCGTGTCCGGTGTGAACGCACCATAAGGCCATGCAATATCACGCTAGAGTGTTAGAGTGTAATGCTATTGCGGTAAAAGGAAAAAAACAGCGCGAATTATGACGGAGTGCAAACGAATCCGAACTAGCAAGGTTTGGGAAAGTTTCACAAAACTTCAAACCAACAATGCTGTCGTGTGCAATACATGCAAGGCAGAACTTGCTTTTCACGGGAGCACAACATGCATGTTGGAGCACTTAAAGAGGAAAAATCCTGACAAAAGAGGAGCCGTTGAGGCAGTTACATATCATGGCAGTTAGTTTTTCATACTGTAAATTAAAAGGTGAAGGAGAATGTCTGTCAGCTCAATTTACATCTAAATTTTTTTTTGTAATTTTATACTTATAATAATGGTTGGCAGATTGATATTTTACCATTCTTTGTGTCCTGAAGTAAATGTCCCTTTTTCTGTTTCAGTTCTAAGAAAAGCAGTGGGCTTATTAAACAATGCTTAGAGAGCATTTGTGTGTGATTTGAGTAGGACCGAAATCTGAAAACTTAAAGAGAATGACATGTTTAGTTGGCTCAAAGTTCATTAACTACTATTTAACTATTTCAAAAGCTGAACTGATTTTCTTTTTTATATATTATAGTAAGAATATGTATAACTCAATATTTAACTTATTGAAAAATTGTAATAATCGCTCCAAGCCTACTGACTACTCAGTGAAATAATCGACGATCAGTCGATTAATCGCTCTAATAATCGTTAGATTAATCGATTATCAAAATAATCGTTTGTTGCAGCCCTACTGTTTAATTTTATACAAATTTCAAAGGCCTCTAAATTATAAAAAAAAAACTGATTATCCACTTTTTATACTTGATTATCCATACATATTTTTTTTATATAAAAATCGTAAATTGTGAGTATCTCTCAATCATCATTGTGCTGCATTCCATTAAATGTTTTAAAAACGAAATATTTCAAATTCTTCTTACAATCAAGACGTATTATTGGGAGATATAGAGTGAAAACTGATATTTATATGATTTTATGTAAGTATCTGCTATACTGTTATAAAGATCTCATTGATTTACTGTACAAGCTATTAGAATGTCATTTTAGCATAAAGAATATCTGCATCTGCAACAAATTTCACATTTTTGGGCCACTGAATAAAACTAAGACGTTTTTCTCCTGTAATATGAGCTCCATATTTTCACTAAATCATACAATATGAGTCATAAAAGCCTGACGCATTATGATACTCAGACATCTTGTCTAAAATTTCAATAAACTGTTCCATTAATTTTTTTTTTTTGGTCCCACTTTATATTAAGTGGCTTTAAGTACTATATACTTACATTGAAATTAATAATTTGATACAATGGACTTATTGTGTACATACATGTTTTCACATTGTACTTATATTTAAAAAATACCAGTATGTGGTTACAGCCGTAATTAATTTATGTAATTACATTTGTAATTACACAGTTGACTCTCCCTTCACACCTTAACCTACCCTTAAAACCGACCCATACCACCACACCCATCCCTAACCTTACCCGTATCACACCTCAATAGCAGCAAAAGTGTTTTACAATACAACAGGAACACAATAATACATTGTACTTATTGTTCAATGTAAGTACATAGTACGTAAAGCCACTTAAAATAAAGTGGAACCTTTTTTTTTTTTTTGACTATTATTTCATGTAAGACAGGCTAAACATGTTAAGGAGGGACATATTGGAAGGCTTAGGAGTGCAAAATTTACATTTCAAATATTTGTATCTGTTATTTTTGTGCTCTGAGGAGTATACTAGCATATACCCTGCTATTCCCATCAGGAAATGCAAATATACTTCAGATAAGTACACAAATATTTGTCAGAGGCTGATAAACACTTGCACTGCCATCAGAGTGTATATTTTTCCAGCATTTGAGCCCCTTTGTCAGGTCGTTCTTTACGCTTTCGAATGCCTTGTCCTCTGAGATCTTCAGAAACCCCTCGAGCATCTTCATTCAGCGGTTTACTCACTTGATGCTGTGTATCCATTCGTCCTTTTCCTCTGGGGTGGGGGCCGAGATCCGGTACACCATGTGGTTTCCCTCCACCACACGTCCATCAGCTTCGGTCTTACACGCTTTAATCAGCTGCCCGCGGTTATTGGGGATGTACAGCTCAAAACAGTTCTGCACACAAAACACAACACCATGAACAAACAGCCCAGCCCTAATGGTACATAAAATAATCTATAGTTGATATGAAAATGATCATTGAAATTGTTCTATTTGATTAGGTGGATTCGGCTTACTGGCTTTCTGGGATCTTCGACCTCTCGAATGCTCAGGTTCTCCAATGGTATGATGCCTCTGGGCTCCTTGTCCTAAAGACACACAAACACTCAGTCAGAAGTTCCCATCAGGGGTCAATTCAGTCCCGTACAGAACACACTACCATAGGTTTGAGGTCAGTGCGGCTCTCATGCTCACCAAGGCTGCATTTATTTGATCAAAAAACAGTAAAAACACTGAACTATTTTTACAATTTAAAATAACTGTTTTCTATGTGAATATATCTTAAAATGTAATTTATTCCTGTGATCAAAGCTGTTTTTTCAGCATCATTACTCCAGTCTTCAGTGTCACATGATCCTTCAGAAATCACAAAATGCTGATTTGTGGCTCAAGAAACATTTCTTCTTATTATTATACTGCTTCGTATTTTTGTGGAAACTGATACATTTTCCAAGACTATTTGATAAATAGTTCAAAATGTTATTGATTTGAAATATAAGTCGTTTGTAACAAATGTCTTCACTATCACTTTTGATCAATTTAATGCTAACAAATTGCAGTACAAACAATTATTACATGGCTCTCTGGAATATTTGATTCTGATTGGTCATTTTGTACAATGAACTATACTTGACTGCTGTCAAATTCAGATATATTTTATACATTTACTTGTAATTTACAGCCATTATACAAAATGCTTTTATACAAAAGTAATAAAAAGAGCTGTGTATTAAGATAAAATATTGTTATTTTCGATTGACTTACTGTTGTGTACTCGAAGTAATAGAGGCAGTTATCTGTCAGAATGAACCACCGTCTCTTCCATGTTTTCACGCGACCTCCTGAGAAAGAGAATTACACTAAATTAGAGATGTAAGACGGGCGTTTTAAACTTCAAATTTCCTCTGTCCGCCTGCAAATGAAACTGCACAGACAGCAAGAAATATTGAAACACATTATATTATCAGTAGAGTGAAAACCTGGAAAAACCCAACTAAATTCCTACTAAACTAACTTTACAAGATTTTTACATTTTCTGCAGATTGGTGAGTGATGTTTGCTAGTGCAAAATATCTTTACCAAGATGCCAGTGTATTAGGAGTGGTTGCCTGAGTATAATGGCACTTCTTTTGTGTTTTGGTTGGTGGTTGTGTAGAGGTAAAAGTCAAAAGAGCTCACTGCCTCAAAACTCTATGAGAATACACAATATATTCTATATGGCGTTTTGGGACACCCTACCATTACACCAACAGAGACTGTAATGACACTGCCTTCTAAACTCTAAAAGGAGTCGGTCCTCCCTTTGCAGTTGTAAGTTTCCAGAAGATTTTGAGCGTTTCTGTGGGAATTGTTTGCCCATTCATCCAGTAGGGCATGTGAAAGTAAAGTAATAAGTAGTGAAGTTACTTTTCCAACGCAGTAACTAGTAAAGTAATCTCATTACAATTTAAAGAAGTAACTAGTAACTAATTACTTTTTTTGAGTAACTACCCCAATACTGCCCCTGAGGTAAGCTAAAACATATCAAAAAAAATAATTTCAAAGTGAACTATCCCTTTAACACAACCCAAAAAGGCATGCACTTTTTACAAACCAACAACAAATGTTCTATTGAAAGTAATCCATTAATGCAATTAACCAATTCATCTAATACCAAGAAATATATAATGTTATTTTATGAATTTATAGGGCTTGTTTTGTTTGTTTTACGGAGAGCTCGGTTAATCAGTAAGAAACTGCAACTCTTCCTTATTTTTATTATAAACTATGCCATTGAAACTGTCTACAAAATTATAGCAGAATGATCAGAGAGGTAAAACTATAGACACAGGTTCATGGTTCTCAGAGATCGGCCCTAGTGGCGAACATTGGAATTTCGCTAGGGGTTGAACGACTTCAGAGTTTTTGAAGTCGACTGTTATGACATCAAAGTCGAGTCGACGTCGACTAGTCGCTGACGTCATTCATAAAAACACAAGAGATGTGACAGATTTTCAACATGCCACAATTTGCAATTAATTAACAGAAAGTGATGCTGACAGCTCATAATGGGGCCGTTTACACCTGGACACTATGCGTTTTTACTGATCTGATTTATCAAAACCATTCCATTTACACCTGGTCACATAAACATATTTTCGCAATATAAATCCGATTTTCAAACAACGCGCCATATCCAGATTTAACGGAGTTCACATCACCGAAAGCAACAGTGAGCTGCATTTTATTGATCGTCAGCTAATTTCAAAATCAAAGACCGCACTGAGAGAGACAGCACTGGTAAGATCATTTTGTTTCTTTACTTTTAGCGAAGATGATTGATAGTTAAGCGTATGCGACTTACTTTCACTTTGATTTACGATAGTTTGCACGTTGGCTTTATGAATAGGATCAGCTGCGGTGTGTTATAGCTTCGTCATGAATATAATAGTATAGGCTGCTCTGAAACGTTTTATTTCAGCATTTTTGGGAGAAGTCCAATTTACAAATGCGGTTTCAACAACCAGATGCACGTACGTGTCCAGTTTCGTCTTTAAAGCGGCCCAGACCTCCTCATGAAGTGGTTTGAGCGATCGGATTTAAATCCGTCTCGAATGCGTTTCGGAGGGTTGCTTACATCTGGTCTTTTCACGATCGGATAGCAATCAGATCACAGAAACACGTGAAGTGGCCAGATGAAGCTAAACAGCCCGTTTTTTACATCATCATTTAGGATGAAAAGAAAAAAAAAAAGCTATAAATTCACATCTGCACGTTAGTGATGGATCTAAGTAATACAAAATAATATTCCAATTGATTGCGGGTGAATTAGAGATGCATTAATATGTTTAAATAAATATATGAAAAAATAGGCTGTTTGAATGATTTTAAAAGAGACTGCTCTCATTTCCCAGTAAAACAGTGAGCGTGCGTCATGCTTTTACTTTCGTTTTCAACAATATAGTGGTGCTACGTTAGTAAAGTATTTCCATACGCTTTATGTACCAATGCTGCTTTCTTGCTGCAATGACCCTCTGGGCTCTTCATCTGTTGTTGTCTTTAACGCGGCCATATACTATCAAAATTAGCGCAATCATACAGTGTCACATGATCAACGCGACTAGTCGACGTCAGGCTTAAAGCGTCACGGCATTGCATTAAGGTCGACTAGTCGACTAAACGACTAATTAGTCGACTAATCGACTAGACTAGTAGACTCGATTAGACTAGTCAACTAATCGACTAGTCGGTTCAACCCCTAAATTTCGCACAATTCCTGGTTTGCCTAAATCACGTCACTTTGCCAGTTTGATACTTCGAAACACTGGTTTGAAACAAATGATTCGCAATGATTCGAAGCTTCATGAAGCAGTGCTCCGATAGTACCCATCACTACTGGCGCCAGTTGCATAAACTTGGTCAAATCTGTTCTTAAGACACAGTCTTAACATAGTGGCTAACTAGAAATTAGCCAAGAGGTAATCAGTCTTACTTTTCTGATTTAAATTAGACCGATCTATCCTTTTATGTAACTAACTGTAAAAAGTAAGCACCAGCCAACTTCGCGAATACAGGCAGGATCCATCTTCCATCCATCCAAAACAGCCTCAACCAGTCAAACCAGTTGGTGGTTCGACTTGTCCAAAGATGGCTCCTTCCTGTATACACGAAGTGGACTGTCTTTATAAAATATAAACTTATTAAACTATCTCTACAGTCTTCGTTTTGCATTAATGGACCCTCATTAAGTTACTGTGTTAGTGTTGGGCTATTTTGAGCCTTGTTAGTGGTATTCACTAGCGATTTTTATTTTTCGTTACTCTATGCTCTAGCATTATACGCTAAACAGTTTTTAGAGATAAAACTCTTTACATTCGATTATCATGAAAACAAATCTCAGAGAACGATTGACTAGGTACCAATGTGTTTTTAGACCAAAGGCTCATTTTACGCTGGAGTTCTCCTTTAACCCTCAATCGGGTCTAGGGATGGAACGATCACAGATTTTGTAAGTACGATTATTGTCTGAGAAATAATCACGGTTTAACGATTTTCACGATTGTTATGCATCAATCAATTTCACAACACTACTAATGTATAATAGCCTATCACATTAACACTGAACACTAGATTTGTTTAATGTGTTATTTATTGCTGCCACAACATGGTACAAAATTATAAAATGCCAAACAATAATCAATATTACTGGACACAGACCGCATTAGGTTTACACTGACACTTTAAGACATCGCATCATGTCCAATGACATGCGGATCCAATTGCACTGATGCACATCAGATACACTCACAACTTTTTTAGACATAACCAACATAATACTGTCAAAACCAGACATATAGACATAATGTTGTCGTGTGTATTTGTCTATTCATACACGAAAGAGAGCTTTGTTCAGTCTTCGCGCGCTGTATGCGTCTACAAGCATGGCTGCACGCGTTGGGTTGGGTGTGTGCGCCCATAGAAAACCGTACCGAACAGAGCTCTTTTTTGCATCGTCACTCTTATTCAGATCTATAGACTATGTCTGCTGTACTCATTCTCCCAGACGTTTACATTTTTGTTTTTTGTAACATGTTATGGGACCGCGGGCGCGGGGTAGATCAACAGTAGGCTACAAATGTGGGCATCACAAACGCAGGACATCAGTTCTGACTGATCGCTCCCCAGATCGTCGCTATCTAACATTTGCGTCTAGTTATTCGTTGACGAAAATGTCAATATAGATTTTCTTCATAGTTTTTGTCATTCAAAACTAGGTTTTATTTAGTTATCGTCTCGTTTTTGTCTGTGAAAAACTGTCATTGACGAAAATAATAAAAATGAAACTTTTTTTACGGCAAGTTTTACAGACAGGCAATCCGTTTTCTTTAATTACTCCCTTGTTATTCTTCGTGTACGCAAAATGCTCCCACACTGTTGATTCGAAGCGTTTTTTTTCTGTGGTTTTTCGTCGTTGCTTAGTCCCTCTGCCATAGTGACTGATGAGCACGGCACTTTAAGCTGGTGCACCGCTGGTGTAACTTTGTTTTCGTTTTGTGTTAGTTGCCCTGAGAAACACTCGGTGTAGCATAGTCTTCACGATTAATTAACCATGACATTTTAAATCGCGATTAATTGTGAAATCCGGTAATCGCTGCATCCCTCAATACGACCCCAATCGACTTTTACTTGATAAAAAAGGGTTCCCTTCATCTCAGTGGAATAAGATTTTGTGGCTTTTCATACATTATCTATCGATACACAAACAAAAACTGGGCTTGATTCGGTTGTTCTGAATTTATGTAAAAAAATGTTTACATTTCTGGTTTTCGGGGTCAATATGACCCCACATTGAAATGAATGGGAAATGTAATATATATATATATATATATATATATATATATAAATTCTTCATGTGTCAAAAAAAAAAATCCAACATAAATTTTTACACAGAAATGAAGGCCTAGTAATAGAGCATAAATGCAATGTATCATAAAAAAAATATATATATATATATTTCATTTGCAAGCTAATGGTGTAGTTGAGGAATTGTGGGGTATATGGATACAAAAGTACTTTATATCTCCAAAAACACAGCATTGATGAATATATGAGAAGTAAACAAAACAAATGATATATTATTTGTAAGATTAAAAATGTATATTTTTTGTACAATTACTCAATCAATTGTTGGGGTGGTATAGACCCCAAAGCCCAGAAGTGTAAACAGGAAACGAAGAGCATTTGAAGATTAAAGAAAGAAATTCGTTTAAGACTAGACTAAGCAGTCTATGCAACCGGCCCTCGTTCACGTAGTAAAGTAACAGCACCCCTCTGTGCAACAACACACATGATTTGAGGAATCAGACAATCCCTACAATAATGATGCTTTGCAAACATCACTAATAAGATCACCGTGTCCTGATCTAAGCGGTCCTTCTCTACGAGTTGTCCTAGTAAGGCTGTACGTACCTCCTGAAGGGGGAACCGCCCCAGCAGACGCAGAGAAATCACAGGTCAAGCAGAGCAGGAGCCAGAAGAGATCGGAAAAAGGGAACGGCGGGGACGGATCACAGGAAACAGAAAGACACAGGAGAGGGAGACACAGGGAGAGGGAAACAGATTCAAAAGCGTTTAGTGCTCGAGAGATCACAAGAGCTCGCCATGCAGATTTGCAGAAAGAAAGTAAATCTTCGAAATTAGAAGTGATGTTTCGCTTGTGTTTTTTTGTTTTTTTTTTAAGGAGAAAAAAAAGTGCAAAGCGCTGCAATGAAATAGAATATCATGCAATGGCAATGCTAGAGACCCTTCTATGACTTTGGTCAAACAGAAAGTCTCCTGGCGCACATCAGGAGGGACTCACCCAGCTTGAGGAGCCAGCCTTCTCGGTCAGGGTTGAAGAAAGTGTGCGTCAGGTCATTCCCATCATCCTCTGGGATCTTAAAGGGCTCGTTCTTAATGCTGTCGTACAGATTCTGAAGAGGACACCCACATTGTTTATAAAAGCATTCAATGTGAATAGTTATTATTAAAAAAGCCTTGAAACACTCAGAGATCGGAAGTAGAGCCCTACGAAAACGGTTGATTAAAAATAGTCATTTTTAGTAATCAAAAAAGCAGGTTTAATTTATTGAGCTTGTGAAACCTACATCATTTAAAAATTTATTAAAAGATTATAAAACATAACATTCTTAGGGCCGTATGAAATCCATTTTATTTCCACCCCCAAATTATGTTTAATTATTTCTAAATTCTGTTTTTCCATTTTAACTTTTTTTATTGCTTGATTCAAATTTAATAAATCGAAAAGCACGTCTAAACAATTCAATAAATAAAATTTTAACATTTAATACAAATTTTTCAGAATTTTCGTGTTGCCTATTTAAATTTAGCTGGATTTATCAAAAATGTATCAAAACAGTGGTAATCAAATGAAAACATAAAGCATTAATGCATCTTTTCAAAAGTAATCGATAGAAAATGAACAATTTCTTTTCTTTTATTTTTTTTTGACAAATACAATGCTGCACAAAAGAGAAATATGATATTCCATACTGTAAAGTTTGAAACATTTTAATAATACTATTATTATTGCTTTGAAAAGTACACAGAGACCCACAGAACATGCAGACTTTAATAGCAGTCTTTTTGCAATTTAAATATTTACACACTGATCCATTTTAAGATTTGAATAACTGTACCGCCTTAATTATGCAATCGGTCAAAAAGCCAACAATATTTGTAATATACTTCAGTGCTCGAATTGAGGGGGGGCTGGGGGGATCCGGGACCCCCCATAAGAAGTAAAAAATAGAATTAGGGGGGTCCCTCAGATATTTTTATTTAGTAAAAAAATAGGGCTGCAACGATTAGTCGACAATAAAAAAATGTCGACAAATATCTCTGTTGTCGAGTAGTCGTTTGATCTCAAGTGACCTAACGTAAGGGCGTGCAATTCCGCGATTTGACCGCTACGGCGCTTTGGCGCTAGAGTTTAATGCAGCCCTGCAAGTGCGGTAAAAGAAAAAACAGCGCGAATTAAGACGGAGTGCAAACGAATCCGAAATAGCAAGGTTTGGCAAAGTTTTACAAAACTTAAAACCAGCAATGCTGTCATGTGCAATACATACAAGGCAGAAAACAGAAAAGCAGTGGGCTTATTAAACAATGCGAGCATTTTTTATGTGATTTGAGTTAAACTTAAGAGAATGACCTGTTTAGTTGGCTCCAAGTTCATTAAAACCACTATTTCAAAAGCTGAACTGCATATTATAGTAAGAATATGTATAACTCAATGTTTTAACTAATTGAAAAAGCTGAATAATAGTTCCAAACTTACTGATTAGCCGGCAAAAAAATAATCTTTTGTTGCAACCCTATTTTGTTTATGAAATGTTTTAATTAATTTTTTCTTATAAAACAAATGTGCCTGTCCTTTATAAAAAATGATAGAGTTTCTCTATTTATGTATTTGTCTATACCGAATGGGCCTATCAGTAGCAAAGTTCAATAAAATATGCATTTTTCATTGAAGTACCCCCTTCTTTCTTGTTTACTATCATTTTCCACAGAGTTAAAGCAATCTCATGCTAAATTTTAGGAAAATGTAAAAATTATCCGATTAGTCGACTAATTGTTTCAATAGTCAGTTACTAGTCGACTATTAAAAATAGTCGTTAGTTGCAGCCCCAGTAAAAAATAATAATAACAAATCTGATTAAATATGGATATGGTAAATTTCATGAATTGATTATTTACAATATATTTTTTAAGTTGGCTAGTTGCCATGTCGCTTTAAAGTGTAAACGCCCGTAAGCAATTTAAAAGAATAATTATATATAGCCTATATCATTCGTTAGCAAGCGTTTTTAATAAACACTATTTATTTATGCATATAATGTATACATATAGGCTTATACTATTTATATACTAAATATATAACCCATCCCCCCCCCCCAGAAAAAAAAAATTGGGGGACCCCCCATAAGACTTGACTCAATTCGAGCACTGACTAGGCTTATTTGACAACTACATTAGAAAGCAAGCTGGAGAAGAGAAATGCAGAGAAGACTTTTGATTTAACTCATCAAATTCAGTAACATTTTGTGTTACTTCTACTAAATACTATTTTTATGACTGGATTCCATAGGACCCTGCTGAAGTCATTCATTTTCATTATTTTATAGGAAAAAAAAACACGCACAAAAAAAACACACACACACAGTTCGCCTTTTAAAATCAATAATGTTGATGTATTTATATAACAGCATTTTTATAACAATATACTAATCATTCAAGGCGTTTACATGCTTTTTTATTCACGCACGTGCTCCAAACTACATTTTACAGCTCACACACACATCTATTTTTAGTCGCAATGAAGTGAAATAGTCGAGACATAACGACACGTTCACACTCACTCTGAGCAGATCCTCTGGTAAATCTCCCCCGTCATTGATGCCTCTGTTCATGCTGATGAATCGCTCCACTGTGGGCTTGTCCCGCACATTAGGGTTGTGCAGACTGGTGTTCAACATGATGATGGAGAACGACAGCACGTAACAGGTGTCTGAGGGGGTAAGACAGAGTTTAAGGACTGAGAGATGGAATGGTGTTCGTGATTCTCAGCATGTGGATGTTTTTCACTGCAAGACGAAGAAGTGCAGTTCGGATTCGGTGTCTCGTGACGATTCTCTCTGACCAATGGGTATCAGGCTGTGAGTGCAGAGACGCTCTGCGTGAGTGGTATTTACGACAGTAACATTAAATACAAGTACTCCACAGCGACTCTAGGGGTCGCTGTTTGACCAAAACGGAATTGCTGCATAGTGTGCCTTTAAGTAAGCTGTACCATGTAGAGGAAAAGCACCATAACCAGACAAACTTACTCAAATATGAGTATTCTGAGAATCTTAGAATCAGAATTATGAAATAACACAAATGTGACCTATTATATGTTGTGATAAAAAGCATGTGGGACATGTTGATGAAAGCCTCAGGAGCTGTGTGTGTGTGTGTGTGAGACCTGTGCTCTGGAAGACTCCAGGATTGCAGTGACAGTATCTCTGTGCGAAGGCCTCCATCATCCTGTCGATTTTCTGAGCCTCGCCTGGCAAGCGGAAACTCCACAGAAACTGCCTGTGTTGAGCAGAAACAGACAGATGCACCATGAAAACAAGCACAACAAAATAACTTATGAACATACAAAACTGTTTTGCATACAAAAAGCCCCAATACTAAATGAACGAGATGTTCCTCGACTAGAAACGAGATGTTCCTCGACTAATCAGGGTTATTTTCGTTAACTAAAAATGTTAAAAAATTAAATTAAATGTAAATATTAGTTAAATTATTATTAGAAACGTTGTCTCGAGATGTTCCTCGACTAGAAACGAGATGTTCCTCGACTAGTCAGGGTTATTTTCGTTAACTAAAAATGTTAAAAAATTAAATTAAATGTAAATATTAGTTAAATTATTATTAGAAACGTTGTCTCGAGATGTTCCTCGACTAGAAACGAGATGTTCCTCGACTAGTCAGGGTTATTTTCGTTAACTAAAAATGTAAACAAATTAAATTAAATGTAAATATTAGTTAAATTATTATTAGAAACGTTGTCTCGACAATAAACTGAAATAGGTTTAAGTGCTAAAATTATTAACCGGAAATAAATCAAAAATAAAACTAACTGTAACTGAAATGAGAATAAATTAAACCTAAAAAGCTAAAACAAATTGGGGGGGGGGGGGGAAATGAAGCACATAATGAAAAAACTAAAAATAAAAGATAATTAAATATATTAATAAAACAAAACTAAAATAACACTGAGGAAAGTCACAAAGTTTAAAGTTGATTTACCGAAGTGCTTGTACCAAGTTCAGATCTGTGAATTCGTGAAGATCAACAAAAGCCTGCAATACTTTAATATTGAAGTCATCTCTGAAAGAGAGAGAGAGAGAGAGAGAGAGAAATGTACATAAACCATTAACAAAATCTCTGTTTAAATCACTGATCTATTATATCTTATTATAAATCTATTAGTAATATTATATGATATTTTATAATGATATTATAAATCAGTAGTTGAAATATGCTTGTTGCTTTAGCTGTTAGAGCTTAAGTTAAACGCTTAGTTCACACACAAATGAAAATGACTGCATGATTTACTCGCCCTCAAGCCATACTCAGTGTATATGACTGCATGAGTAAACCAGGGGCTAATTTTAATTTTTGCGTGAACTATCTCTTTAAATCCTCTCAGAAAAGTTTCTTTAAATTCATCTCAAATAGACCTCTGCTTTGAAACAAAAATTAAATGTTGCTTACATGTTATTGCACTTCTTTTTCTTACAGTCACAAATAAAAACGTTTATTTAAAAAAAAAATCACTGATATAACGCAGTTGAAGTGCAAAGTACCTTTCACCCAAATAGTCTCCAATAGCAGTTTTATTGAGTCCTTCTCCTTTGTACAGAAACTGAGCGATGTCCTCTGAAGTGTGTCTGAGAAGCTCGTTCTCCACTAGGAATACAATCCCCTGTGAAAGAGGAACACATGTAAAAAATGAAGAAAAGATTCAAATGTAACCAAATGTTTCAAATTTCCCACATTTCCAGCCACAAAATGCCCTTAAAGGGACTGTGTGTAACTTTTTATGTAATTTATTATTTAAAATCAATATTTTTATTCATAAATATGTCCTCAATGGTGTACAAATACCTCTGGCAATTATCTGACTTATCCTCATAAACGAAGAATTTATTATATGTATATACATGGGACGGGTAAGGCTTCCATGTAGTTCCGCCATCTTGAAAAACTATAATAGCAGAGAGGGACATAAAGTACTAGGCAAACGCGTTCCGTGTGTTCGTTCAGCGCCAGCGTGACGTGATTGAACACAGCAGAAGCGGAGGAGCAGAGCGGTGAGAGGCGCGCGTCACTGTCCCGGCAAGTTTAAAAGCTGCATTGCAAATCCTCGTCGCCAGAAAAGTCCAAAAATAGATTTTAAAAGGAAACGTGACCGTAAATTACAAAACACACAAGTTAATGTCGGGAATGTCCTTTAGGTGGATAGAAGTAATTCAGGAGAACGAGACTCTGAAGTCCTGCTTTCTTCTCGACACGTAAGGCAATGTTACGTCTTAATTACAAGCTTTTTTCATTGTTTGGTTGTGTACTTTATTATATAGTCAGATGAACATTTATAGTTAAAAGTTGATGACATCTAATGTACGAAGGCTACTTCAGAAATATAACGTATAAAGAAGGCTTAACTACATATTACAAAAGTTCATGTTTTTCACAGTCAGTAATTCATACTGTAACATTCGTTTATTCGTTGTGTCCAGGGTGGGAAATTAGCACCAGCCACCAGCCAATGGCTGGTACTTTTTCAAAGTGGCGGGTGACTTTGTCTTGTATACCAGCCACAGTGGCAGGTAGATTGTAAAGCATAATTTGATTGGCTACTACTTAAAACATTTCTTGTAACGGATTGGACAGCTTTTGTCAAAGAATGCTGTTGCTAAGTAACAATAATGCACTTTTGTCGAGTAACTAATTTGAATGGTTTTCACCAAAAAGGTCGGCAAAAAGGGCAGACCTTTTCGGGACTACATTTGGACGTGCAAGTAAGTAAATTTCTAACTTGAAGTTGTGTTTTGTGATGGCTAGATAGCTATCATTCTTTAGTTTATCGCTATTTAGTTTAGCGATAGTTTTAGCAGCCGTGAGGATAGGAGCCAATAAAGTGGGTGCTCCGGAGCTTGGTTACGTGTCAGTTAAACTTTTCATCTCCAATCTTATCTGTATTTGTGAAAATTGGTGCTGTCCTGAGTTAAAAGATAGCCTACTTTACAGCTTTATTATTGAGTTAACTCTCTGGGGTCGGCAATCGCGCTGTCGCGTTTTGCTGGGGGTTTTTTTTCAATTAGCAGCAAAATACACTTAAATACTCCATTATTTATGGTCATACAGACTTAACTAATATTAAAAAATAAACTGTAAAATAACCATGCATAAAATTCTCTCCAAAATACAAACATGTACATACATGTTGCTCACATATTATGGTTGCCCTGTTTGTGCGGAATAGCGCTTTTTTTTAAGGGCGTACGCCCGTGAGCATTCACAGAGGAGCCAATTTGAAGATGAGGAGACGTCCGAAGATGATGATGACTCTGAAGAAGACTAAAGTGACTTTTTTCACGTCACTTTTTATTGATTTATTATGTATTTATGTTGTATTAATAATAATAAATAAATAAAATGATTTTTTTGGTTTTATTTTTTTATTGTCTGTCCAGTAAATCTGAACAGACAATAAAGTTAATGAAATCAAATCGTATCAAATTAACTGAAGCAATTCAAAATATGCTAGTGCACTTTCTTTTATAAATTTGAATTTCGGAAAAAGTGGCTGGTAAAAAAATATAATTGGCTGGTAAAATTGGGCATCCACCAGCCACTGTGGCTGGTGGGCAAAAAAGTTAATTTCCCACCCTGGTTGTGTCAGGTTGTTGTTCGAAATAACAAACCAGCTCACCCGAAGAAAAACTTGACGAAGTGCTAATCCTGTCATAGCTTTTCGGTACATAATGGTTACCGTAGTTGCAACGCGCAATTGAAAACGTGAGGCGCTGGAGAGCACAATTTGTTTGATTGCAAAATACATTTTCACCGCTAGATGGCAGCAATTCTTGCGGAAAAAAGTCAGAAAAACCTACACAGGATGTGTTTTCACAAAACGCTAAGTCTTCTTTTAAATGTCTATCTAAACGAAATTAATAATTTTATTCAGAAAGGAATAAAATTGATCAAAAGTGACAGTAAAGACTTCTATTACAAATAAATACTGTTCTTAAACGTTCTATTCATAAAAAAAAAATCCAGATTTTTTTAGCAGTTTCCACAAAAATATGAAGCACCACAACGTTTTCAACATTGATAATAATGAGAGATGTTTCTTGAGCAGCAAATCATCATATTAGAGTGATTTCTGAAGGATCATGTGACACTAAAGACAGGAGTTATTAAGCTTTGAAATTACAGGAAAAAATGGATTTTAAATAGATTTCAATGAAAAACAGTTCTTATAAAGGGTAATAATATTTGATTATATTACTGTACCTCTGATCAGATAAATACACTGAAAGCATAAGAGACTTCTTTCAACGAATTTTAATGACCATATAAACAATTTGAGTGTGATAATAATGCTAGAAAACAGTGGCAACATGAAACACTCTTTCTTCTTTCTGTTATCTTGAAGTGTATTACTTTTTAACGTCACGTTTAGGATGGCTTACCTTTTTTGGGTCCATGTTGAATTTTTTCCTGCCCATGGCCACATGTCGACTCTTCTGTAATGTTTTACTATAACATAAAAAGACACAAGAGTGTGAAATACAACAGCTCACTTTACAGTGTTCAATGAACCTGAACACACAACATGGAGAGTTCAAGCTCACGTCAATGACTGCAATGTTCACACAGAGATAACGTGTGTGTGTGTGTGTGTGTGTGCGCATGTATTGAGTGTTATCTATCAGAGAAGGCAAATTAGAGATAAACCTGAGACTAAACCTGTATGTTTTTCAGCAACACTAGATTAATTACCGGTACTAACACTTTCTCTTGCAACGGTTAAACAATGGCTCATGTTTATAAAAAAAAATAATGACAATAATACAAATTTAAAAAATGTAAACAAAAAACAAACAAACATCAAACACCACGAGATTGTATAGAGGGGTGTGTGTAAAGAAAATCAAGTTACAATACCAATGTTAATCCCACTTCTCCCCAGGAAGTACATTTATGGCAGAGAAATAGGATAATAAAGAGATTACCCGACATAAGATCATTTTTGGGAACCTCAAATTGAACGTAATCTTTTCCAAGTGTAGATATAACATCAAATCCTGAAGCCAATGCGATGCTTTAGTTGGGTTTCCAACAGGGTTGGGTATCGAGAATCGAGTATCGATTGGAACCGGGACTAACTTTTCGTTTTTCCCGGAATCGTTCAAAAGTTAAAATTTCGATTCCTAGTTTCGATATTCACAGTCCGCCAACCAGAAGAAGAAACCGCTGAACAACACCAACGAAGAAGCGTCTACCGGAAGTGTTGGCATAACCAAGCGAGTCGAACATGAGTAGCTTACGTCGGCGGTCCAAAGTGTGGCTTCACTTTTCTAAAAATAACGAAATCTCGGCAAAATGCAAAATTTGTGACAAAAGGAGAATTTGTGACAGAAGGAGTATTTCCTTCAGAAAGGATTATTTCCTTCAGAGGGACCGTTGGTTAGCAAGGTTAGCTAAACTTTTTTGACCCTGCCTCTTAAAAGAATCGGAATCGAGAATCGTTAGGAACCGAAATCGAAACAAGGAATTGGAATCAGAATCGTTCAAATTCAAACGATACCCAACCCTAGTTTCCAATGTAATAACACTCGTCTGCGAGCCAATCAGGATGCAAAAGCAATAATGTTTAGTTGTCTTTAGTCAGATTCGATTCATCACCTGGAGCAACAAATATAGCAGTTTCAGCACATGGCTTCAGTTGTACTTTATATAATATATGGTTGACCAGTTGACCAGTAAACAAAACACGCGAGTCCGCTTCTCCAGTGTGACATCTTATACAGGTCTTATCAAAAGTAGGATTAAAAGAAGCAAACACTTTCTCTTCTATTCTTTTCTATATCTATTTATAAAAGAAAATGTACTGCGTTAGATTAAAATGGGAAGGGTCGTAGCACTGCATATTGATGTCCTATGGTTAGTTTAAAGGTATACTCCACTTTTTTGGGAAATAGGCTCATTTTACAACTCCCTCAGAATTAAACTGTTGAGTTTTACCGTTTTTGACTCCAACACCTGGCGGTACCACTTTTAGCATAGCTTAGCATACATCATTGAAGTGGACCATTAGCATTTCTCAAAAACAAAAATGACCAAAGTGTTTCTCCTATTTAAAACTTGACTCTTCTGTAGTTACATCATGCACTAAGACCGACGGAAAATGTAAAGTTGCGATTTTGTAGGCCGACATCGCTAGGAACTATGCTCTCATTCCTGCGCAATAATCGAGACACTTTACTTCCACTTTACCATGGGTCTCATTCATGAAACATTCGTAAATATACTAGTAAATATGAGAGTGATTTGCGCGTAAAGAGACCTTCCCGAAAACTCTTCTCCTGATTCACAAATACTTCGTAAACGTCAGATGTGATAGCGAAATGTGTGTGTGTGTTAGTGAATTCCAACCAGTCGTGAATGGGATGCGCGTGCACCTTCATTCTCAATTACCATAAATCCCGCCCATTATATCCGACTGACATCTATATATAGGCATATAATAACATGAATGCGAATGAAAAAGAAAGATTTCTCCGATACAGAAATTGAAATTTTATTATCAGAATTTCATTCAAACTGCCAATTTTATTTTCAAGCGTACATAGTGGCCTATCAGGTCCTAAAAAAAGGACGCTTGGCAGCATATTACCGATGCAGTTAATGGAGTTTCATCTGTTAATCGAACAGTCCCAGAAGTGAGAAGAAAATGGTTCGACATTAAGCTTGACAGCAAAAAACGAATTAGTTCACTTCGATTGTATTCAAACTGGAGAAGGACCGCCATCGATCACCAGATCTGCTATTACTGACTCTCATAATAGAAGTAAAAAGAAAAACCGTATGTAATTACTATAAAATATTTTTTTCAAAATTAAAATTGAAAAAATTAGAATTAAAAATGCAGCCTTAACGTTCAATAACGAGCAAAACTTAACAAGCAAAACGTTCGGATGTTAAGCGCACCATTTACGCGTGGCTGGGAGCAGGTGTAGATTTCTTGCGTACCAACTAACATTTGGAAAATACGAACATTTTAATGAATCCGAAAAAGTAACACCAGAGCCACTTTACACACGATTTACACACAAATTCGTTCTGCTCGTGTTTCATGAATGAGACCCCACGAACGCAGCAGGCGTAATGATATGACGCAGTGCCTGAAAATAGGCTACCTTCCGTCAACATAACTACACAAACTTAGTCCCGGTCACGTTGGAAGTTTCCGAGCTGGGGACTATTTTCAGGCGCTGTGTCGTATCATTACGCCTGCTGCACTCATGTTACGGAAGTAAAGTGTCTTAATTATTACGCAGGGATGAGAGCATAGTTCCTAGCCATATCAGCCTTCAAAATCACAACTTTACATTTTCCGTCGGTCTTAAGGGCCGTACAACCGGGACGAATATCGCCGCACGTTATTCGCCAGCGTTTTTTGTGTTCACACCCTAGCGATTTTCGCTGACGCTGAGCCGAGTGAACATGCAAATTCATTCCCTGACATTAGATGGCGCCCACATGCTCTGCAATACCACTCCATAACAGTTGTCTTTTATCAAGACGTTTGTAGTTGCTGTCGCGTTTTGTCAAATAGTTCTTTATGTTCAAGCACCAACGAGAACAGCAGCTCTACATTCATCAACATTGTGCGTTCCATTCGACCGTAAGTGGACTGTGAATTGGACTTCACAGGGTATTTCGCCATCTTCCAATTCCGATTCCAATTCGAAGGGAACGAACATGTTCAGTTCGAAGGGCACTGCAAACGGCATAAGGAATAAGGGAACATCGATACATCACTTCACAGGAAGTCAGTGAAGTCCACTTCAACTGATACACCGTGTTCAGGGAGTAGGGAGCAGTGAACACTGTGTAGGGACCCCGTCGAATGGAACGCACCTATACATACATCGGCGTATATTTTCTTCGCCGTTACGTATGTGTGCTCGGCAAGACCGTTTTGTCTTTGAACGCCCCCTAGTTGTGTTTTACTGTAACTTCAGAAGCTCCAAACACGTGAGCAAAAGCTCCAATCTCATTGGTTGGAGAGTTTTTGATGCGGCGCGTCAAACTAAAAAAAACGAACCCGAGGCGTTTTTTAAAAAATGAAGCTTTTACGCGTGGCATTTTAAGCGTCGGTGTGCATACTCACATTGGTGCCCTTTGTTTAAATGTCGGCGAATATCACGCGTGAAATTCGTCCAGGTGTGAACAGGCATTTATGGCGTTTTTCCACAACACAGTACCAGCTCGACTTGACTCGGCTTTGTTTGGTTTTCCACTGTGTAGAACTTGTACCTATTCCTGCTTTCGGGTACTTTTTTAGTATCACCTCCGGCCAGGTTCTGAGCGAGCTAAGGCGAGATGAGGCGATACTAAAATGTGACGTGAAAACAATGCCGACTGCTGATTGGACAGAGAGAATCGTCACCATTCACTGCGTCATCATTGTACGCGCCAGAATAGATGGCGTATCCAAAATAACCTGCCATTTTTAAATAATTTCCCCAGAGATAGTTATTAAACTTACTACTATTATTATTATTATGGCAACTCGGAAGAATATGCCGTGGTCAAACGAGGAGGTGCAGACTTTCCTTTGTTTGGTGCCTAAGAGAGGGTCCAGCGAGAGCTTGATAGGGCAGCGAGGAACGAAAGGCGTCGCTATGACGACCGGGTACTATTTGTGGCGGTACTGTCTGCAATGGAAAACGGAGCGAAAAGCGAGCCGAGCCGAGCCGAACTGGTACTGGTAATGTAAAAGCGCCATTAGTGCATGATGTAACAGAAGAGTCAAGTTTTAAAGGGGTGGTTTACTCCTCTTTTTCTTTGCATGATTGTGTTTATGGGGTGCAATATAACATGTATTCGTGGTTTTTCTTTTTTTAAAAGTCTTATTTTTCATAAACTTCACCTTTACTGTAAGCCGCGCTCTCCTCTGTCCCCTGAACGAGCGGTTTACTTCCTGAGTCTAACACTCCCTCAGAAACACGTCGTGGGCTCAGATTGGTTCGTTTGGGCGGGTGTGTTGTGATTGGCTAAACTGTCGCTCACGTTGTCCGGAAGGTTAACGCCTATTACCTTAACGGGGAAACGCCAGCTCCGGTCCAGATGTAAATAACGGTGTCGAACTGCAGTATCAGTTTGAGGCAGAATCAGACCGATAAAGCCGCGATGAAGCGAGTCAAACAGAACCTCACCACACACAGCTCTTACTAAACGTTTCTGAATGATAATTTGACATATTTTTTTAACCATTTACACGTTTGTTTTACACAATAGCATCTGACTGGCAACGATAGCATCTGACTGGCTACTAATGTTAAACACAAACAGCGTTGGCAAGTTTACGTTCTTGATCAAATCGAAAATAACGTCATAAAGCATATATACATGAAAAAAAACGTTTAAAACATTAGTAATTATACAAAATTCAGGTCCATAATGTTTGTACACGTTTATTGTAGACACAAAATACTAGCATAACTAGTAGCCTAGTGGCTATAAAGCCAGCGCTGGCATTTTGAAAAAATAAAAAATAAATAAAACACAGGCTAACGTTAGGTCTGGAATTATACATGCAAATACATTTAAAACGATGAAGTCTTAGCCTACTTACAGGTTGTGGTCCAACAACTGCTGCCTCTGGTTTTAAAGTTGGATCTGCTTCATTGTTTATTAACAGTTTCTTGCTGCATTGAACTCGTGGAGATTCTGGAAGCTGTCTTCCGTAAAATGCGCAGCACAGAGAGCTAGATTACGATCGTCACTTTCAGGAATATAATCAAACATAAATTGTATCCATTTTTGATGAAGTATAGCATCCGTGGGAAGCTTGAAACACAGAAGACCTGACAGCTGCGTGAACACAACTCACTCGACGTGCTGCTGAAATATGCACATTAGGGGTGGGAATCTTTGGTCACCTCACGATCCGATCCGATTCCAGAACGATTCTTTATATTACCCCCCCCCCCCCCCCTTATTAATTCATTAGTTTAGATAATTATGTAGGCCTACTTTTTTTAATAATTAAAAAATTTCTACAATATAATTAAAACAGTTGTATGTTAAGAATTTTAAACTAAAACAAACAAAAAGTGCTTTCAGTAGCCTATAGATTATCTGAACGTTTTCCATTCAAGAACTGTGAGGGAATTTTCTTCATCTTTAGCCTGTTATTTTTTTACTATGACAACATAGACTGCGGGAGATCTATTAAGCTGTATTCGCGCATGCATCTCTTTTGAAATATAAGAAGTAATGTGGTTTGTCCTTTCCGTTTAATCCCTTAAGACATAAGTGGCTGTGTTTACGTTAATTTTGCTCAAGTACATTAAACCACGGAGACGCACAGCCGCATGCGCGAGCAGTCTACACAAACAAAGCGCGCGTGAGGATGTGAAATTGAAAGCAGCTTCCGTTAGTGAGGTTCATATTTTAAATATATAAGTCCACAGCATTGTAAACCACATAAATGATGACTTCGTAGAGCATTCGTAAGGAAAACATACCGACAGGCAAGTACAGCACACTTCAAGTGTAACATCAAACAAATGCGCGTCTCTCACAGCGCGTGCAATGAAGCCAGTGAATGACCTCGTAATTCGCTTCAATCCTTCCGAACTTTATGAAAGATTATTTCACGGAGGGTTCGAGTGGTGTATGTAGGTCTACAGCAGCCTATATGAGAAATTGGATGCAAGCAGAATACGGTGTTTCTAAAGCAAACTCAGCATCATCGCACATCTGCTTAAAAACTAAGCTCAGAATCGATTCTTAAATTCTCAGAATCGATCCAGAATCGTTGGAGAGAGAATCGCGATGGATCGATTTTTTCTCCCACTCCTAATGCACATGCCCTTTCCTGCATATTCCGGAGGGAGTGGTTGATGCAAATGTGCGGGTTAGTGACGTACCATAACCCGTTGTAGTCCCAATCGAGTCGTTTTTGTAGGCGTTTACACTTCCTGGTTTTTAAAAGACGATATCTCTGCTTACATTGAACTTTCAGCGCTGCAACTTTGCAGATACTGTTCATGCACCATCAGCAACATTACACACTATTTAAAATGAAAAAAGTGAAATCGCAATCAACCCCCCCTTTAAATAGGAAAAATATCAAAACACTTTGGTCATTTTTTTTTTTTGAGAAATGCTAATGGTCTTGTCCGCTTCAATGATGTTTAGCTATGCTAAAAGAGGTACCGCCAGAACCACAGATCAGCTAAATGGATTCAAAAACTGTAAAACTCAACAGTTTAACTCTGAGGGAGTTGTAAAATGAGCCTATTTCCAAAAAAAGTGGAAGATCCCTTTAACTGCTTCTATTGTTCTCATTTGTAAGCCGCTTTGGATAAAAGCGTCTGCTAATTATGAACAACTGTAAATGCAAACTAACCTGCCCTCTGTGCTGGTCTCCAGCCCCTCCACCTCTATAATGGCTTCTCTCAGCTCCTCTTTCAGTCTCTGGATCTCCAGAATCAGCGCTCCTTTCCTGCGCCGGATCTCCTCCAGCTCGGAGCGCTCCTCTGGGCTCAGGTCCGCTGGGACTGCGAAGAGAAAGAAAGAAATGAGGTCACGGGGACTTGGATAGGAAAGGAACTGAAAAGACCGTTCACTCCACCAAGGCCTCTTTAACACGAACCCCCCGTTTGCTGATTGGCCGGTGTCTAATATCATTCACTGTATGAAGCGAGATGGAAACGTGATGGGGATTCGGGACACATGCACAAGTTAACGCTCAGATTCTCTGGGGACTAAGACGACTCTTGCGACACCGGTGGGTGTTTGGAAGCTTTAAAGAGAGCAAGCCAGGACAAAACTGAGCTCAGAAAGCAACGTCTGCAGGCAGAGACACATACTCTGGTGTTGATCGAGGAACACACTTTCACAATCTTCAGCTCAAAACCCTCAAATGAATCACTCAAAAACACACTATTAGCTTCTGCTTCACATTAGGGTCTAAACGCTTCTATTTTAAAACATTTTCCCATTACAAACTGACTTTATCAGTGTGACAATTTGATGTTAGATTTGAACGTGAATTTATTTTGTAGATCCAAAAATATCAACCTCATCAAACCTTTCGCCCAACTCCACCCCATTTTAAAGGAGTAGTTCACTTAAAAAACAAAAAAACAAACAAAAAAAAAAAAACGTATAATTTACTCACCCCATGAAATCCAAGATGTCCATGTCTTTCTTTCTTCAGTCGAAAAGAAATGAAGGTTTTTGATGAAAACATTCCAGGATTTTTCTCCATATAATGGACTTCAGTGGGAACCAAACGGTTCAAGGTCCAAAAGACACTTTCAGTGCAAACTACAAACTGTTCAAAGGGCTTTAAACGATTCCAGACGATGAATAAGGGTCTTATCAAGCGAAACGAGCGCTCATTTAAAAAAAATAATAACCACGTTTAAGTTTTATAAGCTCAAATGCTCGCCTTGCTCTGTTCTGTGATGCGCGTTCGTGACTCTCCTGTTCGAACTCGTTCATCAAAATGAACAAATCTTTTTCCTTGTCAATTCGTTCATTTCGTTCGTTGAATGAATCAAAAGACTCGAAAAAAGATTTGTTCGTTTTGATGAACGAGTTTGAACGGGAGAGTCACGTATGTGCATCACAGAACAGAGCAAGGCGAGCATTTGAGCTTATAAAACTTAAACTTTGTTATTTATTTATTAAATGAGCGCTCGTTTTACTTGATAAGACCCTTATTCATCGTCTGGAGTCGTTTAAAGCCCTTTGAACAGTTTGCACTGAAACTCTTATTTGGACCTTGAACCATTTGGTGCCCAGTAAAGTGCACTATATGGAGAAAATCCTGGAATGTTTTCATCAAAAACCTTCATTTCTTTTCGACTGAAGAAAGAAAGACATGGACATCTTGGATGACATGGGGGCGAGTAAATTATCAGCAAAGTTTTTAATAAAGTGAACTACTCCTTTAAGTATTTTATATATAAAATAAGTTTTTTTTAAACCTAAAACAGCAGATTATATATCAGTTTTGAACCTATATATTTATAGGTACAATATATATAATATACATCTGCTATTTGTATATATATATATATATAATTTTTTTATTTATATATCTACTTTTTTCTCATTTGCAAATCCTAAATTTGTACATGGATACATAAAAAAAGAAAGAAATAAAGTTGATCTTGAGAAGGTCTCAATATTTGGGGGGTGTCTCTCAGTAGGACTGGATCTAGATGAACTGAAGCTGATGATCATGTTCTCCAGCATGACCTGAGATGATCTAAAGAGTCTGACCCTCTGCATAGAGTCACAGGACCGTGACCGTCTCCATACCGGCGTGATGACTCCGATCTTCACCCAGAAGGAACTGGATTAAATATTATGAATGTTCAGATTCCAATCAGACTTCTGACCTGTAATGCTGCCTGAATCATAATCATACACTTTTTAGTGATAGGCCAGAGAAATGGCCCCTGACTGAACCTGGTTTCTTCCAAGGTTTTTTTCGTCTTCTCAATCTCCATTCTGTCACCGATGGTATCTGGGTTCCTTGCCCCTGTTGCCCACGGCTTGCTTAGTTGGGGACATTAATATTCATCAATATTATTGATCTGCCTGCTTTGACACCATTATATGAGAACGGAACTCAGCTGGTCAATGACATCATTGTTTTTAGTCCAGAGCGGCTATTGATAAATGATTTCTAAAATGGAAATTACGCAACACTGACAATGACCATCTTCTAAAAATGATGTACAGCCAAAACAATCTGAGTTACATTATTTTCCTGCTATGACTGTTTGAAACAATCTGTATTGTAAAAAGCACTATATACATTTAAATGACTTGTCTTGACATCCATCTACTTAATAAAACAAATATCACTTGTTTAGGCCACTACTGTAGGCTACATCTGGTTAGTTACACATCATTTATAGCTTCATTATAAGGTTTCTTTGTTGTTTAAATCCTAGGTTTTCAATGTGTTCTCAAGACTTTTATGTCTAAGTACAGGCCTCATCTTCCAGTGAAGAATTAAATGTGCAACAGACTGATGATGACAGATGACAAGCATTTCACTCTGTGTGCCTATATTAAGTTCATGATTAAAAAAAATAAGTTATGACAAATCTGACTCCTTAAAAGCAACAGAAACACTGTTAAAAATCCAATAACGCCACCGAAAAGATGTATGATGATGACCATCTGATGAACTATGACATCATGTCGGCACGACACTAACGAAATACACAGAGTTGACACGAAATTATTCAGCCTCTGATAAAAGCAAAGAGACACGATACAGATGTAAACAACTGAAGGAGGCCGAACATGAATGAATCCAGAACAATGACTGGACATGGACAGATTAATGATGCACTAAAAATGGAGAGACGCTAGATGTGACAACAAAAAAAATGACATTTGGTTTAAACCCTTTAAAACAGCAAAAACATCCTTCTACGTGAAGGATTTCCCAAGCTTATATACAACAGTCCGTGATGCGGCACTAAACACAACGCTAAACCAGCTTTACTTACTGTAGTCCAGGTCATCCATTTTGGGGGCTTTGCTTTTAGGCATATATGTGTCGGAATCGAATGTCATTCAATAACCGAGAGATAAGGATATATAAAAATATACCCCACAAACGAAAATGAAATAAATAAATAACTAGGCGGAGGACCGAACGGGCTCAGACAAAGGAGGAGTTGAGAACGGAAGTTGCGCCAGTGTCAGCCAGTGAAATTTACGACCCGGAAATGCCGCCATTTTAGTAAGGGCAGGTTCTGTTTGGTTCGTGAAGAAAAAATGTGTTTCTAAAAGTATAGACTTGACTAATTAATAGTCAAGTAGTACGTAATATTAGGCGACAACTTTTAGTTTTAACACATGATTATGTTGCAACCAACAGAGGTAACAGTAAGCTCGTTGTAACGCCGACAGTACATGACATTGACAATATCTTAAATTTACTTTACAAATCAATAACCACCACCAGCTCCTTCTTCTTTTCCACCCCATTTCAAGTATTTTAATTCAAAGAGGAACAAAATTTAAAACACCTCAGCAAAATAGGATAGCCTAATTATTAATCTACTAGTCTACTTATTTCATACAATGAGGCATGCCAAAAAACTATGTTCTCATAACAACTAGCTAATGTGTGCTATAATAATAGTTATAAAGTAAAAAACATTTAGGCCTTGATGAAAAAGACGTTTTGCCTTAGTAGTTCAGAAAATAGATGGTATGGTGTTCATAAATAAAGTGGCGTTCTTTTCTTTTTCTTACAAATTATCATCATACAATAATGTAATTATAATATTGCATACCCCATATAAATAATAAAACAACACATATCCAGCTGTTTATATAGCCAGCTGTTTTTTGTTTGTGAGTGTTTTTGTCCAAAATGAAACTAATGCATATTGTCAGAAAAGGACAAGATTGGCTAAGATTTAAACTTTCTTGCTCTTTACAACTTTGAGAGAGTTTATGGGTCATTATCACTATTGGGTTGATCCAATCTAGTGTTTTTCTAGTCTATATAGACCATTTCAAAAGATGTAAACAACACTGGTCCAGAAGCACTTCCTGTTTCAGTTTGTAACTGTTTTCTTTATTTCACATGTAAAGAAAACTTTTTAAAGATGTTTGTTTAACTTTTGATTCAGTTTTAAATGTTCTGTTGGTTGTATTTTATCCCAGCTTTTATGTAGTGTTAAAAAACTGAAACAGGAAGTGCTTCTGGGCCAGTGTTGTTTACATCTTTTGAAATGGTCTATAAAGCTTCTTTTGGAGAAAGTAATACAATTCATGTAACATTTGCTGATATGGTATATGATACATGTATTTCGGCTCACTTTGCCTTAAAAATAATAAATATTTTCACACATACCCATCAAAATTTCACATACTATGAGGTTTACCAGTTTAAGAACCTCTGTAGTAAAATATACCAGATATGTTGAATACATAATGGTTTTCTATGATTTAAGTTTTAATAATGCAACAGACTTCAGTTAAACAAATATAAAATATTTCACAGAAATAACCACAACACAATTTACATAATTCTCAGAGAACAAAGATTTATTTTTTCCTAATCTAGTCTTGTAAAAAAAAGAAGAAAAAAAAAGATTGTCAAGGTCTCTTTTTAGCATAATGTCTTAAAATTATAAATATTCTCAAATAATTAAAAAAAAAAAAAAAACATGACCTCAGAATTTCAATTAGATATTCAAAATACTACATAGCAAGTATAACATTTGAATATAACAAAAATGCAGGAATTGACAAGTTACACTGTAACTGTAAGGGTGTGCCAGATATTACAGGAGATTATGAAGCTTGTTTTGTCATGATGTAACAGTACTATGAACTAAATGACAACTAAAAGGAAAGATAGTTGTTGGAACAATACTGTATCTGGGAGATGCAAGTGTAAAAAAAAAAAAAAAAACGTACAGTAAAAGTAAAATGTATGTGGTCAAACATTTGTGTATTATTCAGCCTTGTGTGGCATTGATTCACTTTACTCTGAATACATCAGAATAATGCTTGCTTTTATTGAGGACACTTGGTATTACAGGGATCTCCTGACTGGAAAAGTCCATAAACACTAACCAAAGGGAACATTGACAAGGCTCCTAACATAGAGCCCAGCTGCACCACAGCTCCACACCACACGAGGGCGCTGTGGCCTTCATCTCGCAGGATCACTCCAATAATCACCTTCACATAGGACAGAGTGAGGACAAATATGACCCAGGTTATGACCTAAAGATCAAGAGAGAGAGAAAAGAGAGATTATGTGATGCTGTTGCCCTCACATCACATTTGTGATGAAATATGTAGCAAAAATGTTGAAAAATGTTATAAGAGTTCTAACTTTGAACTCCTTTAAACAAGGTAAATGTCAGTGCCAGTAAATTTACTTTACAGTCAGATTTACAGGTCTAAATGAATACTACCACTGATGGAAAGCATGTGTGTATGAGAACCTTACAATGAGTGCTGCGCCGAGGTCATGATCGACCAGCAGAGGGCAAGGGCTTAGTGCTGCCATGGCCATTATATACGCTCCGAACCCTGTGCCCGTCACCGTCAGAACCGCCATCAGCACCAGAGACCTTGGACATAGTTACGTAGTTGGATGAATTTGTATAATAAAAGCATGTCAGCCAGGCAAACATTTCTTGGAAATAGAATAGTTGAATTTTAGCAATTAACATTATTATTTCCTGAATTTACTTCTGCGGGGCATATTTGGGCTGTGTTCTACTTCACTTTTAGACATGCATTTGCAAACTTCCCTAAGCACTTCCCTGAATCCCCGTCACCATTTTGAAGAGAGTTCCACATTGTGAAGTGGGCGAGGGAAGTTTATATCATGTATTATATCGTATGGGATCTATGCACGGCGGTATTTCCGGTGAAGATGTAAGGATGCTCGATAACTTCCGCCGATCGTAGAGTCCAATGCAATACTGAGAATTAATATTGAATTTTATACTCCATGGTTATACGAAAGAAACGTTAGTCACAAAAACAGATAAAACAGACACCCCTCATTGTGTTTATGCTTCTTTTTAAAATTATATTAAATAAACATAACTATATATAAAATTAAATCTAAACGTATGTACGTTTCGTTTCAAAGACCGGAGGACAGTAAATTTTGAAGACTCTACCATAATCCCGTTTTCCTCCACTTTAATCTCCACAACCGGAAATGGACGAGCGTCCTTGCGTCAAATGCGGAACTTATGTGTGCATATAGCTCATTCAGTAGCTCTGAATTGTCAAAACTCCATTCAAACTGCTTGCTACGGATGCGAAAAACGCAGAAAATCGTATCCGATTAGATTTTTTTTTTAGACGGACAAAAGTTTCGGAGGCAGTGTGCAAGCATGATTGACATAACGTGAAGTCGTATTTATTTTTTCAACATGACATCATGACTTTTGCGTAAACATACACGCCCCTTTCGAGTCAAGTGGCGTGTTCTCTCTACGCATTTTGAGCTATCCGCGTGTGTGCGTGTTTGTCTACGCCATTAACGTTCGCGTCATTCCGCGTGTCCGCACACGACGTCAAATGTCCAGTCATAAATGCCATTAACCGCAGTGACGGTTAAGTTTAGGGATGTAAGTCATATATCAGGGTTTCTGCAGGTTTCAGTAAGTCAAATTTAAGACCTTTTTAAGACATTTTAAGACCATAAACATTGAAATTTAAGACCTACACGATGCATTACCAAAAATTTAAATAAGAAAATATTCGGAAAAAAAATGATTTTATATAATATGCGTGTGTGTGAAATTTGTACTTTGCATTTTATACTGTAAAAACACAATTATAGTTGATTTTAGTTTGATCATTCCCAGAGATGAAATGGCATGAACATTTCATTTCATGATTACTATGAAATCAATTTGCCGAATGTATGTCTAAACCCAGCGAATAAATTTAGCATGAACATGCACTTTTTGTTTACATAAACATTAAAATACCATTAAAATGATGGCCAGATTTTAAAGGAGTGTCTTGCAACAGGTTAAGTCAAAATAAAGTCTTCACAAAAATAGTTTTATAACCAAATAAACCTCACGTATTTCAGCCTTTAAATAATCTTTTATAAAAAGATTGAGTCAAAAAATGATAAATTACTGACATTCACATCCCCTTATCTTTTATTATTAATAGAAAAATTTGAGCCGATTTTCCTGTTGCGTCTGTCGTTGCTAAGCAACCATGCACTGCGCTCTCCATAACAACAAAGACGTTTTAGTAGCCAATGGATTTCCACCACGGGGAAACGCTTGCTGTAACGTTAGGTCTGCTACAAGATTTATTCACAGGGAAGACAAAAACGCCGGTAGTGTTCGGGTGCACCGCGATCCTTCATGTTGACTGAGCTTTCAGTGTTGTTACAGAAGGGACTGATTGGTTGATTCTTCGGTTCGTTTGCGGCATTCTGAATCTGAAATAGGTTTTTTCAGTCTCGCTGTGGATGCGACGCACCAATATTTGAATGAACTTGAGCGCGCAAACCTGGTGTTTGAACGGCCTCTTGGCGAGCTACCTCGTATCAAACCACGAGCTAATGCTAGCGTGCGAGCTGCGTGTTTGAACTCCGCTTTGTAGGCTACGACTCAATACTTATTTGCTACTTTGTAATAACTTTCTGTGGCCAGAGTTTTGGCAAATGAACGAGGGTAAAATCTTTTTAAGACCTGACTAAATCAAATTTAAGACCTCAGATGAAAATCTAGCCGTTTTTAAGACTTTTTAAGGCCTTAAATTTAAAGTTCAGAATTTCAGACTTTTTAAGACCCCGCGGACACCCTGTATATTTATATAACGTTAAGTCAACGGCGTTCATAAACACACTGAAAAGCGATTATGCGTCTTGATAGCACGCCAAAAATGGAAATAGGAATTGGCGTGTCATACACACGCTACTTCATGAGATCAGTCTGATTTTTTAATGTGCGAAAATTTCGGGCGTGAATTTCGAACTCAGCGTGCCTTCACACTTTTCGAATTGAATTTTTAAGTGACAACGTTGAGAAATATAGTATGGCTTCAACTTTAATTAGTAGAATCTCTAATTTCAGGTGTTTCTTACTGTGATAATTATATTATGGAAAGGATCAAGCTACGCTGCATTATTGCATGCATCCCCTAGGAGAATATTGACAAGTTAATTCTTTTTCCTCACCTGATTGGTACAAACAAGGCAATGAAGCATGCCACTGGATTCGCAACCGAGGACAAAGTGGCTGCAAGATGATAGGCTTGATTTCCATAAGGCAAACATGAGTAAGACTGGACTGAGGGCAGGACTGCATTGGTCAGTGCATTGACCCAGGCCAGAACTACAAAAATGAAGACCAGCTCTGCTCTGCTGTAGGTTCCTTTTCCAAACGAGCTGAGGCGCTTTATCACTGGGCCTTCTGGGAAATCCAGCATGGGTGTCTGCTCTGGAGTTTCACTGTGCGGGGATTGACTTAAATCAATCTTCTCCACCCGCTGAGAATCACCAGTATAACCTTTACTCTTGTGTTCCCGTTCCACAGCCGGGTGGAGATTGAGTAACAGGAAAGCGCCTAGGCACACCATCATCATCGCACTCAGGAAAAGGAAGAAAACCTGAGCGGAGAAGTTGGCCGGCTGGTAGTGTGCCTGTAGTTCTCCACCGGAGCCCCAGGATGAGTTCTCCACGCTAAAGTTTGCATTAGTACTTGCGTTTTTACAGTGGACGACCCCTACACCTTGGATAAGAGCCACCAGCGCCGGGACCAGACCACTTAGACCTTCTCCAATGAAGTAGGTGGTGAGGTACTGAGGCCGTAGACGCATCATGAAGGGTAAAAAGGTGACGGATGAGGTGCAGTCCACAACAGACAGTAGGAAGCTGAGGGACAGTAAGGCAGCACTATGTTCGCCATCTCCAAACGTAAGCGTGTGCTTCCAGAGGAAAGCCAGGAGTAAAGTGGCCACCACACCGACCGTCACGATGGTGTAGATAACGGGCCGCTCGTCCAGCACGCCCGGTCTGAAGCGGTGCATGAGTGTGATGAAGAGAGGGCCAATGTTGGCCATCTGGATAATTACTGTGAGATAGGAGGGCAGGTACCAACCCTCAGGAATGGCAGGAACAATCAGAGGCAGCTCCACCCACATACCGTTAATGGCCACCCATGATCCAATGCCAAAAAGGCACGCCAAAACATGTGTGAACAGTGACATGATGAAGGCACTGATGTCCAAAAGGCAACTGGTTTTTAAAGGTTATCTGTAAAATGGGATAACAGGTAAAGGAATTAGTTTTACAATGATAGCCCCGACTTTTCTTTGACCTTTCAAGCACTGTTTTGATGTCAGAAGTCAAAACTGGTATAAGAGCAGCGCTTCTGTGTTGTACGTCACACGTAGGCTCACCATTGGCCGACATGGTCATGTGTGTGATGTGTGAGACGTACAACCGGAAGCGCTGCCCTGTTACACTAACTCGAGGCCCACAGAGAAGGAAATTAATAGTTGAATAAAGCAGGGCTTAAAGTGAAAAAAATTCTTCTGACTGAAATTTTTTTCAGGCCAAGTCATATTCCTGTAACTTTATTTAAATAGTCGAGACCAATAGCGTTTTAAGGAGAGATGTTTAAAAGCGATCTAATATTGCCAGTTTGCGTAATTTAAAAGCTATTTTAATCTATGAAAAACAATTACTTATATTGACAAATAATCAACCATATACATAACTTTTCAGTGCATGTTATTTATCTTATGAGACCAAACAATGCTAAACTATATTAATATATAGTTTGTGCCATGGCAAATCGTTTTGGCTGAGGGCAAAGTGAAGTTCTATAACTTTATTATGTAGGCTATTTAACTTTAACTTTGTAGCCTATTAGAGAGCTGACTTATGTTTAACTGAATAGTTTGCTTTATTTCTCATTGTATAGCTTATTATAGCCTACCTATTAGGCTACTTATACTTTTGAACGGGATATTATCATTAAAACTGACTTAACAAAAAAGACATGGTTGTGTAATTTTATATATTCTAAAATATATAAAATATTATATTACTATGCATTCTCTTCACTGTATGTGTACGCATAATACAATTAAACGATACAACCCTGTCTGTTTGTTAAATGTCAGTTTTAATGATAAATAATGTTTCATATTTTTAAAATGAAAACAAAAAGAAGCAGGTTTTAACTATATTTCGTGTTGTTATAAATATATGATAATCAATGTGCGTTGCCAGAACCACATTTGTGTGGCCATTTATATGTTTATGATAATAATTATGTTCATTTATAAATGAAAAGAGGCAGAGTTGATGACCGGAGTAGCCGCGTGCTGAGGCCCTGTTTACACGAGAACGCTCGCGGGTGAAAACGTAAAAATATCTTATCGGATGTGCCTTTCGTTTACACGGCGAGGGTGTTTTTGAGGCTCAAAAACGCAAAAAAGTGAAACCACCCTCCAGAGTGGAAATCTTAAAAACGCTCCACCGTCGCGTTCCCGTGTAAACGGTAAAAATGCAAAAGTCTGCTTGACAGTGAAGGTTGTACGCAGGCACGTTGACTTGGTGTTGTTGTTGTATGCACTCCTAGCCGCCTGAAGTGCATACTACATTGAATTTCACACTTTTGTGTCTCCATTTGCACGTGGATTTCCCACACGAAACACTCGTCTAAACGCAGAATTTAAAAAAAAGATGATGCAACGCCACTTTTGCGTTTTCTCTTCAGAATCGTTTCCGTGTAAACATAGCCGATAAAGAACGCGCTGTTAGCAGCGTCCTCTCGTCTTCGGGAGTTTGTTCTCCCGAGTCGAACTTGGCAAGTCTGAACTACCAAGGACGCAAGTCCGAAGTTTGCGTATTTGGTATTGAGAAACGACCAATATTGACCCGCGTTCTGTTTTCTATCATGGGACCGCAGCAAATGAGCTGTAGCCTCGCCTGACAAGATTGAGTGTAAAGGGAGCAGTTTTCCGTGAGCGGGAATTGGAA
Source organism: Cyprinella venusta (assembly GCA_038021265.1). NCBI lineage: Eukaryota > Metazoa > Chordata > Actinopteri > Cypriniformes > Leuciscidae > Cyprinella > Cyprinella venusta. The sequence goes on along the minus strand of CM075874.1, from coordinate 5,129,458 downwards.
AAACCGGAGTGGATCATGAGCGAAGTGATTACAGAATGCTTAGAGTGGAGAGAGGAACGTGCTTTCGCTCCACTCCAGGCTTTATCACATCCCCCCTCAGCACGGTGAATACGCATCATCTTTCCTTAATTTAAGAAAAATTAAAATTAAGACATTTATCACACTATTTGCGAAATGAAAGCCTATTTACGGCCTTAAAATTATGAAAAGTTAATTTAAGACTTAAGGACAGACGGGAACCCTGCAATTGACGGATATCCGTCCTAGACTCGCTGTAATTAACGGAAATCCGTCGTAGCGACGGAGAACTTTAACCCCTGATAAAGTCATTGGTTTTGTTTGTTTTTTGCACACAAAAAGTATTCTCTTCGCTTGATAAACTTAAGATTGAGCCACTGTATTCGGTCGGACTATTTTAACGATGTCTTTGACTTCTCTGGGCTGGCCTATGGAGGAGTGATCCAGCTCATCTTAAAGGGATACTCCACTTTTATGGGAAATAGGCTCATTTTACAACTCCCTCAGGGTTAAACGTTTGAGTTTTACCGTTTTCTAATCCGTCCAGACGATTTTCTGATATTTAGAAGAATATCAGTAACCAGACAGTTTCTGGTCTCATTGACTTCCATAGTGGGGAAAAAATATATATACTATGGAAGTCAATGAGACCAGAAACTGTCTGGTTACTGATATTCTTTTAAATATCAGAAAATCGGCTGAATGGATTCGAAAACGGTAAAACCCAACTGTTTAACTCTGAGGGAGTGGTAAAATGAGCCTACTTCCAAAAAAAGTGAACTATCCCTTTAATTTAATACTAAGAGGATTTGGGCTTGATGATCTCTGGTATAGATGGGAAAAAATGAATTCAACTCGCGTAGGTCAAAAGTACCAGCTCTTGGCCAATACTCAAAACAACACCAGTCTTTCTATAGCATATAAAGTTCAAAGTACTGACATTTGAACTGCAGTTTGACATAGACGTGACTGCATTGCAACAATCAGCATGTGGTCTATGGAGAGTGTGTGTGGCATATGGTATGCGGCTGCGTGTGCGTGCGTGTGTGTACGGTCTTATGCAAATTCTCCTCCTTGTAGGTTATTAATTAGAGCTGGATCTAAACTGCTGGAAAGTGAGCAAGATTAGACATCCCTGTTGTCATTGTGATGTCTGCCTTAGCATGCACCACTAATTGCACTGAAAATATTATATATATATAATCGCGATTAATCGCATCCAAAATAAAAGTTTGTGTTTACATAATACATGTGGGTGCACTGTGTATAATTATTTTGTATATATATATATATATATATATATATATATATATATAAACACACATGCATGTATATTTAAGAAAAAAAAAACATTTATATATAAAATATTTATATTTATATATAATATAAATTATATATAAATCTATATACAGAATATACATGAAAATATTTCTTAAATATATACAAGCATGTGTGTGTGTTTATATATCTAAAATAATTATACACAGTGCCCCCACATATATTATGTAAACACAAACTTTTATTTTGGATGCGATTAATCGCGATTAATCGTTTTGACAGCCCACACTTATATATATATACTTTGCTTTAACAAGTCCCATTTTTTGTGCAGGTTTCTGATATTTTGGTCTTATAATTATTTGAAATCACGGTAACACTTTACAATAAAGTTCATAATGTAACTAACATGAACAAACCATATGTTAGTTAATCAAAATACATCTGTTCATTGTTAGTTCACAGTGCATTAACTAAGGTTAACAAGATTTAAATAGTATTAGTAAATGTTCAAATTAATATTAACAAATATTAAAAAATGCTGTATAGGTGCAGTTCATTGTTGATGTTAACTTACCGTAATTATCACAGTTTGAGTCAGAGATGTCACATGACCTTTCCCATTCAAACTCAAGCCGAACAGCAACACAGATTACTTATAAACTCACTCACCACACATAATACTACACTAACCGTTCGTGTAATCACTTCTGTATAGTCACTGTGATAACCTTCCTTGTTTTATGGCATAACCGGTTCCTTCTACCAAATTGTATAAGTTAATCAATTCATCACATTCACAATAACCAGTTTGTGTTCATACCAGTGACAATGAACTCTCCAGTGCCCTTGAATCTTTTTCAGGTTCATTGGTTTACAAAAAAAACACACAAAGATACACACATACATCCCACCTGATTCTCCTGAGGTTTCAGCACATTCTGACAGCAGTTTGAACAGCCTTCAGCGTGAGTTTGAGCTCTGTGTTTCTCGCTCCTTGGCTCTCTCTGAGATCGTTCGCCTGATGGGAATGAGTCTACGCACGCGCGATCTGTGTGTAGGGGTCCTTTATCCCACTGGGCAAACATTCAAGACCATGTGCTCAACTAACCGACGACACGGGAAGGCATGCGTGTGTAAAGTGTGTGATGCAACTAATCCCTCCTCTCTCTCTCTCTCTCTCTCTCTCTCTCTCTCTCTCTCTCTCTCTCTCTCTCTCTCTCTCATAACAACCTTGACGTCGTTTATCGGAAACAGGAAGTGTATCTTATTACATGACAGAGGCTGAACCATAGGGGCCGAACTGACATTGAAACGATTAGTTAACCCTAGCTGTAAACTCATTCTAGCTATTTGTATTTACTAAATACAGCAGCTCACAGTCTTTTATTATAACATTTATTAAAGAAACAGTTTTGTGAGGAACACATTTTTTTTAGTCCCTCGTCATGACAAAGTCACAGAACCCTTGAGGAAAAGAAGTGCACTTAAAGGGATAGTTCACTTTGAAAATAATTTTTGATATTTTAGCTTACCTCAAGGGCATCCAAAATGTTGGTGTCTTTGTTTCTGCAGTAGTTTCAATTTTGATATTTTTAGGTCAAACCGTTCTTGTCTGTCAGTCATATAATGGAGGTCTATGGTCACCACCTCAAAGAGCATGCACAGAGAAGTCCAAATTAAACATGATTTAATGACTCGTGAATGTAAGTACACATTGATGGCCTAAGACACGAAACGAGCGGTTTGTGTGAGAAAACGAACAGTATTTATATTGTTTTTACCTCTTGTAAACACAGCCACGTCCAAGTGATCTGAGGACGTGGGCGCTTTGTGGTATAAATAGAATATAAATACTGTTGGTTTTCTCACACAAACCGCTCGTTTCGTGTCATCAATGTGTAATTAAATTTACGATTCATTAAATCATGTTTAATCTGGACTTCTCTGTGAATGCTCTTTGAGGTGGTGACCATAGACCTCCATTATATGACTGACAGACAAGAACGGTTTGACCTAAAAATATCAAAATTGAAAATACTGTGGAAACAAAGACACCTACATCTTGGATGCCCTTGAGGTAAGCTAAAACATATAAAAAATTAATTTCAAAGTGAACTGTCCCTTTAAGAGTATTTGCAATGTAGATTGAATTGTAGTGTGCACTTGTAGTGTAGACTACTTCAAAATTTAAAACACTTTATTTGTTGTTTCTTAAAACACTGACAAAAACCAAAAATAATAATAATTTAACTACACATTTGACATGATTTAAAGTACACGTTTTGATTAGTTGACTAACATACTAAATCACTTGTAATGTACCCGATTAAGTGTTTTATTTGATGTTACATTTAAAGTTGATATAATTCCAACTTCATCATTAGAAATGTGTAATTACAAATATATTTAATTACATGATATAAAAGATTATTACATTAAAGTTAATTTTAGTTATCTATAAATGCATCTCAGTACATTTAAACCATATTTCAAAGACAACAGAATTATAAAATTACATATAAAGCAAAAAAGCACTTAAGTTCAGCTACTAAAAATGTAAACAATACATGTTTATATAGATTGCAATCTCCATAATAAATACACTTTTTAAAAGAATGCTGAAGTGTAATACTTCTTTCTCAAGGGAACACGGGTACTGCCTGTATCATTACTAGTTTTTTTTTTTTTTTTTTTTTTGACATTTATTTTTTCTTTGTTCTCAGTGAAAGACAAACTGCAACATCTCAAAATTGTTAGAAATGTTAATATGTGACAATTTGTATCATTCTTGTTGAATGCAGCTGAATTAAAATAAGATTTTTATGTCATTTGTACAACAAAAGTTTTTTTTTTTTTTCCAGATGTATCATTATGTTGTATCATTACAGATCTAACTATGTATGATCAGATACATTACAGGATATATCCCAGGATCATAAAACTGTAAAGGTGTCACCTGAAAAATCAATGCAGTTTTGCGAAATGATTCCAACAAAATAAACTAAATTATTTTTCTGAAAACCAATGCCTCTAAAATAAATGAATTAAATGCGTTAATATTTAATTTCACATGTATCAATTTCAAAATCTTGTCACTGAGTCCATCAAATGCTAATCTACAATCTTATGTCCTTTTCATTACAATAATAAACTCAATAACTGTACACAAGACCTCTTTATATGTCTTTTGAACAATATACTTCATTATTTTTTAAAGTTAAAGTTGATTGCCGTGGGTTGCGGTTTAAACTGGCTCTTGTCATCCAGTTACTCAAGTCAAGAGCCAAGTGAGGCTTTATTGTATAAAGCTTAATGAGATCCTGAAAGCCTTTATTGTCACACAGTGGGAAGCTACACACATGGGAAGCACAATAATATTTAGAAGCTCTGAGAAACTCCTGGCATTTGGAAACAAAAACGCAAAAGAAAAGGCTTGGCTGTACTGAAGTTTATGGAAAAAATAATGTTACAGAACTGCAATGATCAGCTCTCTAACTCATGAATGAATATTATTCATTTGGAGGACAGCATTTAACTGAGCATAGCATTTTATGAATTCATTTTGCAAAAAAGACTAAAAAGAAAACTAATCTCTTTCTATAGAAAGCTAACTATCCTTTTGCACATTGCACTATAGTCTCGTATTGTAACACTACTTTTAATATAATTTCCTCGTTTTGCTTCTGCCTTATTTTCATATTTGTCACTATGGTAACACTTTACTTGAAGGGGCGTGCAAACTGACATGACACCTTCATAATCATGACATTACACGTCATGAATATGAAGGAAGTTTTATGCATGTCATTAAGTGTTATTCGCCTGGAAACCACCTAGCTTTATTGGTTAACATTACATTAAACAGGTTGGCTTTGACATTGGCTGTCATGAGGTCATTATAACTGTGTCATGAATATTTTTCGTGACCTCGACTACAGTGGTACACATTGAATTTGTCATTAAAAAGTTATGACTTCATGACAGCAATGTCAAAACCAACCACCTGACAGTTTAATGTAACCAATAAAGCTAGGTGCTTTCTTAAGGCCTGTTCACACCGGGACGAATTTCACGCGCGATATTCGTCGACGTTTAATGCCTCGTGACTAAACAATGGGCGCCAATGTGAGTGTTCACACCGACGCGAAAAACGCCACGCGTAAAAGCGTCATTTTTAAAAAAACGCCTCGGGTTCGTTTTTTTGGTTTGACGCGCCGCGTCAAAACCTATCCAACCAACGAGATTGGCGGGTTTGCTCACGTGTCTGGTACTTCTGAAGTTACAGTAAAACACAACTTGGGGGCGCTCAAACACAAAACGGTCTTGCCGAGCAGCACACATATGGCGAATAAGAGAAGATACCTATGGGCAAGTTGAATGTTGAGCTGCTTGTCTCGGAGCATAAATAGCTATATGATAATATTTATTTTAGTATTTCTGTAATAATAGTATAGTATGGGGTGACCAACAGTCCTGTTTTCCCGGGACATGTGTAAAACGGTCACTTTGTGCTTTATAGAAATCTGAGTTGAGATGGGAACTGCATATAGTGTGCGTAATGTCAGTTAGATTTTGACAAGTGAGGAGAGGAGATAACCGCTCTGCCGACTCTTTGTATTCTTTCTTTTATTTTATTTTTCTATTGTGACCAGATGTTTGATTGTGTTTTTTTCTCGCTCGATCCCCATGTATGAGGACGAGTGTAACGTTTGAGTGGTTTTATTAAACGCGGGGAAATACGACAACTCTCGTCTCTCGTGCATCTGTTCATCCGACAACTGTGCTATGTTTTTATCTCTGGGCAACATCTCAACTTTGCGTTACACATGTCCTGTTTCCACGTCCTCTCCTGGATGTTTTTAAGTGATGAAAATGTCCTGGTTTTCAAAAAAAAAAAAAAACTGCTGGGAAAGATCAGTTCTACAGCAAAATATAGATGGGCAAAAAAGGTGGCTGAGGAAGAAAAACAGGATAAAGAGGATGAAAACTAAAGATATAAATAGATTTTATTAGTTCGTTTTTGTAAGTTTGTGAGAGCTATTTTTGTTACATTTGGAGGCATTTCTTTTAGTTATTTATTATTTATATATTTATTTTTCTAATACATAAGACATTATTTCTATCATTATTTCATTCGTTTTTTTTAATCTGTCATAATAAAACATTGAGACATGAATATGATCACGCTAGTATAGTATTCTATTATTATTTCTGTTTTACATTAAGCGCCATCTAATGTCAGGGAATGAATTTGAATGTTCACTCGGCTCATCGTCAGCGAAAAACGCTTGGGTGTGAACACAAAAAACGCGTTGAAAAACGCTGACGAATAACGCGCGCTGATATTCGTCCCGGTGTGTACGGGCCTTTAAGTTTGATCATTAATCTGCTATGTCATTTTTATGACACATTTATGACAGGTTGTGTTGTCTTATTTATATCAAGTTGTCATGACAAAGACATCTCAAACAATGTCATATTTGCATTAAAAAATCATAACTGGGCGAATGACACTTAATGACAGTTGTCATAGACATGCATAAATCTTCCTTCATATTCATGACGTGTAATGTCAGTCTAATGCACACCCCTTCAAGTAAAGTGTTACCCTTTAGGCTTGTATTATTATAATTTGTTGGATAAAATTGATTGAATACACGTAAATATAGATCACAACTGTAAAAATTATGTCTGGAGCTATATTTGTTTTTAATGACCCTACAAGTTCAATTTAACCATGATAATATTTTAAATAATATAGATACTTGGTCAAGGTATTGACCTGACAACATCATTTGGCAAAAAAGGCAAACTACAGTTAGGTGTTTTTTTTTTGTTTTTTTTTACAATGTAAAAATGTTTTATCGAAAAACAAAAAGCACACAGGAAAAATAATACTTTGATCACAGCATAATCAGTTATTAATATTTAATAGGTTCTCTCTTGTTTTGCATGTTCATAATTTCTTTGACAAATATTATGCTGCACAATTCAGCATGCTTCATTACGTTACCACAAATAAAACAATCCACTCCGAACACAACTACGCAATATGCTTACGAAATCTGATTTTTAACAATATTTAAAGAGAGCATGAAGACATCAATATTCAGACCGGACATCACTTTATCACTTTTGGCCATTTCAAGAAATAAATAATACTTGATTTATATATATATATATATATAGTTGAGAAAATGTTCTCTCAAATGATTTGTTGAAGACTCCAGTCTTTACCAACATGCTGATCTGAACATTTAAGTTAAATAATGTTCACAATTATGTAGATTTGTCTGAATGATTTCCAAGTAACTGAATAAAAATAATGACGTAACTTGACATTGTTTCTCTACAAAGCATCTGGTGAATGAATAAGCCACAGAAATCTGCAAAGAGCTTTTCTACAACTAATAACCAATACAAAATGAGTCACATCAATGCAGACTATGGAGGATGAAATTGTACACTCACGTGTTCTTTTAACTGCTGTATTCTTCAATATAAGACGATGAGAGTCAACGCTCTGGATGAAGGAGAGAGCTGAATTGCTGCTGAATCAGATAGACGAGAGTAAGACGAGAGTAAAGCAGGAGGGAGTGTGTCAGACGCTTCATTTCAAGAGGCAGGACTGAGCAACACAGATTTCACAATGACAAAAGGAAAGCTTGCTTGAAGAAATAGTGAAAATCCCCTCAAAAAATTTTGTGCACTTTACATAATATATTTATATATAGTTTACTTATAATAATTGTGTTTTTTGACTTTAAATGTTTTTTTTTCTATTAAGGTCTATTTAATTGTGTCTCAACTTAACAGTACAAAATCCTAATGTGTTGTCTAAACACAAACCATTTATGTTAAGTAAAAAAATATGTACATCCAGAGGGTGGCAGTATAGTGCGAGACGACTGCCATTTTGCCCGAACTTAATTTTATTGTGTTCAATCTGCTTAAATCTACGAACGACTTAACTTTACTCAATCTGTTTGTGTTGGATTACATGATTTATTTGTGTTGCCTTAACTGAAAGTGGGCAGTGCTTTTAGTTCCCAGCATGCTTTGCATATGGTTGAATTAAGAGAGAATAAATGTTGAGTGTTTTTTTGAGGAATTTAGAAAAGGGGAAGACTTGATAGTGTGTAATAGTGTTTAATGTTAAATTACATTGGAATTATTAAACCATTTAAATTACAGTGAGTTACCATTGTGGAGAAGAGTGGAGCATTTTGTTTGGCTGTCGACTGATTACATTATTTTCTATTGCTTTGGATGAAAGACCATGTAAATCTTAGCATTCAAGATGCTAATATGTGCTACTGCTAGCAAACAGCTAGCTAAAGTTTATCAATATAATTAAATGTTACTGAATCAAATGAATATAAATGGTTGAATGAATATAATAAAATGTCTTTGAATCATGTCAGGAAGCGTTGAGACTACTTAACTTGGGTAATTTAAAATTACTTAATTCCAATATGTTGAAGTTACATGAAGTTATATGAACAAATTATGTTTGTTTAACGAAATCCAGTTATGTGGAACCTGTTGACGAAAAAAAAAATAATTAAAGGGTGCATATCATGCTTTTAAATCATTAAATTTTACTTATAAATCATACATTTGTGGTCTATATAAAGCATAACTGCAATGCTTGGGTCTGAATTCCTCATTATTATAGCTCAACAGGCCCCTTTTCTACCTCTTTTCTGATGTGCTTCTGTGAGCAACCCGTTTCGAAGCGTCCCCTTTAAATAAAAAGGAGATGCGTCTTTCCCCGCCCGCTCTCCAGGTCGCTGAGTTCACGTTCGGTTCAACTCCCCGCGTTCGGCCATTATTGTAGTTTGATAAGAGATATACGATTACTATAGTTTCAAAGAACATTTTTATTCACACGTTAACAAAATGTCAACAACGGAAGACTTGTCCATCAAGCGTTACATATTCGAGCCAGAGCGAGCGATTTGAAAAAGACGACGACAAACCTGCAGAACAACGTCTTCATAAGGATGCAGTGGTATGTAAAGTTAAGTTAACTATGTTGTGTTATTAGTGAAAGTCGACTATTTCTCTTGTTAAAACAAGCACACTGACAAGATAAATGACTACAGTCTAATCTTACCACTACAAATCTGTATTGATAATAATATGATAACTTACGTTTAGAAAAGCATCAGCAGCTAAATGATAGAAGGAATTTACCCCTCATTCAGACGAAGTCGATCGGCAAACCATTCTTTATACTGGCGGAGGTTGTTGAAGTGGGAATCCTTGAAGTGCTTCAGGTCACTACATCCAACAACCGAACATTTTGACTTGCCCTCTCGTAACTTCTGCATCATTGAGCTTGGACTACAAAATCGGAGCGAGAAATAATAATGGCGGATTGCTCGAAGTGTTGGACCGGTAGTCGATGTCCTTATTTGGCAGTTCCGCTGCAAATCCTGTGACGTTATTGTTCAAAAAAACGTCATAGAAAAAAGAAAAATCTGAACAGGTTGAAAAATATGACCAAAACAGAATATAAAGATATAAACGAAGCACCTGAAGAGAATAATTTCATCTTTTCTGTACTTATAAACACTCCAAATATACAACAAAATGCATTTACGGGCTTAAAAAGTGGATTTTGCATGATATGTCCCCTTTAAAGCCAATTTTTTTTTTTTTTTTGAGTGTATGTCATTCCAAACTCATATGACTTTCTGTCAAGCCTTCATGCAAACCTCTTTAATACAATAGCAGTTCATCATAGCAATCATGTCTTGGACCAAAAACTGGTCTATATGGCTATATGTTCTCGTATCATATCACCTGAAGGCATCTACTGTAGCTTTATACACTCTAAAAAATGCTGGGTTGTTTTAACCCAATTTTGGGTAAAATATGGACAAACCCAGCCATTGGGTTAGATTTTTAAATTACATTTTTTAACCCAATGGCTGGGTTTGTCCATATTTTACCCAAAATTGGGTTAAAACAACCCAGTATTTTTTAGAGTGTAATGTCAAACCCTGCATCGTGTGTTAATCGGCCATTTTAAAATCTTAACACCATCATAAATTGCGATCTGAGCAAACGTTCGTTCTGTTCAATGCTATTGTATGACATATGAAGACTTGGAAATTACTGTAGTATAAGTCATATGACACACTCTAAAAAGTGCTGGGTTGTTTTAGCCCAGTTTTGGGTCAAATATGGACAAACCCAGCCATTTGGTTACATTATTAACCCAATGTTTGCGTTTGTCCATATTTGACCCAAAATTGGGTTAAAACAACCCAGCATTTTTGGTGTATTTGGAGCCTGATGGAAGTGGTCATTGATTATGAAATCTAACAGATTGGTTTTTTTTTTTTTTTTCATTTCAAATTTACCAAAATTGACCCCTTTTTATTGAACGGATAAACAGTATTAATTTTAACAGTATTTATTTTAAATGATTTTTCTGAGCACATTTTCTGTCCATTTTTTTCAATCCATAATCTTTTTTTTCAATCCATAATCTTGAATCAAAATAACTTCCCCTCCCTCTTCACTGTAAAAAAAAAATATTTTCAAGATTTGTTATCACAACATTTTTTTCTTTTGTCAAATCAACTTAAATAATTTATTTAGTTAAGATAACTTATTATTTTGAGTTTCTGATGATTAAATTAATCTCCTTCATTGTATTAACTCACTTTTTCCAGTTCAATCAACTTATAATTTTAAGGCAACCAGGTTACCTAATTTTTAAAGTTAAACCAACAATATTTTTTACAGTGTTGCAGTGACTTCTCTTCTCTGATGATGAGGGCGGGGCCAACCTGTCACTCACATGAGATCCACCAATAGCAATCCACAACCATCCAATCAATTTCCAATGGACAAAATCAAGCCTGCCCAACATTTGTTCTTGTTTGAGAAGCCAAGAAAATGTCACAATAGGGAAGAAAATACTGTTTCGTGTCAACTTTACCTTTTTTTTACACCTAAAATTGTATGCTCTGTATGTTGATTTCTTTGAATTATTCCATTGATACATGGGAAGTTCCTTTACACTGATGTCTGGCAGTGAACTTTCACCTCTGCCAAGAGTCCAGCTCCATGGGCACTTGTTCAGATTGGCTTTTCCAAGGCCTCACAGCGAGAGTTGTCAGCATTTTTTAATACCCTTGAATGGTATCAAGTAGAAATCAATGGCCCGCTGTGTTTGGAGTAAGTTCACACACAAGGAATGTTGAGGCTAGAGAAGATAAGTTCAGAAGAAACAATCTGCCAAAAACCTAAAACATCCGTGTGTCAGACAGCAGAATTAGTGGAAAACTTTGGTGAGTAAATATTACACTCTAAAAAAATGGTGGTTTATTTCAACCCAAATTTGGGTCAAATATGGACAAACACAAATGTTGGGTTAAAATGTAATTAAACAATTTACAGTTGAAAGTGAAAGTTGAAGTTGGGTTAATTAAATTTTTAACCCAACATTTGGGTTTGTCCATATTTGACCCAGATTTGGGTTAAAACAGCCCAGCATTGTTTAGAGTGTACAATGTCGTTAAATGCATTAAAATGGACAGGAACAGCAGCAACCTGACAAACACACAGCAGTTCTAAATGGATTCAGATAAAGGAAACTTGCAACCCTAGTGTCTACCTAGCTAACAAAAATATGTTCTGTTCCCATTAATATATGTTTTTGTGTTTTTATGTTCTCTGAACATATAAAATGTCTGTTTTTTATGTTTTGAAAACATTCTATTTGATCATTTTTCAAACATTATGGGAACGTTGAAGAGTGTTCAGAGAACAAAAGTAACCAAACATTTAAAAAGCACAACTATTTCAAGAAAGAAAAAAAAAATGTTCAATGAATAACGTTAATCAATTTTGAGAACACTATTAAATGCCAGATAATTTATTTAAAAAAATTAAAGTTACTTAAAGAATGTTTTTTTTCTTCATAACTTTGAGTGAACCTTGCCTGAACGTTCCCTGTGAGGTGTGTAAACACATCTGAATATGAGTATTGTCATTTCTTCATTTCTCCTTTCTAATTTCACTTCATTTTCTTTTCTTTTTTTGTATTTAGAGATAAATGTATCAAATAACCTTCCTTAAAGGGATAGTTCACCCAAAATAAAAATTCTGTCATCATTTACTCACCCTCAAGTTGATCCAAACCTGTATGAGTTTCTTTCTTCTGCTGAACACAAAAGAGGATATTTTGAAGAATGTCAGTAACCAAGTCAAGTCAGCTTATTAAAGGAGTAGTTCACTTTAAAAAAAAAAAAAAAAACTTTTGCTGATAATTTACTCACCCCCATGTCATCCAAGATGTCCATGTCATTCTTTCTTCAGTCGAAAAGAAATTAAGGTTTTTGATGAAAACATTCCAGGATTTTTCTCCATATAATGGACTTCAATGGGAACCAAACGGTTCAAGGTCCAAATGAGAGTTTCAGTGCAAACTGCAAACTGTTCAAAGGGCTTTAAACAATTCCAGACCATTGATAAGGGTCTTATCAAGCGAAACGATCGCTCATTTAATAAAAAAATAACAAAGTTTAAGTTTTATAGACCCCTTTTGCGCCGACGTCACAGTTACGTCACGGCGCTAGCTGGAGGCAAAACAAAGTGAAAACTGGAGGCGGCCAATACAAACCAGCACAGATTCGGCTACATAATAAGGAGCTTAAATTATTGTTACTATTATTAAATGTCATCTTGTTGTGTTGTTTGGTGCAAGAATTGATGAAAAATGAATATGCTGTATCTGGAAGTTTTATTTCTAGAAAATATTTATCATTAAAATCGCACCGTAATGTCACTTTTTACATCGTCGTCGTCTCGGCGCTGGCTCGGCAGAACTGCGGATCGTACAAGTCTTGTAGGACCATATAGGCATCTAAAGATTTATATGCCCTCAGTTTCTCTTTACGATCGGTTTCTCTATAAGGTAGGTGTAGAAGTCAGGCCACTCACTCGAGGTAATGTAACGTTAATCCTGTCAGATCGTCCATCATTGAGTGAGCGTGTAGGCGGCTACAGGTCGGCCAATTTGGTTCCGTTCGTTAAAAATAACTTTTGGAAATAAAAATCGTGGTCCAAACACTGAGTGACCTTACACATTAAAATAAAATCGGATTTTCTCCAGTCATTGTTAAAAAACAAGCTAACAATACGTGCTAACTAGCGTTAGTGAAGTGGCCAGAGGGATCGTTCTGCCTCTACCTAAGCTCCGCCCACAAAAAACGTCACCATGTTTACCCACTGAAAACAGGTCTATAAGCTCAAATGCGATGCACGTTCATGACTCTCCGGGTCGAACTCGTTCATCAAAATGAACAAATCTTTTTCCAAGTCAATTCGCTCGTTGAATGAACCAAATGACTCGGAAAAAGATTCATTCATTTTGATGAATGAGTTCGAACAGGAGAGTCACAAACGTGCGTCACAGAACAGAGCAAGGCGACCATTTGAGCTCATAAAACTTAAACTTTGTTATTTATTTATTTAGTTTGGTTCCCACTGAAGTCCATTATATGGAGAAAAATGCTGGAATGTTTTCACCAAAAAGAAGCTTATGGAGGAGTGATACAGTTCTCAGATTTAATCACAAATATCTTAATTTGTGTTGCGAACATGAACGAAGGTCTTACGGGTTGGAACAACAGAGTAACTACTGACAGAATTTTCATTTTGGGGTGAACTAACCCTTTAATATTAGATATTAACCAAACAGTTGATTCGGGGGGGAAAAAATCAACTGTCTGGTCCCCGACAATCATTAAAATATCTTCTTTTGTGTTCAGCAGAAGAAAGAAATTCATACAGGTTTGAAAACAACGGGGTGAGTAAATGATGCCATAATTTTCATTAATGTAACTATGTAATGTAATATAATGTAACATTACATAAGTGAACTATCTATCATTACACAGTTACAAGGACATGTTAACCCTCTGGGGTTGTTCGGCCCAAATGGACCTGAAGAATTTAAATAAAGTTTTTTTTTTAAATCACAGCTTCCTCGAAATGGTCCGAAATTTGGTGGCTTTGTTGGTATTTGGTATTTGAACATCCAAAAAATTGGGGACAGGATGTGAATAGTCTAAGTGGTTGTAAAAAAGAAAATAGTCACACTTGGGGTGTTCGGGTCCAAATGGACCCGCATGGAAAATGAATGGGAAATTGGCAAAAATGTGAAAATACTGCATTTTTTTGTGCGTACAATCTACAAATCAGCCACGATCTTGAAAAAAAGCACAAACAGTGAAGGGGTGAATCTATAAAACATCAAGAGTGCAAAACAGACACATCCAGACACACACACATGCACAAACACACTTTTATACACAAACACACCAAAAAATTCAGATTATATGTGTTTTGCATTTTTAAAATGCTCAGTTTGTCCATCTCATTTCAAAAATTGCTTTTATGAGGCCTAGGCTTGACTCTAAAATGAAATACAGCTTTAAAAAAAATAATAATAATAAAAATTCTATTATGTTCAATGGGGGGAAATTTTGTCATAATTATTGCATTAATACAAATTATAAATTCTTTTTATTCTTGAAATTTTCTCAAAACACCAAAAAAGAAAAGAAAAAATATTATAAAAAACGAGTAATTAAATAACGAGTAATTCGTTATTTAAAACGATTCGTTATTTAAAACGAGTAATTCGTATAAAAAACGAAATTAAAAATAATTTTTAAAATGCTCAGTTTGTCCACCAGACAGCATCCATCTCGTTTCAAAAATTGCTTTTATGAGGCCTAGGCTTGACTCTAAAATGAAATACAGCTTTAAAAAAAATTTAAAAAATTAAAATATATTTTCTATTATGTTCAATGGGGGGAAATTTTGTCATAATTATTGCATTAATACTAATTATAAATTCTTTTTATTCTTGAAATTTTCTCAAAACACCAAAAAAGAAAAGAAAAAATATTATAAAAAACGAGTACAAAAAAAAAAATCATGATTTTTTTTTTTTAAATATGAATCCCGGCCTTTGGGTCCATTTGGACCCGAACACCCCGAGTGTGACTCTGAAATGAACAACCCCAGAGGGTTAAAATAAAGTGTAATAAAGTTTCTGCATTTTTCATAAATGTACGCAGTTTATAGACATTTTATACACAACATTCTATAAAACATTTTATTTTGAATCACGAGAAATGTCATAATTAGTGTACTCCACAACTAGGCCCTAAAAGTAATGCAGTGCTGAACACATATTCTACAGTAGGTAAACTTATTTTACAAGATCAGAAACGTACAAAAAAAATAAACAATAATGCTACCATTATTTACAGGCTCAGAGATTTACAGTACAATAATAGCAGGTGCATAGCAGAAGAGGATCTCTTTAGTGTTCAAGAAATGGATTATAGAAACCAGCATTTATAAACTGAACATGAATAATCCAGGAAATGAAATGGATTTTGAGTGTCAAATGGATTTTGCATAGATAATAATCAATCAGGTTAGACATGGCAATCATTTCACCTGCCAAGAAATAATTCAAATGCGGTCATCCTGGACCCTCAAAACCCATTTTAACTCTCCGAAATTAAGAGAACCGAACTGCATACGCACAAAATTAAAAGACACACATATTTGATATGTAATTTGAATCAAATGCTACATCCATAACACTTGGTACAATGATATAATAATTCAACCCATGACATTCACAAACAGGTTTAAGGCAAATAATGAATACAGCAGACTTTGCCCTGAGCAGGACACAATAGAAAAGCAGGGCATATCAATGTGGTTTTGTTCGGCTCAAATAAAAGTCAAAAATAAGCCGGCACTGATAAAGGAGCGTTTGCGGTAGGGCTTTATGTAATCTCATTGAGACCTACACTTTCATATCCTCAAAGGAAGTTATTACAACTGGTGGCATGATTGTACAAAACCAATGGGAGAACAAAACAAATACTCGATATTACACTAATATACATTTTACAGACACTGGGACGTGAAATATGTGGTAAACACAATCAAATGCTAAAGGACATTCCTAAACTGACTCAAAGCTCACGATAGAAACAATCAAGTATTTAAAGACCTCATGAAATGACTCAACGAGTGCAGTTTTGCATTCAAGTCAAGTTGGAATGATTGTATTTACACCACCATAAATATCAGTAGGAAACTCTAGATTTTCTTAAGCTATAATTTTCTGAGTTGGTGACATGTTAAGACTTGAATACACTTCAAATCTGAGCAGATTTCAAAACACTAGGCATCATATACAGTATGTGCCGACTTTGTAAATGGTTAAAGGGGTCATGAACTGGCTTATTAAATTTTATTATATTGTTGTCTGAGGTCAACTTATGACGTTCGCTTGGTTTTTGCATTCAAAAACATCAAAATGAATAAGTAATAGGCTATTTTCAACCCTAGTTTTGAGCCTAGCTGAAAAACGGTCGGTTTTATGGGCGTCTCGCACTGAAGACTTGGAAGTAAACACCCACTGCTTTGAGTGGAGAACAGTTTTGCATATTATAATGAGTTTCGACTCACCCGTCGATGTACTTGTATTGTTTTGAAAACGTCCAATGTTGTAAAATGGCAACCGGAATGATTTGCCCATGCATGTTCGACCAAGAGTCCGTATGTTGCACCTTTCCTGTCAGATCCAATATGGACGGCACAGCACCGTTCTTTGCTCTTAATCGGTCTGCAAATACAGTCTTGTTTACAAAACAATCCTCAGTGAAATGAAGCGAACAGACAGACGATGTTTTACCTCATCAGCTGGAACGTCATTAAAAATAAAGTTTATCCATACAGTCCTATTGGAATCCAGAGGAAGCTTATGCAGCGACTGTCTTCTTCCACAACCAGGCACTGCACAATATTCTGTATTACTCGGTAGCTCGATCCGATTTGTCATCATGAGGTAGGCATCTATGTTATTTAGCTATGTGTGTAATGCGCAAATCAGTGGGCGGGGCTAAACCGACCATGTTGAAGTAGGCGTTGATCTTCTTCTGCGGGGGTGGTGTTTTATCCTCTTTGACGTCATAGTTCCCCACTTTGAAAAACGAATCGTTTGCTAAAGGCTATTGTCAATAAAAGCTTTTATTGGAGCTATTATAAGGACGTTTTCAGTTCTGAAACTTACAGGATATTCTTATAATATGATCACCTCTTACACCGTGTCCTAACTACACGCGACACGACGCCGCGACACACGATAAAAGGTATCTTTTCCATGTTAATCAGAGTTTTTGTCCTAACCAGACGCGACGGCGACACGCAAAGTTTCTAATTTAGAAACGGTTCCTATTTCTGCGACGTCGTGGCTGACAGAATGAAGAAATTACACTGGTTATGAATACACATTATTTATTTTTAGTTAAAAATAGGTCACTGTGCCACAAGCGATAACGGAAAATTTACCTCAGATTTTGAAAGCATGTAATATAGCGTTCAAAATGAATTCTATGCAAACATACGACTCTACTTCATAACAAAACTAGTCAACGAGTATATTTTGTTAATGTTTAGATTTTTAATAATGTTATTTCTTGATTTGATTATGTCCTCACCCATTTCCAATGCAAGTGTGGGCCAACAGTGCGCTTTCACAGAGAGACTCTGCTCACACGCTGTTCTGAATGTGTGGCGTCTCACAGTCTAGTCTGTCCACATCTAGTGTGGACAGATACACTTGCTGTCGCTGGAATTTTATCGCGTCGCGTGTAGTTAGGACACGGTGACGTCAAAAGCTCAAGGAAAATTTGATTTCTCAGTTCATCACCCCTTTAAAAAATTAAACTAGGGCTGGTTTACACCTGGTTAAGATGTGCTTTGGTCGATTGGATTACAAGTGGGCGCCGCTAAATACAGGTGTAACGTTGTGAGCTCGTCCACTTTCGATCATTTCCACTGGTAGTCGAAAACGCTAGCCTGGGTTTCCCCATTCTGCCTTGCTGCAGCGCGATTTTATTCGCGCGGCTAGGCAGTCTGAATACCATGAACCAAATTTTCCCCTGAAACAGGGAACCAATCACAGAACGGGTAGGGAGTACAGCCGCATTTGATAGACATTCGTAGCACCCAATAATACGGCTCTGAGCATTCGTAAACCACGCCTAAATTATGAGAAAATTTACATGTGGTTTCCAAACCACGTTTCATTCTGAATGATATGTGGTCTGGCGTTAGCCAGGCTACTAAAACGCATTCGACCGGATTGCTTTCGTAGTGTATACCGATTCGAATAGCCACGAAAAAGACGCCTATTCTCCGCTTACTGACCTAACACGTAACCATTCTGGGAAGCACGCTATCCTGACGGGATTTAAACAGTAAGCTGAAGACCCAAGTTTGGTTTGAAGACGAAAAACATTCCGATCACAAATAAAAATCTATAGATTTACAGTACCCATCCATAGACCCTCCCCTGAAGAAATCAGGACAGAAGCGGTTGAAAGTGGACAAAAGAAATGGATTTAAACGCAGACGAAAACGGGAATGCCTCCCTTGTCTACTTGTGATCCGATCGACCTGGCATCTTAAAGGGATACTCCACTTTTTTTTGGAAATAGGCTCAATTTACAACTCCCCCAGAGTTAAACAGTTGGGTTTTACCGTTTTCGAATCCATTCAGCCGATTTTCTTATATTTAGAAGAATATCAGTAACCAGACAGTTTCTGGTCTCATTGACTTCCATAGTAGGAAAAAAAATATACTATGGAATTCAATGAGACCAGAAACTGTCTGGTTACTGATATTCTTCTAAATATAAAAAAATCGTCTGAATGGATTCGAAAATGGTAAAACTCAACTGTTTAACTCTGGGGGAGTTGTAAAATGAGCCTATTTCCAAAAAAAGTGGAGTATCCCTTTAATACCAGGTGTAAACAGAGCCTAGATATCAAACACCAAATCACTGAGGATCACAACCAGACTTCTACGCAGGAACATGCGTTTCATTGCAAGGAGACGCGCGGCAAATGAAGAAAATATGTGTTCTAAAACCAGCTCATGTTTGATATCCTCGCAATGGACAAAATCAATCACTGAAGAATAAAAGATGTGCCCATCACACACAACGCGATTTTATGATTTTCAAAAATCTGGATAAAAGTACTTGTACTACAGCCTTTAAATAAAGAATCAAGGCATTTTCCCCCCCAAATATACTAGGAATATTGACTGTACAAATCAATAAGGAGGACTTAGCAATAGTCTCTATTAAAACAGGAGCTTCAGGTGGGACATATATTGATGGGGCTCATCGCTTTAAAAAACAAAATATCCAATAGCCTCATTCACCACCGTGAACCATTATTTACTCGCTGTTGCTTATGGTGTCAGGTGATATTAGAGGGGCATATGAGTATATTTCATGTGGTCTTTAAATTCATGCTCTAGACCCTTAAAGTGCAACTTGCAGGTTGGACACCCCTATATAGCATAGTGTAAGTTGACGATAAAACAACAAGATTTTCTGAACTGGAGTAATATATATTTAGCCATTAACGATATTTTGAGAAAAATTGTGATAAAATAACTCCCGCGTCTACAACGCACTAACCGGAAGTGACGATTGGCGAGGCAGTCTGTTCAAGTTCAGGCTCAGGTTACAATGGATGCGAACGACGAAACCGCGTTCTCCGATGTTGACGAATATGCCTATGATGACCCACAGGCAAATAATTATGAGCCTTCTAGGCGAGATAGAAGTCAGGGGGAGATCGGGAGACGAACAATGGGCAGAGGAAAGAAGTAACGTTAGAGTTGTGGTGTCGAGAAAACCAGTGGCTAATAGGGCAAGTGAGTTCATGTAAGTTAGCACCTCGGCTAACGCTGATTCATCTACTGTATGGCTATACCTTGGTGTTTTGCAATAAATCTGCTTTAGCAAACATACATTTCACTTTGTTCTTGATTAAACATCTATTTAGATTGTCTTTATTTAAGCCAGCAACGTTTTGTCTTCTCATATTCTATGCTGACAGTGATTATGCAGACCATCCAAGCTGGTTAGCACTATCCACATTGACTAATGATCATGCCATAACAACAAATAAATAATGCTTTTCAAATTGCAGTTTGTGATACCATTTAAAGCGAGTGAAATGTGCGCCACAAACGACCGAGTGTGTGTGTTAACAGACGCGGCAGTGAAGTCTGCTCTATTCACCCGCACATAACGCACCCAAGACCAAAAAGCCTTGTTCTTCCTTGAAGGAAAATGATGGATATGATGTCCTGACAGGCTGGAATTCGTGCAACAACCACAAACACAATAGTTTACCATTATGGCTTCGATCTAAAACTATATGTCTCTCGCTACTGCTCTAACTACATCAACACCCAGCAATGAGAAAGCGGCCGCGAGCTCATTTGTTTTCCTCGGGCCACGTCATATGACGCGTTGCTTGCTGGAAAGGCGTTATTCCAGAGCCTAGTGCATTTTCATCAAAATCTCTACATCAAATGAGATTTCATTAGTAATTTTTACATAAGTGTTTTTAAAAGACCTCTGCAGACAATTTAAAGTATTAATTCAGAGATAAAATCAACCTGCATGTTGCACTTTAAGTATAGCACTTGAAACCTGAGGATATAATAGCCACAGTTACACAGAACAATAACATCGACCCCCAAAAGCAGTGCTTATCCCAGACAGCAAACTGACATTGAATCAGCGTTGAAACGACGCCTCTCGTGACATCGAAACAACGTTGATTTTGCTCATCGAATTAACGTTGAACCGACGTCAGACGCGGCGTTCTTCAAAGCTAAATGAAAATCGAAGATTGGTTTGCTTTCATAACGTTGAAACAACGTTGATTTCAAGTTGATATTCCGTCAGTTTTGAAAGAATGACGCGTCTGACGTTGGTTCAACGTTAATTCGATGAGCAAAACAATGTCGAATCAGCGTTGTTTCGATGTCATGTTTCCACGTTGGTTCAACGTCAGTTTGTTATCTGGGATCATAAAGCCTAAACCATAAGACAACAGACGTCTGTTTGTTTTTGGTTTATATTTTGCATCACTAGCTGTGGGGTATCTACTGTATGTAAAACGAATAAAAAGGCAGTGGTTTTACTCTTGAGGATGCAGGGTAAGATTAAGCATATTGCAACTATGGAAAATAAAGACCTCAGCGCATGTATGTTGTGTAAAGCACTACACAAGCTATTGCTCTCAGAGACTATGGACATCGTGCTGTTCAAAACCCATGCAAAACATTCTAGCAGTCTCTCATTACACTCAAAGCAAGGAGTTCATTTTGTAAAAACAAAGTCAGTGACGGTAAGGCATGTTATGATAGGAAACCGATGGTGTAACACACCTCAGAGCACTAGTGCAGAGGAGCTCATGTGATGAGCAAACTGTCTTCATGTGTCCACTGATCTGAGGCCTGTTGGGGTGCTTTTCTGTCCATCCTGGGGTTCAGAACAGCAAGGAACGGCCATCTGTCTGTCTGTGGTTGATCTCATCTTATGGGACACGATGTGGTCATGTTGGCGGTCTTTCTGCCTCTTCTACAGAAAACAAATCAAACAAATGTTGTTTTTTGTCGGTATAGTTATGATCAACTGAAACATTAACCTGTTTTACAACGTTTTTTTAGAGGATATGGGATATTTTTGCTGGTGTCACTAACAAGGGGTGGTGGGCTTTCTTTAAAGGGTAACTAAACCCCTGGTCAGAGCCTGACTCCACCCACTGGCAATATTTGAAAAATGCTGGAAAAGTGGGCAGAGCCCAGCGGAGGGGGGCGTGCACCTGAGACGCATCTCTTTGTATGGAACTTGCCTACGTCACCAACAACCTCTGTGTCACGTACCACCGCAAACATCCAATAGGAAAATTCAACTGCAGTAGCCACCGTTCAACCTGAAGAGGGCGGCACTAAGATGTTTTTACACCATATATTGTAGAAATAAAACACTTTATAAACAAATGCCAAAAAAGTTACTCGAATCAATGACTGGTATTAATAAAGATCCATTCTTACAGATCATTAACTAAAAAAAGTTGGTTAAGTGTTTAGTTACTCTTTAAACAATGTAACCAATGTATTGGTAATACAGTATGTGTGACATGATTAGTCAAAAAGATGATGAAGTCATGAGGATTCTATTGTGATGTGTCTGGCTTTATCCTACAAAGCCTGTTGTATTTCCTTTTTTCTGTTGAGATTCTCTGGGAATGGCTCAAGACAAGCCTAAGGATTATTAGGAACACCATACTAATACTCTGTTTGAACTTTGTACCCCTTTCGCCTTCAGAGGATGGGTACATGGTGGCCGTAAAGGGATGGACATGGTCAGAAACAATGCTCAGGTAGGCTGTGGCATTTAAACGATGCCCAATTGGCACTAAGGGGCCTAAAGTGTGCCAAGAAAACATCCCCCACACCATTACACCACCACCAGCAGCCTGCACAGTGGTAACAAGACATGATGGATCCATGTTCTCATTCTGTTTACGCCAAATTCTGACTCTAACATCTGAACGTCTCAACAGAAATCGAGACTCATCAGACCAGGCAACATTTTTCCAGTCTTCAACTGTCCAATTTTGGTGAGCTCTTGCAAATTGTCGCCTCTTTCTCCTATTTGTAGTGGAGATGAGTGGTACCCGGTGGGGTCTTCTGCTGTTGTAGCCCATCCGCCTCAAGGTTGTGTGTGTTGTGGCTTCACAAATGCTTTGCTGCATACCTCGGTTGTAAGGAGTGGTTATTTCAGTCAAAGTTGCTCTTCTATCAGCTTGAATCAGTCGGCCCATTCTCCTCTGACCTCTAGCATCAACAAGGCATTTTCGCCCACAGGACTGCCACATACTGGATGTTCTTCCCTTTTCACACCATTCTTTGTAAACCCTAGAAATGGTTGTGTGTGAAAATCCCAGTAACTGAGCAGATTGTGAAATACCCAGACACCAACAACCATGTCACACTCAAAATTGCTTAAATCTTTCCCATTCTTACATTCAGTTTGGAGTTCGGGAGATTGTCTTGACCAGGACCACACCCCTAAATGCATTGAAGCAACTGCCAAGTGATTGGTTGCTTAGATAATTGCATAAATGAGAAATTGAACAGGTGTTCCTAATAATCCTTTAGGTGAGTGTACTGGAAAACAAATGCATACTGAATGGCAGATACACACTGCGACAGAGCTGAGTTTAAACCCGACTTTAACCTGAATGTGAAGGTGAGTCAATGTCGGCACAGAAATGATCGCTCCCCAGTGCAGCAATAGAGCTCCTGGGTCGAATACACCTCTCACCAGAGAAACTTCTGCGTAGCAATGCCTATGTCAGGAGAAAAACAGAGTGACTTCAGACAAACTAATCCTACCAATGACATTGGGAGGTCTTCAATGTTTTAGTCAGTCAGTTCGCAGTGGTCTGGTGTACCTTGCGTGTCAGTGGGCTGCTGGGAGCTGAAGCGCTGCTGTATAAACTCAGGCTGGAGTTGGATCTGCTGACAGTCAGGCCTTTAGCACTCCCTCTGCGACCCGACGCCTCGAACGCGTCCGGAGAGAGGTACTTCTCCTTGATCTTCAGGTTTGTACGTCCCTTTACTGTGCGAGAAGAACCGGAGAAATGGTGTGTGTCAGTGTTTGTTTCTGATGGTGATGCAGAGATTTGGCTATGTTTATGAATTACTCATTTGTGATGGTTGATATGGGTTCTTCAACAGGCAGTGCAAAGTACTTTAACTTTAAAATACATAATAAATCCACTACCATTCAAACAATAAGATTTGGTGTCAAAAAGATTTCGTTTTTTTGAAAAAATAAAGAAATCAATACTTCTGTAGCAAGAATGCATTCAATTTATCAGTAGTGTCAGTAAAGTTATTCACCTCTACAAGGGTCATTCTTCACCAGAAACTCATCTAATGCCGTCCATCCACCACCAACTCGAACCATCAGACTGCTTCGGAGAATACGAACCATCCGCAACTGCTGAGAGTCTCCAAACTAGTGCGAATCACAGATTTGAATGAAAATCACATGTCAAGCATGTAGCTGCGAATATGTAGTTGTGCTGGTATCAAGTGTAGTACACCTGGTATCTGTTTTGGGCTCTATTTACAGTGTAAACAGTGAATTTGTTGTAGTAAGTGATGTATGTAGTCATGAAATCAGAGATCCGTCCCTCAAGTGGCCACAGGAGGCACTTTTGAGACACGTTACCATCAGGTGTAGTTGGCGATCTGCGTCACCTCATTACTTGTGATCAGATCATCCACTATTTTAACAATCTAAAAGCGCACAGCACAAGCGCACTGAGGGCGTGTCCGAATAAACCAATCAGAGTATCATCTCCCATTCCCTTTAAAAGCCAGTTGCGCTCGCGCCATGGCGGATTCGCTATTTACATGGCGGAATTTGTGCGGGGTTAAGCAGACCATCTACGGGACAAAGTGTACACGTGTTGTGGACATATTACTAATGCGCTCTTTAAATAACAAAAATAATATTTACGCCATTGACTTTAGACCAGGTTTCAGTTAGTCAATGGCGCAGTCTATTTCAGTCGCCTCAATAGCAATAGCAAACATGCAAACATTGCACCTGAACACACCTTGTTTCCAGATCAGCAGACCATGGGTGCACAAATAGGCGCCAATGCATTTGCTATTTAAATGACTTGACGCAGGACATGAAAAGATAACTGCATCGGGCTGACACTAGCAAACAACACTTGTGTCGAGCCTGGCGCCGCATTGTGCCAACTGTATGGCAGGGCCCTAGGTGTTTTTATTGACAGTTATAAACAGCCGTATTTGTACCTAAAATAGATTTCCACTCACCCTATAGCGGTTTGCGCTAATTTGCTCGACTTGAAATCTCTTTGGACAGTTGCACTGAGAGACCTGACGACTCACCTGCAAAATTGTGTTTTTGTTAGTCATATTACAGGAAAACTCAATGTAGATGATAAGAATGCACTGGGGAAAAAAATATGGTAACACTTATAATACGGGTGCACTTATAAGCATTAATTCATGCTTAACTAATGCACAGATAATATTGAATTATGCGTAACTAATGATAATTTAAGCTATTCATTAATGATTACCACATTAGGAACTAAGTAAGAGTCTGTAAGGTTAATGTATTGTGGATTAATTCCATAATAACTATTTTTTTAAGTAATAGTGTTAATTAATATGTTAATTACCAGAATGAGCCAAAACCTTGTATTTCAACTTCCAGATAATATGGCAGGTACACTAATATGCATTAATACATGATTAATTACTTAATTGTTAGTGCAAATTCATAAGAAAATTACTACAATTACTAAATGACTAGTTAATAATGATGTACCTCAACAAGTAAAGTCATAACATAATGACACCTTAGTAAATCATTAGCTAATGATTAATTAAAGTAGACAACTGGAAGTTGAAGTGCATAGCTTTGACTAATTGTTTGACTAATTTACACTATTAGTTAATAAAATCTGATATTACGGAATTAATACACAATGACACATTGAATTAATAGCAATTCATATAATACTGAATCTATTAATCATATAGACTCTTTATTAGTTCCTGATGCAGTAATCATTAATTAATGGTTTAGTTCTTCATGAGTTATACATTAACTCATGATTATCTGTGCATTAATGCATATTAGTGTGCCCGTATTGCAAAGTGTTACCAAAATATTTTTATACATTAAATCAAGATACATTTACTCGAGATAGGAAGTTTGATCATTAAAATGTAAACTGACTTCACGCTTAAATCAAGAAAAAACAGTCAGTGTTGTAAGAAAAAATAATTCAAGTATTATAGCCATATAGTGGCTATTGATATTATTGTTTTTTTGGTTAATTTAATACCAAAATAAGACACCAGGTGACAGCAAAGTCACTTCATCTTTAGATTTTAGCTCTAAGAACCTATTGGAATGATATTTTAATGTAGTTAAAAAAATTTAAATTATAAAACATAAAAAATAAGCATAATTTATAAAGAAAATCTGGTACTTTTTGAAG
The DNA here is from genome assembly GCA_038021265.1 of Cyprinella venusta. Taxonomy (NCBI): domain Eukaryota; kingdom Metazoa; phylum Chordata; class Actinopteri; order Cypriniformes; family Leuciscidae; genus Cyprinella; species Cyprinella venusta. Next base: position 5,103,157 of record CM075874.1, on the reverse strand, counting down.
TATATAAATTCAAAACTACCCCCAAAATAAAAAAAAAACACCGTAAATGGATAGACAAAACTTTATCGAAGACAGTGATATAACATTTATAATACTTAAAAATTAGTGCCCACTTTTGTCCACAATTACGGGATTAAGGGCTATAAAATGAATACGGTTTGAGGGTTAAAGGGATAGTTCATGCAAAAATTACCCTAATGTCGTTCCAAACCTGTAAGAAGTTTGTTCACATTCAAAACACCCTCTAGTCAATCAAAACAACTACCCACTGTGACGCTTCATATAATCTAATTAATTTAAAAGATCTTCATTTGTGTTTCGAAGATGAACGAAAGTCTTATTGAGTTGGAATGACATGAGGGTTATGAGGGTTTTTTTTATTTTATTTTTTTTACCTTTTTGGGCGAACAAACCTTTAATTCAATTGGGGAAAAAACTAACCCTACCGACAGATTTTTTTTTTCTTTTTTTAAGCATAAACTCAATTGTGTTATATGTATATAATATATATATATATATATATATATATATATATATATATATATATATATATATATATATATATATATATATATATATATATATATATATATACATATATATAGTATATATAGACTTATATCTTAAGTCATTAAGTATCATATCATCTTAAGTATCTTAAGTCTTGATTTAAGAAATTTTAGATATCAAAAAACAAATATTCTAAGTAAGATAAAATTTTGCAGTGTGTCTATGAAAGATGAAACAGAACTACACATACCTCCTCATTGATTTGGTCTACATCTATTGCTTTTCTGTAAGGGTCTCGGCTTGGGTGGAGGGCACTCACAAATTCATAGTAGTCAATGAATCCATCACCGTTTACATCAATTATATTAGCAACCGCCGTCATTTCCAGGGAGTTGGTGGGAAACTCTGTCCATATGCAAAGGCAAATATTGTGAAGTTACATGCATATCAAACACCTCAATGCAAAAATATAACAACCGAGAGTGTTAAAACTGCGCTTACTAGAGGCCAGGACATTGTCGATTAACTCCTTGTGAGTTATTCGGCCATCCTGATCTCGATCAATGCTACGGAAAACATCCAAAATCCGGGATTTGAGGTGACTTATCCACTGCATGTATCTTTTCCGCCAGATGTTGAAGTCAAAATTAGCAAACTCCTCCAACTGCATGTGCCAAAGAGAAGGTTCTTAGACCAATCGTATAGATTCAATCACAATTATTCTTTTATCAAAGCTACAGCACAGTCATGGTCACCTCTTTTAGCCTCTGTAGATGTTCCTCTAGTCTGCTCTGCCTGCCGTGTGCCAGGAGCCAGAGCTTCTGCCAATGACTCACCAGCTGACACATCATGGGGGTTTGCGGGTCCAGTTTATCCAGCGGTAGAGGCACTGATAGGGGAGGCTTTGCCATGCCTCTTCTCTCTGTTCATGCAATGCAATCCACAGAGTTTACAATTGAATGCATACACACAATAATCACAGTAATGAATCGCACTGATTCTCGACTCACTTGATGGTGTCTTGCGACTGGGGGACACCTGCTGCTTGGGAACCAGCTTGTGTTTACAGGATCTCGTGGCATTTTCAACTTCTGGTACCTTCCCTTTCATCTCATCCATAAAATCCTGCAAAAGCATCATTTTCTGAATGTAAACCTTATTTAAATGATGATTAAACAGGGTTCCTACAGGTTTCTTCAAGTTAAATTCAAGTCTTTTTAAGACCTTTTTAAGACCATTTATATAAAAAATTAATACCAATTTCCCGTCCCTACCAGCAAAGAAAAACAAAATCCTTCAACTTTTGTTCATTTATTTTTCAAATGTGGAATAGGCAAAAGATGATAAGCCAAGCAGGTAAAATAAAAACATTTCAGTAGGCCACAAGAAAGTTTGCCGAACAATGTTGTGTTTTAACATTAGCTAAACACACACAGGACATCAGTTCTGACTGATCTGACATCAGTTCTGACTGGGTCGCTTCCCAGATCGACACTATCCAACATTTTCATCTAGGTTTTTTTTTTCGTTGACGAAAATGTCAATAGATTTTCGTCATTGTTTTTGTCATTCAAAACTAGCGTCTCGTTTTCGTCAGTGAAAAAAATGTCGTTGAAGAAAAGTTTATCATTATTTTCGTCAATGAAATTAACACTGACATAGAGCACAATTTTTAAGACCCACATATCAAAATTCAAGACTTCTTAAAGAGTTTTTTTATTATTTTGGTATTATTTCCAAATTATTTCCAATAATATTATTATTTCCAATAATAAAAAAAATATGTTTTATTATTTTTTAGGGGTTCAAGCACGAAGTGCTGAAACCCTATTGTAATTGTACTGATTTTTATTATTAGGTGTTCAGGCACGAAGTGCTGAAAACCTATTGTATTTGCTAGAAAGAAAAAAAAAATCCCCTAAAACGCATCGTGCAGCCCAAACCGTAAGGGCTGGAGCTCTGAAACTTTGTCAGATGGTAGGGCCTCAAATTGTGGAGAAGCTATCAGAGTATGAGCCCGATTGGCCCATAGGTGGCGCTACAGCAACCAAAAGTACTAAATTGCTCATAACTCCAAGACCGTTTGACTTAGCTTCAATGTTTTTACACCACTGTAATCCCTGGCTCAAGACGGACAAGATGTATATCTCGGATTTCCATTTGGAGCAAAAAATTTTTGTTATTTCGGTTTTTGTCCAAAAACCACTTTTACGAACTAGTCCCTGGATTTTTGCCCGATCGGGACCAAACCAGTCTAGGCCTATTCTCTGGACTCTCTAGATCAATAATTATCGAAAAAAAGTTGAAATTTTGCATTTGGTTGGCTGTAACAGGGTCATTTAGATAGTGGTCTGTGGCAAAATTCAGTCAAAATCCCCTAAACCCCCCCCCAAAAAAGTCACAACTTCACAAAAATCGACGAGCATATGTGTCCTAACATGGTTAGGAAGCATGCAAAGTTTCGTGAGGATCGGATCATAGGTGGCGCTACAATCGTCAAAAAGGTCTCTCATTATTAGGTGTTCAGGCACGAAGTGCTGAAAACCTATTGTATTTGCTAGAAGAAAAAAAAAATCCCCTAAAACGCATCGTGCAGCCCAAACCGTAAGGGCTGGAGCTCTGAAACTTTGTCAGATGGTAGGGCCTCAAATTGTGGAGAAGCTATCAGAGTATGAGCCCGATTGGCCCATAGGTGGCGCTACAGCAACCAAAAGTACTAAATTGCTCATAACTCCAAGACCGTTTGACTTAGCTTCAATGTTTTTACACCACTGTAATCCCTGGCTCAAGACGGACAAGATGTATATCTCGGATTTCCATTTGGAGCAAAAAATTTTTGTTATTTCGGTTTTTGTCCAAAAACCACTTTTGCGAACTAGTCCCTGGATTTTTGCCCGATCGGGACCAAACCAGTCTAGGCCTATTCTCTGGACTCTCTAGATCAATAATTATCGAAAAAAAGTTGAAATTTTGCATTTGGTTGGCTGTAACAGGGTCATTTAGATAGTGGTCTGTGGCAAAATTCAGTCAAAATCCCCTAAACCCCCCCCCCCCCAAAAAAAAAGTCACAACTTCACAAAAATCGACGAGCATATGTGTCCTAACATGGTTAGGAAACATGCAAAGTTTCGTGAGGATCGGATCATAGGTGGCGCTACAATCGTCAAAAAGGTCTCTCATTATTAGGTGTTCAGGCACGAAGTGCTGAAAACCTATTGTATTTGCTAGAAAGAAAAAAAATCCCCTAAAACGCATCGTGCAGCCCAAACCGTAAGGGCTGGAGCTCTGAAACTTTGTCAGATGGTAGGGCCTCAAATTGTGGAGAAGCTATCAGAGTATGAGCCCGATTGGCCCATAGGTGGCGCTACAGCAACCAAAAGTACTAAATTGCTCATAACTCCAAGACCGTTTGACTTAGCTTCAATGTTTTTACACCACTGTAATCCCTGGCTCAAGACGGACAAGATGTATATCTCGGATTTCCATTTGGAGCAAAAAATTTTTGTTATTTCGGTTTTTGTCCAAAAACCACTTTTGCGAACTAGTCCCTGGATTTTTGCCCGATCGGGACCAAACCAGTCTAGGCCTATTCTCTGGACTCTCTAGATCAATAATTATCAAAAAAGTTGAAATTTTGCATTTGGTTGGCTGTAACAGGGTCATTTAGATAGTGGTCTGTGGCAAAATTCAGTCAAAATCCCCTAAACCCCCCCCAAAAAAGTCACAACTTCACAAAAATCGACGAGCATATGTGTCCTAACATGGTTAGGAAGCATGCAAAGTTTCGTGAGGATCGGATCATAGGTGGCGCTACAATCGTCAAAAAGGTCTCTCATTATTAGGTGTTCAGGCACGAAGTGCTGAAAACCTATTGTATTTGCTAGAAAGAAAAAAAAAATCCCCTAAAACGCATCGTGCAGCCCAAACCGTAAGGGCTGGAGCTCTGAAACTTTGTCAGATGGTAGGGCCTCAAATTGTGGAGAAGCTATCAGAGTATGAGCCCGATTGGCCCATAGGTGGCGCTACAGCAACCAAAAGTACTAAATTGCTCATAACTCCAAGACCGTTTGACTTAGCTTCAATGTTTTTACACCACTGTAATCCCTGGCTCAAGACGGACAAGATGTATATCTCGGATTTCCATTTGGAGCAAAAAATTTTTGTTATTTCGGTTTTTGTCCAAAAACCACTTTTGCGAACTAGTCCCTGGATTTTTGCCCGATCGGGACCAAACCAGTCTAGGCCTATTCTCTGGACTCTCTAGATCAATAATTATCGAAAAAAAGTTGAAATTTTGCATTTGGTTGGCTGTAACAGGGTCATTTAGATAGTGGTCTGTGGCAAAATTCAGTCAAAATCCCCTAAACCCCCCCCAAAAAAGTCACAACTTCACAAAAATCGACGAGCATATGTGTCCTAACATGGTTAGGAAGCATGCAAAGTTTCGTGAGGATCGGATCATAGGTGGCGCTACAATCGTCAAAAAGGTCTCTCATTATTAGGTGTTCAGGCACGAAGTGCTGAAAACCTATTGTATTTGCTAGAAAGAAAAAAAAAATCCCCTAAAACGCATCGTGCAGCCCAAACCGTAAGGGCTGGAGCTCTGAAACTTTGTCAGATGGTAGGGCCTCAAATTGTGGAGAAGCTATCAGAGTATGAGCCCGATTGGCCCATAGGTGGCGCTACAGCAACCAAAAGTACTAAATTGCTCATAACTCCAAGACCGTTTGACTTAGCTTCAATGTTTTTACACCACTGTAATCCCTGGCTCAAGACGGACAAGATGTATATCTCGGATTTCCATTTGGAGCAAAAAATTTTTGTTATTTCGGTTTTTGTCCAAAAACCACTTTTGCGAACTAGTCCCTGGATTTTTGCCCGATCGGGACCAAACCAGTCTAGGCCTATTCTCTGGACTCTCTAGATCAATAATTATCGAAAAAAAGTTGAAATTTTGCATTTGGTTGGCTGTAACAGGGTCATTTAGATAGTGGTCTGTGGCAAAATTCAGTCAAAATCCCCTAACCCCCCCCCCCCCAAAAAAAAGTCACAACTTCACAAAAATCGACGAGCATATGTGTCCTAACATGGTTAGGAAGCATGCAAAGTTTCGTGAGGATCGGATCATAGGTGGCGCTACAATCGTCAAAAAGGTCTCTCATTATTAGGTGTTCAGGCACGAAGTGCTGAAAACCTATTGTATTTGCTAGAAAGAAAAAAAAATCCCCTAAAACGCATCGTGCAGCCCAAACCGTAAGGGCTGGAGCTCTGAAACTTTGTCAGATGGTAGGGCCTCAAATTGTGGAGAAGCTATCAGAGTATGAGCCCGATTGGCCCATAGGTGGCGCTACAGCAACCAAAAGTACTAAATTGCTCATAACTCCAAGACCGTTTGACTTAGCTTCAATGTTTTTACACCACTGTAATCCCTGGCTCAAGACGGACAAGATGTATATCTCGGATTTCCATTTGGAGCAAAAAATTTTTGTTATTTCGGTTTTTGTCCAAAAACCACTTTTGCGAACTAGTCCCTGGATTTTTGCCCGATCGGGACCAAACCAGTCTAGGCCTATTCTCTGGACTCTCTAGATCAATAATTATCGAAAAAAAGTTGAAATTTTGCATTTGGTTGGCTGTAACAGGGTCATTTAGATAGTGGTCTGTGGCAAAATTCAGTCAAAATCCCCTAAACCCCCCCCAAAAAAGTCACAACTTCACAAAAATCGACGAGCATATGTGTCCTAACATGGTTAGGAAGCATGCAAAGTTTCGTGAGGATCGGATCATAGGTGGCGCTACAATCGTCAAAAAGGTCTCTCATTATTAGGTGTTCAGGCACGAAGTGCTGAAAACCTATTGTATTTGCTAGAAGAAAAAAAAAATCCCCTAAAACGCATCGTGCAGCCCAAACCATAAGGGCTGGAGCTCTGAAACTTTGTCAGATGGTAGGGCCTCAAATTGTGGAGAAGCTATCAGAGTATGAGCCCGATTGGCCCATAGGTGGCGCTACAGCAACCAAAAGTACTAAATTGCTCATAACTCCAAGACCGTTTGACTTAGCTTCAATGTTTTTACACCACTGTAATCCCTGGCTCAAGACGGACAAGATGTATATCTCGGATTTCCATTTGGAGCAAAAAATTTTTGTTATTTCGGTTTTTGTCCAAAAACCACTTTTGCGAACTAGTCCCTGGATTTTTGCCCGATCGGGACCAAACCAGTCTAGGCCTATTCTCTGGACTCTCTAGATCAATAATTATCGAAAAAAAGTTGAAATTTTGCATTTGGTTGGCTGTAACAGGGTCATTTAGATAGTGGTCTGTGGCAAAATTCAGTCAAAATCCCCTAAACCCCCCCCCCCCCCCCCCCAAAAAAAGTCACAACTTCACAAAAATCGACGAGCATATGTGTCCTAACATGGTTAGGAAGCATGCAAAGTTTCGTGAGGATCGGATCATAGGTGGCGCTACAATCGTCAAAAAGGTCTCTCATTATTAGGTGTTCAGGCACGAAGTGCTGAAAACCTATTGTATTTGCTAGAAAGAAAAAAAAAATCCCCTAAAACGCATCGTGCAGCCCAAACCGTAAGGGCTGGAGCTCTGAAACTTTGTCAGATGGTAGGGCCTCAAATTGTGGAGAAGCTATCAGAGTATGAGCCCGATTGGCCCATAGGTGGCGCTACAGCAACCAAAAGTACTAAATTGCTCATAACTCCAAGACCGTTTGACTTAGCTTCAATGTTTTTACACCACTGTAATCCCTGGCTCAAGACGGACAAGATGTATATCTCGGATTTCCATTTGGAGCAAAAAATTTTTGTTATTTCGGTTTTTGTCCAAAAACCACTTTTGCGAACTAGTCCCTGGATTTTTGCCCGATCGGGACCAAACCAGTCTAGGCCTATTCTCTGGACTCTCTAGATCAATAATTATCAAAAAAAATTTGAAATTTTGCATTTGGTTGGCTGTAACAGGGTCATTTAGATAGTGGTCTGTGGCAAAATTCAGTCAAAATCCCCTAAACCCCCCCCAAAAAAGTCACAACTTCACAAAAATCGACGAGCATATGTGTCCTAACATGGTTAGGAAGCATGCAAAGTTTCGTGAGGATCGGATCATAGGTGGCGCTACAATCGTCAAAAAGGTCTCTCATTATTAGGTGTTCAGGCACGAAGTGCTGAAAACCTATTGTATTTGCTAGAAAGAAAAAAAAATCCCCTAAAACGCATCGTGCAGCCCAAACCGTAAGGGCTGGAGCTCTGAAACTTTGTCAGATGGTAGGGCCTCAAATTGTGGAGAAGCTATCAGAGTATGAGCCCGATTGGCCCATAGGTGGCGCTACAGCAACCAAAAGTACTAAATTGCTCATAACTCCAAGACCGTTTGACTTAGCTTCAATGTTTTTACACCACTGTAATCCCTGGCTCAAGACGGACAAGATGTATATCTCGGATTTCCATTTGGAGCAAAAATTTTTTGTTATTTCGGTTTTTGTCCAAAAACCACTTTTGCGAACTAGTCCCTGGATTTTTGCCCGATCGGGACCAAACCAGTCTAGGCCTATTCTCTGGACTCTCTAGATCAATAATTATCGAAAAAAAGTTGAAATTTTGCATTTGTTTGGCTGTAACAGGGTCATTTAGATAGTGGTCTGTGGCAAAATTCAGTCAAAATCCCCTAAACCCCCCCCAAAAAAGTCACAACTTCACAAAAATCGACGAGCATATGTGTCCTAACATGGTTAGGAAGCATGCAAAGTTTCGTGAGGATCGGATCATAGGTGGCGCTACAATCGTCAAAAAGGTCTCTCATTATTAGGTGTTCAGGCACGAAGTGCTGAAAACCTATTGTATTTGCTAGAAAGAAAAAAAAATCCCCTAAAACGCATCGTGCAGCCCAAACCGTAAGGGCTGGAGCTCTGAAACTTTGTCAGATGGTAGGGCCTCAAATTGTGGAGAAGCTATCAGAGTATGAGCCCGATTGGCCCATAGGTGGAAAGAAAAAAAGCTAGAAAATTTGCTAGAAAGAAAAAAAAATCCCCTAAATCCCCTACTTGTATAATAAAGACAATACACAACTATAATTCATAGTATAGCTTTATCAATTCAATCTTTTAACATTTACAACCACATTTAGTAAAAAATGACTATTATCCTGAAGTTGAAAATGAGTGTGTGAACTAAACTGTAGTAAATCATATTTTAACATGGTAAATTATGATAAATCATATTGGAACATGGTTAATTATGTAATATCAAGCTGAAATGTAGTATATCATGATAAATCATGCCTGCTACATACAACTTAATGTCTTTTGATGCTTTTGTGCTTAAATGCCTTAAAGACCTGAACACCGATAAATGCTGCTTGCAGCTTTAATTAGGGGTTCAAGCACGAAGTGCTGAAACCCTATTGTAATTGTAAGGATTTTTATTATTATTTTTCTGCCGTAAAACGCATCGTGCAGCCCAAACCGTAGGTGCTGGAGCGTTGAAACTTTGTCAGATGGTAGTACAAAAATCGAGGAGAGGTTATCAAATTATGAGCCCGATTGGCCCATAGGTGGCGCTATAGCAACCAATTGTGCAAAACTTCTCATAACTCCTAGACCGTAAGTCGTAGAGTCAAGTGTCTTATATCATTGGAAAGCTGAATACCTGACGAACAAAATGTATATCTCCGATTTCTTTTGCGGTAGGCAAATTTTTCCGCCATTTTAAATTTTGTTGAAAAACTACTTTTGCGAACTAGTCCCTGGATTTTTGCCCGATCGGAACCAAACCAGTGCAGAAATGTTCTCTGGAGTCTGAAGATCAATAATTATCAAAAAAAAGTTGAAATTTGTATTCAGGGTTGCTAGGGGGCGCAAATTGAAAGTTGTGGGAGGAGCCTTTTTTACAAAAATGGCTATAACTCAAGAAGTAAATGAGATATCTTCACCAAACTCGAAACACTTGTGTATGAGGACATTTTAAGGTCACGGTAAAAAAACGGCATTGATTGGCCACATGGTGGCGCTATAACATTAAAAAAACATACAAAAGGCTATAACCATGTGACCGTTAGTCCGATTGACTTGAAAATTGGTATGTAGTGTCTTGGTCCAAGGGGCCATGTATGTGTTTGAGGATATTGGCGTATCTCAAAAAACATGGCCGCCATCGGCCTATGAAGTTTGAGCACCCATGAAACAAGGTTAGTGAAGGCCGATCGGAACGAAACTCGTTGGGCATGTTTGACTCATGGCCCTAGAGGTCTGTAAGAATTTTGAAAAAAATCGGCCACTAGTTGGCGCTAACGAGTTTTACGGCTCTGTAATCACGTGGTGTTGCGCGCATCACCACAATATGTATATCATTTGATAGATCTCCTCATGATGAACAACTTTGCCTCAAGAACCATCGCTGTCAATCAAATCGTTCATTAAATATTCATGAACATGTCAAAAACCTACTTTTGCGAACTAGTCCCAGGTTTTTTGAGTGATCGGAACCAGACCAGTCTAGGACAATTCTCTGCACTCTCGAGATCAATAATTATCAAAAAAAAGTTGAAATTGTGCCTCTGGTTGGCCATAAACGTGTCATTTAAATTATGGGCGTGGCAAAATAAATTCAAAAGCTTATAAATCATAAACAAAAACTCAGAACTTCACGAAAATTGGTGAGCATATGTGCCATAAAATCATTAACCGTCACGGCAAGTTTTATGGAGATCGGACAATAGGTGGCGCTATAAATGTTAAAAATCTTCAAAAAACAGATATTCCCTATATGCCAATTTTGACTGTAAATGGTCTTACTAAATAAAATTAATGTCGTTGAGTGCTTATGAGCTAGAATGGGCCAAAAATAGGCCACTTTACTAAAATGCCTATAACTCAAGAAGTAAATGAGATATCTTCACCAAACTCAACAGACATGTGTATGAGGACAGTTTGCGGTCACAGTAAAAAGACTGCATCGATTGACCACATGGTGGCGCTATAACATTAAATAAACATATAATTGGCTAAAACCATCTGACCATTTGTCCAATCGACTTGAAATTTGGTATGCAGTGTCTTGGTGCAAGTTTCCATTTATGTCTAAAAGGATATTGTCTTATCTCAAAAAACATGGCTGCCATCAACCAATGAAATTTGAGAAGGTTGGTGAATGAATCCGAAAGGTTGGTGGTTCGATCCCCGGTTCCACCTGACCAAGTGTTGAGGTGTCTATGAGCAAGACACTATTAAAAAGCTTTAAAACCATGCATTTCCAATGGTGAATTGCCTGTATTGGCTGTAAATGGTGTTTTCCATCTCTGATCGTATCATAATGTTAGCCAGTGAATGAATTTATCAATTCACTATTTTAACAATAATCGCATAATCACAATGATTTAGCCAAAAAGGGTAGGGGTGACAGTGGCTCAGTGGTTCATGTAGGTTGTCTATAAACCGAAAGGTTGGTGGTTCGTTCCCCGGATATACCTGACCAATTGTTGAGGTATCTATGAGCAAGAGACCATTAAAAAGCTTTAAAATCATGCATTTCCAATGGTGAATTGGCTGTAAATGGTCTTTTCCATCTCTGATCGTATCATAATGTTAGCCAGTGAGTAAATTTATTAATTCACTATTTTAACAATAATCACATAATCACGATAATTTAGCCAAAAAGGGTAGGGGCGACAGTGGCTCAGTGGTTCATGTTGGTTGTCTACAAACCGAAAGGTTGGTGGTTCGATCCCTGGTTCCTCCTTAACAAGTGTTGAGGTGTCCATGAGCAAGATGGCTGAGTGAGCCTTGTATGACTGATACTGCTGTCGGAGTATGTGAAAGCATTTCTTATATTTATTTTTATCATCTGTTAGGTTTATATTCAGTGAGCACATCTGCCACACATTGAGGTCCTAACCCATTAAATGATTTATATACCAGTAATAATACTTTAAAATCAATCCTAAATGTAACTGGCAGCCAGTGTAAATGTATGTTTAATAAAATTGAATGCCTTTTGTTGCTTTTGTGCTTAAGGCCTTAAAGGCCTTAACTGCTTGAACCCCGATAAATGCTGCTTGCAGCTTTAATTATTATTATTATTATTATTATTCTGCCGTAAAACGCGTCGTGCAGACCAAACCGTAAGGGCTGGAACTCTGAAACTTTGTCAGATGGTAGTACAAAAATCGAGGAGAGGTTATCAAATTATGAGCCCGATTGGCCCATAGGTGGCGCTATAATAATCAATTGCGCGAAACGGCTCATAGCTCCTAGACCGTAAGTCGTAGACTCAAGTGTCTTATATCATTGGAAAGCTGGTCACCTGACGAAAAAAACGTATATCTCCGATTTCATTTCCGTCTGGATAGATTTTCCGCCATTTTGAATTTTGTCGAAAAACTACTTTTGCGAACTAGTCCCTGGTTTTTTGCCCGATCGGAACCAAACCAGTGCAGAAATGTTCTCTGGAGTCTGAATATTAATAATTATCAAAAAAATGTTGATATTTCTATTTCCGGTCGCTAGGGGGCGCAAAATAAACGTTGCGTGAGGAGCCTATTTTACTAAATTGGCTATAACTCGAGAAGTAAATGAGATATCTTCACCAAACTCGGTACACATGTGTAAGAGTTCAATTTGAGGTCACTGTAAAAAAATCGCGACGATTGAACACTAGGTGGCGCTATAAAACGAAAAAAACATTTAAACACCTGACCGTTAGTCCGATTGACTTGAAAATTGGTATGCAGTGTCTTGGTCCAAGGCCCCATGTATGTGTATGAGGACATTGGCGTATCTCAAAAAACATGGCCGCCATCGAACAATGAAGTTTGAGCACCCATGAAACAAGGTTAACGAAGGCCGATCGGAACGAAACTCGTTGGGCATGTTTGACTCATGGCCCTAGAGGTCTGTAAGAATTTTGAAAGGAATCGGCCACTAGTTGGCGCTAAAGAGTTTTATGGCTCTGTAATCACGTGGTTTGCACACACACCCACAATATGTATATCAATTGATAGATCTCCTCATGCTGAACAAATTTGCCTCAAGAACCATTGCTGTCAATCAAATCGTTCGTTAAATATTCACGAATATGTTTAAAACCTACTTTTGCGAACTAGTCCCTGGTTTTTCACCCGATCGGAACCAGACCAGTCTAGGATAATTCTGTGGACTCTCTAGATCAATAATTATCAAAAAAAGTTGAACTTTGTCATTTCTTTTGCTATAACAGGGTCATTTACAAAAGAGGGTTTGAAAAAATACACCCAAAAGCCTATAAATCCTAAAGGAAAACTCAGAACTTCACAAAAATTGATGGCCATATGTGGCATAACATCATTAACAAGCTTGCAAAGTTTCATAGAGATCGGACTATAGGTGGCGCTATAACTGTTAAAAATGTAAAAACAATGTATACCCTATGGTAAATTGCCATGATTGAAACTTAAAACTTAATGTCTTTTGATGCTTTTATGCTTAAAGGCCTCAAAGGCCTAAACTGCTTGAACCCCGCTAAATGCTGCTTGCAGCTTTAATTTTTTATTATTTTTGGTATTATTTCCAAATTCATAAATTCAATGCTTTTAAGGCTTTTTAAGACCCTGTAGGAACCCTGTTAAATGCTGCGATGTCATCATGATCGAACATGATGACATCACAGAATGATGATGATCTGATGATCATCATCATTCGAACTTTTTAGATCTTAAGAACTTTTTTAATTCTTGCTCTTTGTACGTCAGTTTTATTTTAGTATCACTGAGATACTGTTGTAGTTTTGTAGATACTATTGCAGTTATTTTCCCCTTTTTTAAAAAAAAATGTTCCTTACATTGTTAGTATTCTTGTTGTGTGCTTTTTTGTCATTTGTATTATTATTATTTATTAAATATGTCCATTTAGTTTTTGTTAAGTTTTATTTCTCTTTTAGTTATTTTAGTACATCAATATATATATATATATATATATGAAGAGTTCAGATGCAAAAGCCTCTAAGTGCCATTTGAAATTTTCTTCTAGAATAATCATTTTTATCAAGCTTGTATATTTAAATTCAGTAATTTCACTTAAATGGCAATTCATAGGTAATCTTCATTGCCATTTAAGTGAAATTACTGAACTTAAATATACAAGCTTGATAAAAATTAACATTCTTGAAGAAAATTTCAAATGGCATTTAGAGGCTTTTGCATCTGAACTTTTCATATATATATATATATATATATATATATATATATATTAGGGCTGTCAAAACAATTAATCGTGATTAATCGCATCCAAAATAAAAGTTTGTGTTTACATAATATATGTGGGGGCACTGTGTATAATTATTTTGTATATATATAAAAACACACATGCATGTATATTTAAGAAAAAAATATATTATTTATTTATAAAATATTTATATTTATGTATAATATAAATTATATATAAATCTATATACAGAATATACATGAAGATATTTCTTAAATATATACAAGCATGTGTGTATTTATATATATAAAATAATTATACACAGTGCACCCACATATATTATGTAAACACAAACTTTTATTTTGGATGCGATTAATCGCGATTAATCGTTTTGTCATCATGTTCTTCCAAACTGTATGACCTTATTTCTTCGGTGGAACATAAAAGGAAGTTCTTTCTCAACAGAAGAAAGAAGTCATACAGGTTTGTACTGAGTTAATGAGGACAGAATTGTCATTTTTGTGTGTTTAATATGAATAGTTTATTATTGGGTTTAAGTACCGCATGCTGGGTGATGAGCTCTGCGGTGATCTCTATGTCTTCAGGCAATGGCTCCTGTTCCTTTAGACTGAGAGACTCTTCAGTGGAAGAGATCCAGTCCAGTAACCGCTGTACCTCCTCTCTCTCGGCCTCTAGAGCAGACAGTGTGGTCTGGATCCTCTCGGCCTGCTGCTTCGCCCACATCTGGACCTGATGCACCAAATCACACATGTACATATAACACACTTATACTTCTACACTGAGAACAGTCAAATATAAACAACACAACAGTGACCGCCAAAAGTTCTTCATGCACATTAAAAATTCGAAGCCTGCACTCTCAGTAAAGTCCAAAATTAGGGCTGTCAAACGATTAATCGCGATTAATCGCATCCAAAATAAAAGTTTGTGTTTGCATAATATATGGGTGCATTGTGTACATATACGTATATATATATATATATATATATATATATATATATATATATATATATATATATATATATTAATATTATGGCTGTCAAATGATTAATCGCGATTAATCGCATCCAAAATAAAAGTTTGTGTTTACATAATATATGTGGGTGCACTGTTTATAATTATTTTATATATAAAAATACACACAAATGCTTGTATATATTTAAGAAATATTTTCATGTATATACTGTATATATAGATTTATATATAATTTATATTATACATGAATATGAATATTTTATATAAATAATATTTTTTCCTAAATATGCATACATGTATGTGTATTTATATATATATATATATTAATTATACACAGTGCCCCCACATATATTATGTAAACACAAACCTTTATTTTGGATGCGATTAACTGCGATTAATCGTTTGACAGCCCTAATATATATATATATATATATATATATATATACCCACACACACACATGCTTGTATTTATTTAAAAAATATTTCCATGTATATACTGTATATAGATTGATATATAATTTATATTCTATATAAATATAAACATTTTATATATAAATAATATTTTTTTTCCTAAATATACATGAATGTGTGTGTATTTATATATACAAAATAATGATACACAGTGCACCCACATATATTATGTAAAAACAAACTTTTATTTTGGATGCTATTAATCGTTTGACAGCCCTATCCAAAATATTTATTATAATTTCACTGTGTCTATAGTTTTATAGTACCACCGGTGAGTAGGAAACTGACTTTAAAATTTACAACATATCATTCCACTTAAACAGTGACAAAGGTACTAGTGAAGCTCGCTTCAGGGTTATAATCGGGGGTTTAGAAATTATGTGATTTTTCAAAACTAGGGCTGTCAAACGATTAATCGCGATTAATCGCATCCAAAATAAAAGTTTGTGTTTACATAATATATGTGGGTGCACTGTGTATAATTATTATATATATATAAATACACACACATGCTTGTATATATTTAAGAAATATTTTCATGTATATACTGTATATAGATTTATATATAATTTATATTATATATAAATACAAATATTTTTGGATCTAAATAATATTTTTTTTCTTAAATATACATGTATGTGTGTGTATTTATATATACAAAATAATTATACACAGTGCACCCACATATATTATGTAAAAACAAACTTTTATTTTGGATGCGATTAATCGCGATTAATCGTTTGACAGCCCTATTCAAAACATAACTTGAAATCACTTTTACAGAACCATATTTCATCACTTAGCAGCAACCTCAGATCTCATGGTAGGTCTGTCTTGAAAGTTTAAACAGTATGTTATTGGTAAAAGTCCATTGATCTATAAAATTTTTAAGATTTTCTGTTGCACTCTAATAGTCAACAGATTGCAGTTGTTATATATCTAGTAGGCCTGACTCACCTCCTCATAGCGAGTCTTTGTGATACTGATCCAAGACTTGATGGTGATGACAGAGTCAGGGTGACAGGAGGACAGAATCTCTTCACCCAGTTGGCGAATCTTCTCTAGCTCCATCTGCTGATCGTTCAGGGAACTCATTGACTCCTGCAGATCACACACACAATCATGGAACTCATATGATAACACTGACACCAGCTATTTGCACTAAGTGTAAATAGATGTTAGATACTTTATACTTAGAGTGGCAGATACTATTAGCACCTTAGTAGTATATTATTAAAACGTATGCAATAATAAAAACATATTCAGTGTATATGGTTATATTTATTAAAATCATGCACGCATGCTGCCTTATTAGGTCATCCTTACCCAACACTTTATTCCCACTATTAAATACCTGTTAGGCACTTTATTTCCAGGAATTTTCTTATTTTTTTATTGAATATAAACGCCTGTCTAAGCTGATGTGAAATGAAAAGGGTGAAGAATGAGTTCGGAAAAAGGCGGATTGGAACTCAGGTTGGTCGCATCAAAAGCCAACACCACCCATCTTACTTTCAATGTCACTGCTTCAGTTATCAGCTGGATTTCTTTTGTTTCTTGAATTATTTTTGTAATTTCGTCTGGCTTAACCAGACATTGGTGGATGGAGTTACTAGTTTAAAGAGCCTCTGCCAATAAGGCGGGCTGTACACTCTCAGAAAAAAGGTACAAAAGCTGTCACGGCTGTACCTTTTCAAAAGCTACACTTTTGTCCATTTTTTGTGCTAATATGTACATTTTAGTTGTTACTATGTACACTTTAGGTGCTAATATGAACATTTTAGGTGTTAATATGTGCATTTTAGGTGCTAATAAGGACATTTTATGTGTTAATATGTAAATTTTAGGTGCTAATATGTACATTTTAGGTGCTGATATGTACATTTTAAGTGTTAATGTACATTTTTAAGTGTTAATGTACATTAAGTGTATGTACATTTTAGGCGTTAATACACTTTAGGTGCTAATATGTACATTTTAAGTGTTAATGTGTACATTTCAGGTGCTAATATGTACATTTCAGGTGCTAATATGTACATTTTAAGTGTTAATATGTACATTTCGGGACCTAATATCCCCATTTTAGGTGCTAATGTGTACATTTAGGTACTAATATGTACTGTATTTTAGGTGCTAATATGTACCACTAAGGTACCAATATGCAGCCTTTAGGTACAAAAGTGTACCTTTTGAAAAGGTAAAGCCCCAGTGACTGCTTTAGTACCTTTTTTCTGAGAGTGTAGACACCATGTATACATTTCTGGCGTGATAAATGGGTCCATGTCCACCATACCTGATGACATGTACGAAATGCCAGAAGAGCCTCCTCTTCCTCAGGCAGCACTCCGTACTTCAGGACCCTCTCCACATCTGAAAGATGATCCAGGAACGAATGAACCATCACATCAAACTCTTCCGCCTGAGAACGACAGAGGTACAAATTGGGATTATCGTAATACACTACTGTTCAAAAGTTTGAAGACATTCTTTTTTTCAGCAAGGATGCATTAAACTGATCAAAAGTGACAGTAGACAATTAATGTTACAAAAGATTTCAATTTCAAATAAATGCTGTTCTTTTGAGCTTTCCATTCATCAAAGGATCCTGAAAAATAAAAAAAATATGAAGTAGCACAATGGTTTTTTAACGTTGATAATAATACTAAATGTTTCTTGAGCATCAAATCATCATATTAGAGTGATTTCTGAAGGATCATGTGACACTGAAGACTGAAGTAATGATGCTGAAAAAACAGTTTTGATCACAGGAATAAATTACATGTGAATATATATTTAAATAGAAAAAAACTGTAAATGATAATGTACTAACAAATAACAACAGTTTGGAAACATTAATCGCATTCAATGGAAAAAAAACTGTACTATTTTATTAATATTATAAAGCTTTAGTAAATTTTTTGCATGTATTTGTTTCTTTTAAAAATGCTTAGTTTTGTATACATTTTTATGGTAACTTTATTTCGATGGTCCACTTTAGACATAATAATTATACACTGTAAAAAAATATTTTCAAGATTTGTTATCATAACATTTTTTCTTTTATTTTGTCAAATCAAGTTAAATAATTTATTTAGTTGAGATAACTTATTATTTTGAGTTTCTGATGATTAAATTAATCTCCGTTGTATTAACTCACTTTTTCCAGTTCAATCAACTTAAAATTAAGGCAACCAGGTTACTTACTTTTTTAAGTTAAACCAACAATAGTTTTTAAAGTGTTGCAACTCCATGTCAACTAACTCTCATTAGAGTTTTAGTAGACTCTGTATTAATATCTGCTAACACGTTATATTAATGCTCCCTATGGAAGCTTGTTTCCGCCACTGAATAAAAAAATAAAATAAATAATTGTGACGTTTTATCTCACAATTCTGACTTTTTTTCTCACAATTGCGAGTTTATATCTCGCAATTCTGACTTTATTTCTCGGAATTGCGAGATAAAAAGTCAGAATTGTGTGATAAAAAGTCGCAATTGCGAGATATAAAGTCAGAATTGGGTGATATAAAGTCGCAATTCTGAGAAAAAAAGACAGAAGTGCGACTTTTAATCTCACAATTCTGACTTTTTTTCTCACAATTGCGAGTTTACATCACGCAATTCTGACTTTATAACACATAATTGCGAGTTTATATGTCGAAATTCTGACATCTTTTCTCAGAATTGTGAGATATAAACTCACAATTGCGACTTATCAGGCCAGTTCTAAAGGGGAAAAAAGACTAGTTTAAATCTCACAATTCTGACTTTATTTCACGCAATAGCGACTTTATATCAAGCAATTCTGACTTTATATCTCACAAGTCTGACTTTATAACTCGCAATTCTGACATAACTCGCAATTCTGACTTTATAACACGCAATTGCGACTTTATATCTCGCAATTCTGACTTTATGTCTCGCAATTCTGACTTTATATCTCACAATTCTGACTTTATATCTCGCAATTCTGACTTTATATCTCGCAATTCTGACTTTATATCTCACAATTCTGACTTTATATCACCCAATTCTGACTTTATAACTCGCAATTCTGACTTTATATCACCCAATTCTGACTTTATCTCTCGCAATTCTGACTTTATATCACCCAATTCTGACTTTATATCTCACAATTCTGACTTTATATCTCCCAATTCTGACTTTATATCTCGCAATTCTGACTTTATATCTCGCAATTCTGACTTTATATCTCGCAATTCTGACTTTATATCACGCAATTCTGACTTTATATCTCACAATTCTGACTTTATATCACCCAATTCTGACATTATATCTCACAATTCTGACTTTATATCTCGCAATTCTGACTTTATATCTCGCAATTCTGACTTTAGATCTCGCAATTCTGACTTTATATCTCGCAATTCTGACTTTATATCTCGCAATTCTGACTTTATATCTCGCAATTCTGACTTTATATCTCGCAATTCTGACTTTATATCTCACAATTCTGACTTTATATCTCGCAATTCTGACTTTATATCACGCAATTCTGACTTTATATCACGCAATTCTGACTTTATATCACGCAATTCTGACTTTATGTCTCGCAATTCTGACTTTATATCTCACAATTCTGACTTTATATCACGCAATTCTGACTTTATATCACCCAATTCTGACTTTATATCTCACAATTCTGACTTTATATCTCGCAATTCTGACTTTATGTCTCGCAATTCTGACTTTATATCTCACAATTCTGACTTTATATCTCACAATTCTGACTTTATATCACGCAATTCTGACTTTATATCTCGCAATTGCGACGTTATATCACGCAATTCTGACTTTATATCTGCAATTCTGAGAAATAAAGAGAAGAAGTAAACTCGCAATTGTGAGAAAAAAAGTCGCAATTACCTTTTATATTTTTCATTCTATGGCGGAAACAAGCTTCCATAGCTCCCAACAGACATTACACTGTCTATAAGTTACTTTGCAACAACGTCAAGTTATACTACTAACCCAAACCCTAATGCTCTAATGAGAGTTAGTTGACATATATTTTAAAAGCTTCTTATTGTTAGTCGAATGTCTAAAGTGGACCAATGTAGTAAAATTATTTTTTAGAAATTCAACTTAACTTATTTTGTTTCAATTAGTTGTGAAGGCAAAATTTCTACGTTTTTTAAGTATTTTATTTCTGTCCACGTTTATTTTATTTCAGTGTTTTTGTCGTTGTATTTTTAGTTTTAGTCAATGATGACAGCGCTACAGTATCTTGAATATTCTGTTAGTGCTCTGAATAAAAGTATCAGCCAAATGCACAGTGTAAACATAACTTCTGTGATTATCATCCGACAGCGGAGTGTGACTGTACCTGCTGAAGGGCCGCCTCTAGTCGAGCCTGTCTGGACACCGAGAGTTTGCACACGTCCTCCCAGCGGCCCTCCAGCTCCTCCATCTGCTCCTGCAACCAGTGGGCATCAGCCATGCTGCTCCGTGTCAGATCCCTGACCGAACGCTTCAGGGTCCGGATACAGCTGGCACGCTTCCCGAGCTCACGCTGGAAAACCTGCAGGCACAGAGAAGGTGTAGGGGTCACCTCGCAGTCCACACTCTCAGAAGGAAAGGTTTAGTGGGGTTATAGACTCAATTTAAAAGGCTGCTTTATGTTAAAATGTCTTAAATGATTGCATGACACTTTCATGTCAAATGGGTTATTTCATTTTTTATTTTTTTTTGCTGTTTTTTTAACGATGAAGTATGTTTATGAGCTGTTTAATACACTCTAAAAACAAATGGTGCTAAATAGCACTAAAAGTGGTTAATTGGCTTGTAATCATAGCGTTTTTTGCCAGCTGAAAACGCTACACGCTCTGCTGAAGACGCCGTGCTTTGGGCGCTTGAGAGCGTTTTGGCAGCGCAGCGTTTTTTTCCGTTGAGGCGTTTTGTTGCTATGATACAGAATATCCGCAGCAGTTTAAACGTTGTGACTGTTGGTCGGTGTGGTTTAGTCCCGCCCCTCCTCCACTGTGATTGGACGGCTGGGCAAGAACTGACAGTGATGAGCGCTGCGTTTTTTCCAAAGTTGAACATTTTTCAACTCTCGGCGACCAGTAAAAAACGCCGGGCGCTTGGCGCTTCAGCGTGAAAAAAACGCTCAGCGCCACGTCACGCTCATGGCGTTTAAAAAACGCGGCGTTCCCATTGGAAACAATTGAAAACATACGCCAGGCGCGTGGAAAAACGCTTCGGTGGACACACGGCCTTATGCTAATAGTTCTGAGTTCTTCAGAGCCCCCAGACAATGCGATTTGTAACAAACATGTCATTCTTTTTTAGACGCATACTATCACTTTTATTATTTAATGTTTTACTATACAGTTGGGATATATGGCATTTTTTATTTATTTGCCAAAATTAATAACGATATTTGGTACTTTCCTGTTATCCGGACCCCACCATATACCATTTCGGAACTATAGTCATCCCTGATTTGTCTTAACCCCAGTGACGGGTAGGTTTAGGGGCGGGGTTAGGGGTAGGCCATTGTGGGGTCCGGATAACAGGACAGTACTCGATATTTATAGGCTACAGGTTTATTAAAAGTAGCTACCAAAGTTTCTTGTAAAATTCACATTAAAGACATTTAGCAGTTTCATTCATGTTGAAAACATGAAACGTGTCATAATTTAGTGGAAGATTGCTGCCATCAACACACAAACAAACACTTTTGCTAGTGCTGTCACGTGTCAGTCCTGTCTTGTAGCGCATGGGTGTTTGTTTTGTTTTGCCATGTGCTTCTGTCATTGTTAGACCCTCCCACCTCGTTTCCTGATTAGCGTTTGAGTTCCCCCACCTGTTCCCTCTTGATTTTTTCCCTATTTTAGTCTCCTTGTGTTTGCTGTCTTGGCGGATCGTTGTTTTGTCACCCCTGTTCCTTCTTGTGTTTCTGGATCTGGTCAGTTTGTTCCTTATACCATGTATGTTAAAGTTATGTTTGATTCGAGTTGTTTTTCCCCCTCGTGGGCTTTGCTTTGTGTTTATGTTTTATTTCTGTAAATAAATCTTCCCTTCCCTGCAATTGAGTCCTCCTCTTCAGTTAAGTTTAAACGTTACATGACAGAACGATCCGCCTAACTGAGGACTCAGCGGGATGGAGGTCGAGGATTTTGACTGGGAGAGTGTGGATTATGATGACGATCATTTGGATTGCCCAAAATACTTCATCGCCACATTCGGGTCAGCCAGGTTATCGCCCATCGACGATGACCGGGAGATTCAGCTCAGGCCGGGATCCAGCGAGGAAGGTTCGAGGTTCTCTTCCCCGGTCGCGGATCGGGAGAGGAGTGCATTTCGGGGGTCTCGTCTGGCGATTTTTCGCGGAACCCGGGGAGGTTGTAGAGGAGGAGGATACAGTCGAGGGGAGAATCAACATCACTCTCCAGTCCGGGCTGTCCTTAACCCAGATTCGGGGAAGGTCAGCGCGGAGCAGGGTTCTCCACGTCATGGACGGAGGAGGAGGAGACGCCCGTCGGCCCAGCGAGAGACTGCTCACGTCCCGTCGGCCCAGCGAGAGACTGCTCACGTCCCGTCGGCCCAGCGAGAGACTGCTCACGTCCCGTCGGCCCAGCGAGAGACTGCTCACGTCCCGTCGGCCCAGCGAGAGACTGCTCACGTCCTGTCGGCCCAGCGAGAGACGGTTCACGTCCCGTCGGCCCAGCGAGAGACTGCTCACGTCCCGTCGGCCCAGCGAGAGACTGCTCACGTCCCGTCGGCCCAGCGAGAGACTGCTCACGTCCTGTCGGCCCAGCGAGAGAACGCTCACGTTCCGTCGGTCCAGCAAGAGACTGCTCGCGTCCCGTCTGCCTTCCTGAGTTGGGACTATCTGGAGCGTCTGATTGAGACGTTGGAGGTACCTGTCCCTGAGCCGGTGCCTGTCCCTAAGCCGGTGCCTGTCCCTGAACCTGAGCCGGTCCCTGAGCCGGTCCCTGAGCCGGTCCCTGTCCCTAAACCTGAGCCGGTCCCTGAGCCGGTCCCTGAGCCGGTGCCTGTCCCTGGGCCGGCGTCTATCCCTGAGCCGGTGGCTGTCCCTGAGCTGGGGTTCAAGCCGGTTACGGACACAGGATTCCTGAGCCAAGACTACCGGGAGCGTCTGGCTCGTATATTGGGGAGTTCGGGGTTCGATATTTCGGGGTTGGTCCCCGAGCCGGTGCCGGTCCCTGAGCCGGTGCCTGTCCCTGAGCCGGTGCCTGTCCCTGAGCCGGTGCCTGTCCCTGAGCCGGTCCCTGAGCCGGTCCCTGAGCCGGTGCCTGTCCCTGTGCCGATCCCTGAGCCGGTGCCTGAGCCGGTGCCTGTCCCTGAGCCGGTCCCTGAGCCGGTCCCTGAGCCGATGCCTGAGCCGGTGCCGATCCCTGAGCCGGTGCCTGTCCCTGAGCCGGTGCCTGTCCCTGAGCCGGTGCCTGTCCCTGAGCCGGTGCCTGAGCCGGTGCCTGTCCCTGAGCCGGTCCCTATGTCGGTCCCTGAGCTGGAGCTCATACCGGTGCCGGACCCTATGTTTGTGTCTACGTTTGTGTCTGTCTTTGTGGCTGTGTTTGTGTTGGTGTCTGTTCCTGAGCCGAAATCGGTTCCTGAACCGGTCCTGGAGCCAGTGCCTGTCCCTGAGCAGGAGTTCATATCAGTCCCGGACCCTGCGTTTGTGTCTGCATTTGTGTCTGTTTTTGTAACTGTGTTTGTTCTAGTGTCTGTTCCCGAGCCGATGTCTGCTCCAGAGCCGGTGTCTGTTCCCCCTTGGCCGCCCGAAGGGTCTGCTCCGCCTTGGCCGCCCGAAAGGTCTGCACCGCCTTGGCCGCCCGAGGGGTCTGCTCCGCCCTGGACGCCCGAGGGGTCTGCACCGCCTTGGCCGCCCGAGGGGTCTGCTCCGCCCTGGCCGCCCGAGGGGTCTTCGCCGCCCTGGCCACCAGAAAGGTCTTCGCCGCCCTGGCCACCAGAAAGGTCTTCGCCGCCCTGGCCGCCCGAGGGGTCTTCACCGCCCTGGCCATCCGAGGGGTCTTCGCCGCCCTGGCCGCCCGAGGGTTCTTCGCCTCCCTGGCCGCCCGATGGACTCTGTGTTTCTCCCTGTTCGCCCAATGGACTCTGTGTTTCTCCCTCACTGTTTTATGGTTTTTCTGTTTTGCCCGGTCCCCTGATGTCTCTGTCCCGCCCTGGTCTTCTCCCCCCCGTCCCACCCTGGTTTCTCCCTCCCGTCCCGCCCTGGTCTGTCCCTCCCACCCCGCCCTGGTCTGTTCCTTCTGTCATGCCCTGGTTTGTTCCTCCCGTCCTGTGGGATGGAGCGTCTGGTAGCCGCTCCGTAGAGGGGGGGTAGTGTCACGTGTCAGTCCTGTCTTGTAGCGCATGGGTGTTTGTTTTGTTTTGCCATGTGCTTCTGTCATTGTTAGACCCTCCCACCTCGTTTCCTGATTAGCGTTTGAGTTCCCCCACCTGTTCCCTCTTGATTTTTTCCCTATTTTAGTCTCCTTGTGTTTGCTGTCTTGGCGGATCGTTGTTTTGTCACCCCTGTTCCTTCTTGTGTTTCTGGATCTGGTCAGTTTGTTCCTTATACCATGTATGTTAAAGTTATGTTTGATTCGAGTTGTTTTTCCCCCTCGTGGGCTTTGCTTTGTGTTTATGTTTTATTTCTGTAAATAAATCTTCCCTTCCCTGCAATTGAGTCCTCCTCTTCAGTTAAGTTTAAACGTTACATGACAAGTGCTCAATGAATAGTTTGTGCATGAAAGACATTTGTTTTTTTGTTTTTTTAAAAATACAACAAAATAAACCAGCTCTGAACATACTTAAGCTTGATTATGACACTATTTTCTTAGGTCTGCTGTACAGGAGAAGCAAACTTTGTTGCATTATTTTCCTGTTATTAAAGCTGCTTGAAATAATCTGTATTGTAGGCTAAAAAGCGCTATATAAAAGTAAAGGGGACTTGACTTGAATGCTAAATGTAATGCTCTTGCTATATATATATATATATATATATATATATATATATATATAATAACCAAATAATCACTAAATATCAATTACAATGACTAAATAATCACCAACACAAATGATGGGGTGAAATGGGCTGTAATGCATGGGCACATATTGGTCAGGGCCGGTCCTGTGCAATGTAGAACCATAAGAGGTGCCATAGATCCTGTTAACCACCCCAGAGAACCGCAAAGAACCCCTGAAGAACCACTGAAGAACCATTTTTAGAGTGTACATAACTTTCACAAATTAAAGTCGGCATGAAACGGAAGCTGAGATTGTCATTTTTTCCTTGTTGTGACGTATATCCGAGTGAAACGGCTTCTGAAATTAGAAAAAAAAAAAATGTAGGGCAGGGCTTGATTTCGTCCTTCGGGAATTGATTGGATCGTTGGAGGTTGGGCGTTGCAAACAAAATGGAGGCAGATTTAGATGCGATTCTCTGAGAGGCGGTGCACCGATAGCCCCACCCTCATCGGATCTGGCCGCACCCTTTCGCCATTCCACATGACCGAAAGAGAAGAGAGATCGTTTCGATGGGGGAGGGAAATGTAATGTATTTGATTAAAGATTATAACAGTACATGAATTTAAAAAAATAATGAAGTGCTCAGATAAATCATTTATAATAAACCTATTACATATAAAAAGAAGATTTGTCAAATTTCATGCCGACTTTAAATCCATAAAAATCCCCTATATGAAGTGCCTCACAGAACCCTTTAAGGTTTTCTTTAGAATCATTTCTTTTAAGAGTGTATGCAATTTAAACCCTAACTCTCAAAATAATGAACTGGTTTGAGTAAAGTTACTTTAATTTAAGCAATTAAAAATTATTTCAATCAAATCAATTTCTTTTAAACTCACAAAATGACTCTTTTTTTTTTTAAAGTAACCTGAATTGTTAGCCTCGGTATAAATTGCCCGTGTATTTCTGTTTTGTCAGTCTTTGTTTGCTGTAACATGCTCCTGTCCTGAGTTTCTTCGTTTACCCTGGATTCCTTGTGTTTGTATTGTTAATAAAGTAGAGTATGAGTATGTAAAGTAAAATGTATGAATAAGCTTACTCAAATATTCAAATGTATGAGTACAAAATAAAAATCAGCTAGTTCTGCTTACTTAAACTTGGTTTACAAATTTTGATGTAAATGATCACCTCAAATTTTGGAGGTTTTGTCAACGTATTGGTTTAACAGTGTAATATGTATATTATACACTGTTATACCAATATATTGGTATAACAGTGTAATAACAGTGTAAGATGTACCTTGTGCTTGTCAATCAGATTGTTGACCAGGTCTTTTTCACCACAGACAGGCACATCTTCAGCCAGCTGTGGCTCTGCCCTGTACAGCCAGTCACTGAGAGCCTGGAGAGCGTCAGTGAATCTTCCGGAAAACAGCAGAGCCTCTTCCAGCTTGTGTTGCCTTGTGGGGAAAAAAAGCACAATTTAGAGCTCAGAGAATATACTCGAATCACTCCAGATCAGATGGTGCCGCTCACATCAGACTCACCTCTCACTGGATTTCCCACTGATGGTGTCCCATGAATCTCTGAGCTCGGACACCATGTTCTCCAGGTGCTGAGTGTCTTCTGGGCCCTGCGCTTTCTCCTGGAGTGAGCGGCCACTCTTCAGACAAGCCTCGTACATGGGCCGCTTCGAGCGGAGAAGTTTCTGGAACTCCTGAATTCATAAATGATCCATTGTGAAGAATTTATTTCTTTTGGGGTGAAATTGCCAGTGTGGTTTAGACATATTATACTATAGATTATTTACGTTCACTGTCCAGTTTTTTTAATCACATTTTATGAGGCACCACACGTAAAATAATGCAAAAGTAATTTATATTGGTTTTTGAGGATATTTTTTCTGCTTGCCAGTCGTGCCAGTAGTTCCAACTTTGGTAACGTTTTATTTTGATGATCCACATTCTACTAACTAAACGCAGTGTTTGGGGTCACGCATTACATGTAACGTGAGTTACGTAATCAGATTACTTTTTTTTTCAATTAACGAGTAAAGTAAAGCATTACTGCTAAATTTACATCAAAATACTGGAGTAAGTAATGCAAGTTGCACTGGCATATATTTTAAAATTGGTCGCTGCCATTGTTTTGTCTCAAGATGCACACCAGTAGTGCTCTTTAAAGGCATGTTTATAAAAACTTAAATGTTCTTATTGAACTATGGCCTAATCCTGGCTAAATCTAACCTCTGTAAACATGTCTTTGCTGCTGACCTTTGATGACCCAATAGGCTCTATGCACGATCGCTTCCATATTTGTCTCAGCACGCCCACCTACTTCCGGTGCTGCGTCAGTCTATGGTCAGAAGCCGGTTTTGCGATAGGTGGAGATAGTGTCAAATTACACTCGCTGTTTATAAAAACGTCCTCCGGTTAACGTGAATGATGTTAACAACACTGTGAGCCAGTTAGCTGTCACGAAAGAGAAGTTATTTAAATTATATATTTCGAGCCAAATCAACAACTTTGAGTGTTAGTATTCTCTCATATAGTACGAAATTCGACTAGCGAATCAGCGTTTCTAAAATCGTTGTCTCCGTTTCTGAGAAAATGGATTTTATTACAGTTTTGCCGCTATACACTTTGCCTGCAGAACGCGCTTCCGGAAGTAAAGACGCTGACTGAGATTCGTTCGAACACACGTCAGCAGGGTTTGTGCATAGAGGCAATTTAAGCATACTAAAAAAAAAGACTTTAGACAAACATTTGTATTTCTTTGTGTGTGTGTGTGTGTTTATTTGCCTTTTCTTAAAGGAGAACTCCGGCGAACAATGAACCTTTGGTCTAATAAATCATCGGTACCTGGTCACTCGTTCTCTGAGGATTGTTTTCATGATAATCGAATGTAACGAGTTTTATCTCTAATAACTGTTTAGCGTATAATGCTAGTACTGAGGGCATTGACCAACTAAAATGAAGTCGCTAGTTTATACCACTAACAAGGCTCAAAATAGCCCCGCATTAACGCAGTAACATAACAAGGCTCCACACATGCAAAACGAAGCATTGACAACTTTGTAAGTGTACAGACCGTTTATTAAGAACATAAGTTATAAAGACTGTTTACTTCGTGTAGACATTCAGAAGCCATCTTAGGAAAAAGTCTCGATAAGTCGATCCCCGAACGCCGTTCATACAGTTCAGAAGTTCGTTGAACTTCATACAGTTCAGCTCACTCAGCACGACGTTCGGGGATCGACTTATCGAGACTATTTCCTAAGATGGCTTCTGAATGTATACACGAAGTAAACGGTCTTCATAACTTATCTTCTTATTAAACGGTCTGTACACTTACAAAGTTGTCAATGCTTCTTTTGCATGTATGGAGCCTTGTTATGTTACTGTGTTAGTGTGGGGCTATTTTGAGCCTTGTTAGTGGTATAAACTAGCGATTTCTTTTTAGTTGGTCAATGCCCCCAGGACTAGCATTATACGCGAAACAGTTTTTAGAGATAAAACTCTTTACATTCGATTATCATGAAAACAATCCTCAGGGAACGATTGACGAGCTTCCGATGTTTTATTAGAACAAAGGTTCATTGTTCGCCGGAGTTCTCCTTTAACCCTGATTCTTATTCATTTCACTTTTGGTGTGAAAGGGCCTTTATATTAGCAAAAATAAATAAATCAAACCTTTTTAATGGTTAGAAACAAACTAGCAAACCCAGCCCAGGTTAATAAAAAAGGTAATACAAAAGTAAATAAAGTTATAATACAGTTACTTTGAGTAACTTAATATTGTAACGCAGTAACTTTCCCTTACACTGACTATAAGTTCACTATAAATACTAGTGCAACTTTGTCAACTATCAGTATTAGTCTGCCAACACTTTATTTTGATGTTCCCCTAACCTAACAGTCAACTAATACTCGAAGTTAGTCAACATGAAGTCGCAAAGTTACTACAGGTACTAGTCTAAAGTGGACTGTTAAAATAAATTTTAACCCCAATTTTTGCTTGCTATTAATTTATCAACATTTTCACTGGCCCCACCACAAAGGAATGATACAATTTTAACAATGCATTTTTTTGAGATTTGCTAGAAATATTCATATTTTTAATTAAATGTTAAGATATCCATCTAATTTTGTTTTTGGTTAATTAAATATTTTTGCGTCATAAAAAGAAAAAACATGCTGGAAATTATACCATATACAGCTATAAAATAGCTCCTTGAATTCAAAAACTCTTTTGCAATTGCAATACACTTAAAGTGTTTGTTGTTGTTGTTGTTTTGCACTTTTGCAATATAAAAAATTATATTTAGTTTCCCACACATTCTTACTGATGCTTCCAAGACTACCCAGACCAAAAAATAAAATCAAAGTAAACCAAACTTTGCATGGCAAATTTTTAAAATTATAACAAGCCCAATGAATGTACATTTTTCTGTGGCAGTGCAGCACTGGCCCAAAAGGCCAAACTGTCGACCCGAAACGCTCTGACATTGGCTCTTTGTTAAGACCTGAAATGTGAAGTACCTTTTGTTCAGTAAGCTGTTGTTTGATCTCTTCCTGTGACACAGCGATCTCTTTGTGTGTATCCAGTGTCTGTTCAACCTCCGTCATCCAGTCCACCAGTAAGTGCCATGATTCATTGAACTGTGGAAGTGGAAAGCACAAAAGTTTAGTAGTACTTGCCAAATGATTTCCTGGATACCCTGAACAAACTCTTTCAGTCCATATGAGAAGTGACAACCCAGTCTCACGACAATTTGTACGAATTTTACAAGGTGGCTAATTCGTACGAATTCATATGACCTCACTCGTAAGATTTTTCCTAAATCGCACGTATTTTACCAGTTACCCAACTGTATGAATGAATTCGTATGAATGACCTACCCTGACCCCGCCCCTAAACCCATTACGTGGCTTCAGACAAATCGTACGAATTTGTACGAGTGAGGTCGTAGGAATTAGCAACCTTTTAATAACTTGTACAAATTCATACGAATTGGTCGTGAAATAGCGTTGGAAGTGAATACCTGTTTAGCATGTCTTTTGACATCCTCAAGCGTTTTTCCCCTCTCTGTAGTGTGTTGGAGGAGTTTCTTGAATCTGTCCTGAACGGTCATGATCAGGTTCTGCACAACATCGCAGTCTTCCTTCCTACTGAGCTCAGACAGACGTGTGGCAGCGTTCTCCACGCTCGTCTTCCTCTCTCCGTAAGACTGCACCTCACCTATCAGCATCTACGCACAAGATGACAAAATCACACAAACACGTACACTACTACTGATATACACAAATCCATGTGCAGGTGCTCATACCCTGTGCTCCTGAAGCTGTGAGGAGATGGTGTCCAGGATGAAGCTGGGCGCAGGTAGAGTGTTTATGGTCTCCTCACATTTGGCCATTTTGGTCAGCAGGTCTTGGACATTACTGTTAAACTCCTTTGCAAGACCAAGTCCTTCTGTTAACTTTGCCTAAAAAAAAAATATATATATTTTTTTAAATAAAATGTAAAAATACGGAAATAATAATTTAGAAAAATGATTGATATATTTAATGAAAAAATAAATAAATAAACACATCAAAACACATTTTGTTTAAATATATAAATATTTTTTTAAATCATTTAGTAATGCCCTTCGTGTGACGCTGTGCGGAGAAATAGAGCTGAGGCTGGGTCCAGACGCAGTGTCGCTTTATTCATAAAACTCAGGAACAAGGTACATAGACTAAAGCAGAACTTGAGAATCAAAAGCACCAACGTAACACACATAAATTCAACAACCAACAAAGACAGGGCAGAAACACAGGGCTTAAATAATCAAGGACAAACAAGCTAGACAAGATAACAAGGGGGCGTGAGAAATAAGAAACACCTGGGACTAATAATAAACGGTGAAGCACTAATAATGAAAACACACAAAACCGAATCATGACACTTCGGAAGCAACAGAATATAATTACATGTTTCCTGGTAGACAAATTTTGTAAAAATTACCTTAATCTTAAAATTCAAAAAGTTTTCAACCCTCGTCTCTTTATTCATCGTGTTTCCTTCATCAGTGAATGTTTGAACCTTTTTAATAAGTCCCTCAATTGTCCTCAGTGTGAAAAGATGGATCCCAAAATTATACAGTTACTGCTGGAAAGAGTTAAAATATGCAAAATATGCTGGAAAATGTCTTGGTGTCATATGAAACCCTCGTTCCCTAAAAGAGGGAACGGAGACGTAACTCAGATCGGAACTTATGAATTGGGATCTTGCCTGAGAGCCCAATCACCTCAGAGTGTAAATTAAACAAGCCAATGCACATTGGTGTGCGAGATTAGCACTTACAATGCACATTTAAGTTTTCGCTGAGGAGCCGAGCTGGCGACCCGGCCACTCAGCGTTGGTACAGCGATTAAGGCGAAGAAAAGTAAAGCCTCCCTTGCTCCCTTTCATTTAGTCATGTTCAACGTTACGTCAGAAGAACTGAACTAACGAATTGGGATCCCTGCCAAAGCACCAATATTGCTGCCCCTTCCAACACTCCGTGTCCAGCCACCTGATCCCCCAACGCCTACTGGAGCGGCAGATGGGACAGGGCTTACACAGAGATGGTCGATTACTGCTGTTCCGCTTGACCCATGCAGTAAGACTATTGGATAACACTTGGAAAGCGTACCCTTTCCAAGCAGAAAGGGACACTATGGAGGCCACATCCTGCCCGTAGGGAGGTATTAGGTAGAGATTGCACATGGACTAGCCATTAGGCAGTGCAAGATATGGAAGGTCTTTGAGGTAGCTCCGCCTCCGGCCTATTTAGGGGGAAGTCAACACCAGCAGAGAAGGCAGAGCAGGCTCTGCCAAGGGAAAGACACAGGCTCACCTGCAGGGGAAGCCGTACTGTGGAAGAATACACATATGAGTTTTCATTCCCGTAGGGATCACAACATATGGGCAACTAGCCTATCACAGGAGTCAACCACTGGGCATACTGAGTTTTAGGCCTGGAGGCGGACATCTCCGCCACGTCTGACTGCCGAGGGTGGTGAAGGAAGTCCAACAAGGTTCGCCAGCTGGGGAACTCACCTGAGGAGCAAGATGGGTCCCTAGTGTTACTGGTCACTTGAGGCAAGTACACGGGAGGACACTGGCTCTACACGAAGATTATAAAATCTGGCAAACATGTTATGTGTTGCCCAGCCCGCAGCTCTACATATATCTGCCAGCAAGGTGCCGTCTGCCAGCGCCCAGGAGAAAGCAACACTCCTGGTAGAGTGAGGTCTCAACCCAAGGGGGCACGGCTCGCCTTGGGTCTGGTACGCCAAGACGATGGCCTCCAGTGGGCCGACCTCTGCTTAGAGATAGCATTTTCCTTCTGCTGGCCTCCATAACAGACAAAGAGCTAGTCTGAGGTCTTGAATCTCTGCGTACAGGCGTAAAGCAAAGACGGGACAGAGCAAAGAAAGGGCTGGGTCTTCCTCCTCCAGGGGCAGCGCTTGCAGGATCACCACCTGGTCCCTAAAAGGAGTGGTGGGAACCTTAGCCACATATCTGGGCTGAGGTCTCAGGTTAATAAGTTAGCCCAAATTCCAGGCACGATTCATTGGCCAAAAATACTTGCAGGTCCCCTATCCTCTTGATGGAAGCCAGTGCGGTCAGGAGCACCATCTGCAATGACAGAATTTTCAGCTCAATTGACTGCTGTGGGGCGCTCTGTAATGCTGTTAGCACCAATGAGAGATCCAAAGAGGGTACAGGGTGAAGGCGAGGAGGATTTAGCCTTCTCGCACCCCTCAGGATCACCAATCAATGAACAGGTTCCACTTCAAAAAGTAAGTATACCTTGTAGAGGGTGCTCTCGCCGAAGTGATGGTGTATACCACTGCCTAGTCCTCAGCATCCCATTTAGAGACCAGATGTGGGTGGGTATTCCAGAGGTCTGGACACAGGTGCCAAATGGTGCCCTGTCTTTGAGAAGGTCCTTCCTCAGTGGAATGTGCCAGGAAGGGGCTGTCGCAAGGTGCATGAGTTCTGGGAACCAGGTCCGATTAGGCCAATAGGGCGCAACTAGCAAGACCTGCTTCTCGTCCTCCCTGACTTTGCACAGTGTCTCTGCAAGTAGGCACACTGAGGGAAAGGCATACATGCGTAGGCTCCGGGGCCAGCTGTGTGCCAGCGCATTTGTGCCGAAAGGTCCCCTCGGTCAGGGAGTAAAATAACTGGCAGTGAGACTTGCCTGGAGCGGCAAACAGGTCAACCTGTGCGGTCCCGAAACACCTCCAGATCGGCTAGACCACCTGCGGATGGAGTCTCCACTCTCGCGGAAGCACAGGTTGTTGTAATCTCTCAGCGAGATCCCAATTCGTCAGTTCCGTTCTGACGTAAAGTAATTTTTAGGACCTGGAGGATATCTCTGAAGAACATTGAGCTGTTGAAGATCATCCAGGTAACGACACACGACATTTTCAACTTTTGAATGGGTAATTTTTATAAACGCAGCTATTTTTTGTCTTGTCGACTATATGCAAACATATTTTATTCGAGCAGTACTAAATAAAAAAATAACATGCATTTTGTATGATTCCTCTTATGTTGTTAAAGCTACACTCTGTAACTCTTTTAGTTTATTTTTAGCTAAAAACACTTAGATCTTTCAAAAATATATGTGCTCATTAATGTATATTTACTTCGTTCAAGTAAAAAAGTACTCTCGTGAGTGTATAATATGCCATTGAAAATAAATACGGGTAAGGGGTTCTAATGTCGGTCGCCATGCTGCCCCTCCATCTCGAAAGTACATTAGCCAAAGAGGGACATACCCGTTAATTCAAGCTTCGCCTTTCGCGTTTATGTTTGAGTTAACAATCATGGACGAGGTCGAACTGGAAGCCATGTTAATCTTGGACTACATTGGCCACCGTAGGAGTTAAAACGAAATCGGAATTGAGAGGAACAGAAACTAATATTCACGGGACGATCGTATATCTTTTCACCGCTAGATGGGTGTAAAAATCACACAGTGTAGCTTTAAAATAGATTCTGAACAGATTCTGCAAGATTTTGAGCACAACTGTATATAATTGGACAGAGTCTAAACTGTCATCACCTTTCTTTCTTGCATTTTAGCGTAGACCGTGCTCCATTTCTGCTCCAGTATGCACAAGCTATGCTCCGTGCTGGAGCCCCGGGCCACCTCACTGCCCTCCAGCATCCTGTGGATGGCGTTGCGAACGTTTGTGTAGGCGTGCATTTTAGAATCCATCTCATTACACGACTCCTGTAAAACAAGAAAGAAACTATTCAGGCTTCATTGTAGAATCATGTTTTATAAACACAGTTTAAAGGGTTGAGACTGCAAATTCAGCAAGCAAAATTAAAGTCATTGTTACCAAATGAGTGTTTAGTCTCTCGCTGGCAGAGTCTGGCATACCCCACACTGTTTTACTGGACGACAGCCTCAGGTCTGTGTGTTCCAGCCACTGCAGGAGATCTTGGATCTCCATGGTTACATCTTGAACCTGAAATCCAGTTATAATTGTTGAGTTCTGCATGAGCTTGAACCTACACTGAGTGCATGTATGTATGTATGTATAAATATATATGTATAACCGTAAACTGTATACATATAGAGAGAGAAAATTGAGAAAAGTGGAATGTAAACATGTGAGCACAATGGGACTGATACTGATTAAATTAAAGACATTGTTTTAAATAATTCTGTCAAAATCAAGTTTATTTGCGGGTGTTTGTGGTCACCTGACTGAGGTTATTTTCCAGCTCTAGCTGTCTGCGCTCTGTCTCGCAGCGCACAAATTCCCATCGTTCATTCAGCTGTTCCAGACGAGTCTGCAGGACATGTGAACTGTCTCCCGCCCCAGACTCCATCAGGTTTCTGCCGGCCTGGTTCAGAGAGTCTACCGTGCGCACATGGGACATCACATCATTCCGCAGAACCTAGATGGACACAACAACCATCACAGTGAGTCATTCAAAGATCGATACCATGAATACGTTTGGAACTGCATATTAGCCTACCTAGAAAAAAAATATGCAGTATTTTCAATGTAGTAGCCACTAGTAATGACATGTTACTGGGGACAGAAATTCTGAAATGGCAATGAAACATGCCCCAGTGTTTTTACCTTGTGTTTGGCTAGCTCTATCTCACAGGTCTGCAGGTCAATGCTGATTGGCTGAGAGGCCTGCAGGAGGTCAGCCGTGTGGGAGAGCCAGGAGTGCAACTCATCAAGAGTGTTCTGGAACTGACCCAAGCCCAGCAGTGCACACTCCAACTGGTGCTGCTCAAAAACACATTGGTCCGTTAAAGTATCGTTATGACGAAACAACAATTTTATTCACTTAGCTAACATCTTACCTGTCTGCTAACAGTCACTGACTCCAAGTTGTCCCACCGCTGACGGAAGTCGCACAGTGGAGAGATGGACCCAGGCCTCTCAGTACCCGGGGAGAGACGACACACAAAGCGATGGTTTAGACTCTCTATCTCAATCTTCTTCTGATATAGCTCCCGCTTAAATTCCTGACAAGAGAGGTGATGACATCATCACAAAAGCTCTAATGAAATTGACAATTAAAGCTACACTGTGTAACTCTTTTAGTTTATTCTTAGCCAAAAACACTTAGTTCTTTAAAAAATATATGTGCTCATTAATGTACATTTACTTCGTTCAAGTAATAAAGTATTCTCGTGAGTGTATAATATGCCATTGAAAATACATACGGGTAAGGGGTTCTAATGTCGGTCGCCATGTTGACCCTCCATCTTGAAAGTACATTAGCCAAAGAGGGACAAACCCGTTAAATCAAGCTTCGCCTTTCGCGTTTACGTTTGAGTTAACACTCATGGACGAGGTCGAACTGGAAGCCATTTTAATCTTGGACTACATTGCCCACCGTAGGAAAATCGGAAATCGGAATTGAGAGGAACAGAAACTAATATTCAATGGATGGTCATAAACCTTTTCACCGCTTAGATGGGGTAAAAATCACACAGTGTAGCTTTAATATCATTCACACAATTTTCAGTTTCTGAAGGTAGGTAGGTTGTTTGTTTGGTCTCACCTTTAGGTCACATAGCTGCTCTTTAACTGATCCCAGGTCAGATCCCACTGAGAACTCCTCCGTGGACTTTAACTCCACAGACTTCAGCCACTCAAAGAGTCCCTTAAAAACAAGGTCTTATTTTTAAACCTGTTTTTAAAAACCCTTTTGCAACGTTTTCTTTACCCACCCTAAAATACATTTTGTCAGGTCCTTTCAATGTCAACAAGAACATTCAAGAAAACCAACAAGAAAATGTACTGAAATAAACTAACTTTAATCTAAATTCTCTATAGTCTCTCTCAGAAAGGCATCCAATTGGCAGGAAATTGGCCAGTCTGTCAGAGACTCATTACTATAACCGCATGGAGGCATGACTACTGAAATACTACAACTGTAGACAGAGACCTATACCACCAATGGAGGAGACAAGAAAGGAATATGTAGGGATGGACAGACAATCCTTTGTGATTGTTTAAATGTTGTCAGCAGCAAGTACAGCATGCGTTATGAATGTCTTGAAAAGAATTTAGACTTGTTTCTTGTGGCTAACTCACCTGCATGCTGTCTTGATAATGGAGGGCCATTCGTAAACATTCTTCTAACTTACTGTTGCACCCTGTCCAAATCTTACTGAGATTGTTCCAAGTGCCGTAAAGCTGCGGAGAAAGACTGCTGGGTAGTGAAATTTGAATAATTAACTGTATGACGTACAAGAATTCTATAGGGTTTTCTATCATTTCAGTTTCAAATACAAACCTCATCCAAGCATTTGGTGACCTCTGGTTTGTCTGTGTCACCACAGGCAGACATGAGATCCATTCCCAGAATTCCAAGTGTGTCCAGGTCACCTTGTAGAGAATCAATGTCCTCCCTGAGAGTCTGAGAAGGCAGGATAAGGACATATGGATGGTATGAGACAAAGAGTTTCTTCCAAACTCAGGAGACAATGAGGGGACATCCTTGAAATAACACCAGGTAGCTACAAAATTCGACTGCTTGACGGCATACACGTCACTTCCACCACCACCCCACTTCCTTAAAATCGGACGTGCGAGCCAAATGTTATAGTCATGGCCGAAGCAGCACAGAAAAACAAGAAAGCAAAAGTTTTATCGGAGCAAAGCAAAAAGAGAAAAAGAGAAAATGATCGCGTTAAAGGCAGAACGAGGATCAACATTGGGCCAGCGTTGTCTCGCTGGCGT
The DNA here is from genome assembly GCA_038021265.1 of Cyprinella venusta. Taxonomy (NCBI): domain Eukaryota; kingdom Metazoa; phylum Chordata; class Actinopteri; order Cypriniformes; family Leuciscidae; genus Cyprinella; species Cyprinella venusta. The sequence continues at coordinate 5,065,773 of CM075874.1, read as the reverse complement.
GAGCTGAAAGAGGAGGAGGGGAACCGACCAACTTTTGGACTAATAAGTATATTGCTTGCATCTCTTTGTGTTTTTTGGTCTGCCTGACTATAGCCATGTTTCCATCCACTTTTCAATCGAATTATCTGAAGTTCGGTAAAAAAACACATGCGAATAGAGCTGGTGAAAGTGTGTTTCCATCAAACGGCTTTAAAGCGGATAAAAACCTGTACGTAATCACGTCACATGCTGTTTTGCGATCAAATTGGTATATCGAATTGATTTGAGACATTTTAAGGTGTTTCCATTCATTTTCGCACTGAATCGAACAACATTCAAGCAAACTTTTGCGAACAAAGTTTTGTTAGACAAAACGGATCGCGCCATCTACCAACAAATGATCAATATTTCACAAGTTGAAGCCTAATAATGCTTACATGCGGCATATGTAGCGGCATATGTAACGTTATGGGATAATGTATGCGAGGCGGTTGTTGAAGGGATTGTATTCGCTATAACAACCGCCTCGCTATATATTATCCTGCTTATTACGTATAAATCAACCAAATAAATCAATCAATCAATAATTTCACACAAAATATGACTTAAAAACGAGTTTATTGATTTAAAAACGAGTATTGCTTCTGCTAAAGAAAATAGTCTGTTCCGTCTCTGAACTGCGTCCATGGCAACGGTACTTAGCAGCGCCGCATCAGAACTCAACCAAGCCACGTAAAAACAAGCAAAACTAACCTAAGAAAACAACGACACTATAAACATTGCTATGATGATGCCGATGCACGTAAATGCCCGATGACAGCGGAGGTGACTGTGGTGTGGGAACGACAGCGCTCCATCAGTTCTGGGAGATCGTGGTTCACAGAAACCCTTAAGCATAACCCTTAAGTTACATCTGTCTTTGTTGACATCCGCCATGTGTGCGCAAACAGACTGGCCGGAAATGAACTCGTCTTCTGGCGTGTTGCAACCATAAAAGTGACTAAAACTTAATCGCAATTCATTATTTATTCGGCAAATAACGTTTCCATCACCTTTTATTGCATTAGCCGTATATATCGATCAAGATAAAATCCGATGAGACCGAACGTATTTCATTTGAGTCGATTTTCATGAAATTTCATCGAATTTTACAGTTTCCATAAGGCATTTTTCATTCGATATCACTTAATTCTGATAAAAATGAGTCGATGGAAACATGCATGTTACGGAAGCTATCTTATCCTCTATCTTCATTAATCAAGTAGTAGCGAATTATCAGTCTGGTAGCTAGTAAACAATATTCTAGTTTTTGATGGTTAGCTATCAAAATGGTTAGCTATTTGATGGTTAGCTAAACGGCGTGGACAAGTTTGGTAGGGACTACCTTCTTGCAAGTAAATATATAAGATACAAAATCATAAACATGTCTGTGATATTCGTTTATTTTTCTTGCCTCGAGCTATAATGCAAATCGATTTGTAAAATTTGCAGATTCATTTATGGTAGCTTGATATTATAATATTGACGATATATGGTTATTATCTACCACTCAAACATTGCTTGAAGTATCATATAGATTCTATAAATCGGAAACCAATAGACTAGGCTACTATAATGACGCTGGCTTGTAAACGTGAGCATCGTGATCATTTGTCGTTAGACAAAAAATAAAACCCATGAAATGATATTCATATGACATGCTGAAATACATGCCACTGTACCTGGGATGAAGACATTTCACGCTCGACGCAAGCAGAACACCTGCATGTGACCTCCTCCGACAGTGTTCAGGGCTATCATGGTTGTCAACAAATGCGCGTGCATGAAGGATGACAGAGTTTACGACAGTAGTAGAGGACAATACTGTTTCCCAACTCTAGGGGGACCCCGAGAGCAAAATTTACCTGGTGTTACTTTAAAGACCCCTTTGGAAGCTAGCACCCAGCATAATTTGTACTTGCTAGCAAGATAACACTGGTCAACCAACTTTTTTCAGCTTTTCTGTTTCACCAGCAAAGTCCAAGCTGTTTAAGCAGGGAAACACTGACTACAGTGTCATTGTTGTACCCTACCTGCATGGTCTCCAGGCTCTGTCGGATGGTTTCTGAATCCGATCGACTGGAATTGAGGTCCAGAACAGCTTGTTGTGCATCATTCAGTCCAGCTGTCATGTCACTCACATCATTCCAGAACCTGACTGCCAGATCAAGGACGTTGAGAAGCAACTTTTCTTTCTCTTGAGCTTGTCTTTGAGCCTCCTCCCAGCGGCTTGTTAAACTGCAAACCCGCTCTTGAATAGCTGGAATTGGAAGGAGATTTACCAATGTTATCATAGTAAGAAACAATATGCTTATGAGATGCTTTATAATGTGTATCATTTGCTGTATGTACAAGGAGATGAGGTACCTATGCAAATTGAACTGTCTCCAACAGCCCCTGTGTTGGTCAGGAGCTCCTGAGCCTGTGTCCTCACACTGCTGAGGTCCAGATCCAATTTGGAGAGCTCAGACAGTGTGTGCTTGTTGTCCTGTAGCTGCTCCTGAATTCGTGGGGTGAGGCCTTGAAGAGTAATCGAGGCCTGCAGATGACTACACAGACGTTCCAGTCTCTCTCCAATCAGAGTCATCCTCTCATTCAGCTGACAAGGGCATACAGGAGTGAGCTACCATTTATATATGGCTAACATGTGCCAATAATGTCTTTCTATACCTCTATAGCAACATGAAACATATGGGTTCATATGTTTCCTGAAGCTCAAACAGTTGGGCACAGCACTAGAAAAATAAAATGTATACCTTGAATGCAATCTAAGTGACTCTGGATAAAAGTGTCTGTCAAAACGCATAAATGTGGCTAACATAAAAGTCTACAGGGGTTGGACAATGAAACTGAAACACCTAGTCTTACAACACAGTCATTTATTAGGATGGTGAGGGCCTAATTTTGCATCCAAATAAAGCACCAATTCATCTTGGGAATGACAGATCGAAGTCCTTCACAGTGACCAGAGGGATTATGAGCCGTTCCTCTTCCAGAACAGTGTCCAGGTCACTATATGATGCTGGTGGAGGAAAACGTTTTCTGACACCTCAATAATATTCAGATCTGGTGACTGTGCAGACCATAGGAGATCTTTCATCTTCATCAAACCCTTCTGTCACAAGTCTTGTGTGTGTTGGTGCATGATCATGCAGATACGCGGTTTGAGCATCAGGTGCTCATGATCCTCCAGCTCATGATTTTTGACTCGTGTCCATCAAACACAGTCAGGATTGTCATGATATTACCATCACTGATCCACCCGTGCTTCACTCTGAAGATTGGCCACCAGGCATATAGATGTGAAACCTCCAACATTGGCCAGTGTTTCAGTTTCATTGTCCAACCCCTGTACATGTACATGTAAGTCACCTGTGTATAGCGGGGTAGAGACTCCTCCAGAATTCCAGCAGCTTCTCGAACCCTGTCTCTGATGGACAGATGCTGTTCTTCAATGTCTTTGGCTTTCTGGCAGAACTCCTGTCCCTGAGCTGTATTCAGGTCAGATAGACGCTGGGCTAGCATGATCAGCCGAGCTATCAGTGGCTTATGCTCTGCTATGGACTCTCTGATGCCCTGTTTGGAAGTAATGGACCACCATGACTGGTTGATTGGTCTTTGTATTGCTTTATCTGAAACTACTTAATGAATGACGTGAATTGATGAAGTCGAATAACATTACAAGGTGAAATAATTTTCAAATGAACTGTGTGAACTATTAAATACAAATGAACTACTAAAACCTTTAGAGAATACTGCATACTGCAAAACAATTATGCATTTTCTGAAACAGTCCAATAGTCACATGTGAGCACAAACATGGGCAAACTATTGTTAATGCCTTGCTCTGAAGATGCAGGTTGTTTAGTACCTGCAAGAGGTCCTGTTGTTCTCGGAAAGCCTCGTAGCTAATGGTGTTGAGGGTAAACTGGCCAATAAGGGCTTTGGTTTCTTGTAACCATGGTAATACCTCAGCATAGCCTTCAGAGAACTGACACAAGAGCGACTGAGCATGCTCCAGTTGAAGCACAACGTGGGAATTGGTAGCTGTGGTAACCTGACACTGCTCCTGTAAGGTGCCTAGGGATGACTTTGGAGACAAAACAAGAGAAAATAGATGTTTACACAGAGAAGTATTGTGTTGGTCCTTGAGTAGGACCTTGTGTTGAAATATTTCAACAGTGAATGGACAGTATCTTACCTGGAGTCTCGATGTCTCCCCTTCCTCAGTGTATGTCTGCAGGAGTTCCAAAATCTTCACCATTTTCTCAATGTTAAACTTATGCTGCAGAATCTCTACAGCAAGTATCTGCAGAACAAAATACATTATACAGTATGATTTATGTTTACTTTACAACATTTAAAACAGTATATTTATATATATACACAGAAAAAAATCTTTGTAAATGTGCTAAAACTCACTTTCTGCTCATTGAGATGGGATGCAATGGTGTCTGGGTCTAGATTAATGACTCTGTGCTCCTCCAGTGCCAGTGAGGTTTCTCGAAACCAACCCAACTCTTTCTCAACAGCCTGTTCCAACTAAGAAAAACAAGTTAATTTATCCAAAGTTTAGCATCCTGAATTTAGATGCCTTGCTCATGAAGCCACTTCCTAAAACACTTTAAAGGGGTCATGAACTGGCTTTTTAAATGTTATTATATTGTTGTCTGAGGTCAACTTATGACGTTCGCTTGGTTTTTGCATTCAAACACATCAAAATGAATAAGTAATAGTCTATTTTGTACCCAAGTTGTGAGCCTTCCTGAAAAACAGTCGGTTTTTATGGGCGTCTCGCACTGAAGACTTGGAAGTAAACGCCCACTGCTGAGAGTGGAGAACAGTTTTGCATATTATAATGAGTTTAACTCACCCATCGGTGCACGTGGGGGAAAACGTCCAATGTTGTAAAATGACAACCGGATTCGCCCATACATGTTCGACCCAGAGTCCGTGTGTTTCACAATTCCTGTCAGATGATCCAATATTGACAGCCCAGCACCATTCTTTAATCTTAATCGGTCTGCAAATCCAGTCTTGTTTACAAAACAATCCTCCGTGAAATGAAGCAAACGGACGACAATGTTCCTCATCAGCTGGAACGTCATTAAAAATAAAGTTTATCCATGCAGTCCTATTGGAATCCAGAGGAAGCTTATGCAGCGACTGTCTTCTTCCACAACCAGACACTGCACAATATTCTGTATTGCTCGGTAGCTCGATCCTTTGTCATAATCTCTATGGTCATAATGAAGTAAGCATGTATGTTACTTAGCTATGCGTGTAATGCGCGAGTCGGTGGGCGGGGCTAAACCGGCCGTGTTGAAGTAGGAGTTGATCTTCTTCTGCAGGGGTGGTGTTTTATCCTCTTCGTCATAGTTCCCCACTTTGAAAAACGAGTCGTTTGCAGAGGCTGGTATCAATAAAAGCTTTAATTGGACTATCAAGGACGTTTTCAGTTCTGAAACTTACAGGATATTCTTATAATATGATGACCTCTTAGATGTCAAAAGCTCAAGGAAAATTTGATTTCTCAGTTCATCACCCCTTTAAACCACTGCACACAATGCTGTCTGTATGTGAAGATTTTGAACAAAGCAATTGTCCATATGCCTCTTACCTTCTGCCTCTCAGCAGAACACAAGACTGCGTCCCCAGTCTGACTCTGAGCGGCAGGAACCAGCAACTCTCTCTCAATACGACCCAGCCACAGGTGGAGGTCTTCCTGACTGGAGGTACATCGACTAGACGCCTCTAGGGCCTGCTCCAGCCTCTGCAGGACATCAGCACTACCCAGACTCATCACTGAGTACCTGATACGCAGACTGTCTACCCGCTCCTGCACCAGCTGGGTTTCCTCCTCTTTAGAATAGCATGTGAAGGACCAAAGCATGTTTGAAAAATGTCCTTGTGGGTATTGTATGAAGTTTGGTTTAATCAATTAAGTAAACGTAGAAATGGAGGAAACAGCACCTGAAATCGTTTCCATGAGCTCATGAGCACATTGTTGAAGTTTCCCCAGGTCAACACTCTTAGATTTGATTTCTTCCATGACTGACTAAATGGTGATATAGAAATTTGATTTTATTTCCACATTGACATTGTGCAATACAAACATTTCCAAATGAAATTTTTCAATGTTTTGCTAACCTTGGCCTGTCCTGTGGCTTCTTGCAGATGGAGCATCCCTCTCTCGGCAGAGCGGAGCTCAGCTAAGTCCTGATCCACAGATATGAGCCATTGCTGAAGTCTGTCTGTCCTCTCCTGGAATAGCTGAGCCCTTGGCAGAATGACCTCCAGAATCCTGTATCTATCAAAAAACGTGTATTCCTTCACTGATTTCTATATGTGGTTCACTCTTACATCTAGTCAGAGAAAAGAGTATGCTTATTTGGTGTGCTGTCCGAGAGGAGGGCTCCAAGTTCGGAATTTGGCTCGAACCCAAAGTTCTCCCCCAATATCCCTGATTGGGATAGGAACAATTGAGAGTGATGAGATGGGATTGTGGAGGGATGCTCGAAAACTGTCGTGGGACAGAGGTATCTGAACATGTTCTTTCAGAACTTTGTTTATAAAACATCATTTTGTAAGTGTAAATTTGCATTGAGAATTTACAGTATACACTCACCTAAAGGGTTATAAGGAACACTGTTCAATTTTGCATTAACGCAATTATCTAATCAACCAATCACATGGCAGTTGCTTCAGTGCATTTAGGGGTGTGGTCCTGGTCAAGACAATCTCCTGAACTCCAAACTGAATGTCAGAATGGGAAAGAAAGGTGATTGAGCGTGGCATGGTTGTTGGTGCCAGACGGGCCGGTCTGAGTATTTCACAATCTGCTCAGTTACTGGGATTTTCACACACAACCATTTCTAGGGTTTACAAAGAATGCTGTGAAAAGAGAAACACATCCAGTATGTGGCAGTCCTGTAGGCGAAAATGCCTTGTTGATGCGAGAGGTCAGAGGAGAATGGGCCGACTGATTCAAGCTGATTGTTACGTGTTGGAATGTAAATATTGTGATATGTTCAACAAGTGATTGTGTGAGTGCTTGTTTTTTTTGGTGTATGCTCTCTCTCTCCCTCTCTGTTGCTAATTAACTGTGTACAGGTGTAGCTGCTTTGGAGGGTGGGGCTGATCGACCTGTCTGGTGGATAAAAGCTGTGTGGAAGCTTGCGTTCATCGAGTTCCCTCTCCTGCTTCATGGTGTCGTTGTGTGTGTGCGCGCACGATTGAAAGAGTGACGATTACGTGTTATAGCCGTTTGGCTGTGTAGAGCTGGTGACAACTTAGTGTAAGCTGCTTGTGGGCAGCGAAATCTGTTAGCGGTATAGGAAGGTAAATGTTAACCCCTGTTGTGTGAGACTACATGAGAGGAGATGCCACTTTGTTTTTGTTGAACCTTTTTCTCCTGTTTATTTTATTAGCAGGGAGGTAAGAATTGTAATTTATTTTTCCTTTCCCAGGGAAGACCTTAAAAACGAGCGAAGGGACCTGTTTTGTTTATTGTTTTGTGGCCAACGAAAAGAATCCCTCTCATTGTAATTTTGTTCATTTTTGCTATAAGAGAAGATACCTCCTACACACAATAATAAACCAGGTCAAATAATAATCAGGTCGTTCGACCCGCGCCCTTACACCCTATTCCTGTGGTGGGAGAGCCGTTCGAACGTCTTATATTAGACTGTGTAGGACCGCTCCCAAAATCAAAAAGTGGACATCAATATCTTCTTACGTTAATGTGTGCAACCACACGGTTTCCGGAAGCCATTCCACTCCGTAACTTGAAAGCTAAAACGATCGTGAGAGAACTAATCAAGTTTTGCTCCCTCTTTGGTCTTCCGCGTGTAATACAAACAGATCGTGGAACTAACTTCACATCGAAACTGTTCAAACAGGTGCTAACTAAGATTTCAGTGTCGCATCAAATGTCCAGCGCCTACCACCCACAGTCTCAGGGGGCGTTAGAGCGGTTCCACCAAACGCTCAATACCATGCTACGTGTTTATTGTGTGGAAGCAGGCAGAGACTGGGCTGAGAGTTTGCCGCTGTTACTTTTCGCCGTGCGGGAAACTGTGCAAGACTCTCTAGGTTTCAGCCCAGCACAGTTGGTGTTCGGTCATTCAGTTCGTGGTCCCCTTAAACTTTTGAGTGAACAGTTCCTTGAGAATGAGGTTGTGCCGAAACCGGCGACTGAGTATGTAGCCACACTCCACAAACGTTTAAAAAAAGCTTGTGACCTCGCGAAGTTAAATCTGACAAACTCACAGAGTGTGATGAAAGAGTATTATGATCGCAAAAGCGTGGCTCGTTCGTTTGATGCGGGTGAGATGGTGCTGGCTTTATTACCGATTCCTGGATCACCTCTGCAGTCCCGGTTCTCTGGTCCATACGTTGTAGAAAAGAAGGTGAATGAAACGAATTACATACTAAGAACGCCAGACCGTAGGAAGAAAGTGCGAATGTGTCACATCAATATGCTGAAACCTTATCACGCCAGAGATCAAGAAAAAGCGGCAGTTAAGAGTGTAACCTTGGTAGCCCCTCCTGTTTTCCAGAACGAGGTGGAGGATGGAGTCGAGGAAAATATTCCAGCGCTGCTGGGGGATAGCTTGCGAAACTCTAGTATCCTCAGCGACTTGCACGCCTTCCTTGCTCATTTGTCTGGTCGTCATAGGGAAGATCTTATTGAATTGATCGAGAGTTTTCCCGGTATTTTCTCTGATGTGCCGTCGCGCACAAATGTGTTGTTCCATGATATCGACGTTGGGGATGTAACTCCTATTAAACAACACCCCTACCGAGTTAATCCACATAAACGTGGTATTATGAAAACAGAGGTTGAATACATGTTGCATAACGGATTAGCGGAACCAAGCCAGAGCGCGTGGAGTTCTCCCTGCCTGTTGGTACCTAAAGCCGATTCGACCTTCCGGTTCTGTACTGACTTTCGAAAGGTTAATGCTGTCACTAAACCTGACTGTTTCCCTCTACCAAGGATGGACGATTGCATTGATCGGGTCGGACCCGCAAAGTTTGTGTCAAAACTTGACCTTCTCAAAGGCTATTGGCAGGTGCCTCTTACTCCGCGCGCTGCTGAAATCTCAGCATTCGTTACACCTGACTATTTCTGTCAATATTCCGTGATGGCGTTCGGAATGCGTAACGCTCCATCCACATTCCAACGTCTTATGCAGCTGGTTCTACGTGACGTACGAGACTGTACCGTGTATCTTGATGATATTGTTGTTTATTCTTCCACGTGGGAAGAGCACATTGCAACGTTAAAAGATGTATTTAATCGATTAGCTGGTGCATTGTTAACTGTGAACTTGACGAAATGTGAATTCGCCAAAGCCTTCGTCACCTACCTTGGCAAGCGTGTGGGTCAAGGTCAGGTATGCCCAGTGGATGTTAAAGTGGCGGCTATCACTGAATTCCCTAGACCCACGAACAAACGGGAGTTACGCCGTTTTATTGGAATGGCTGGGTATTATCGCGGATTTTGTCGCAACTTTGCTACCCTTGTTACGCCTCTAACAGACCTCCTCCGGCCATCACAAAGTTTTCAGTGGACATCTGCCTGTGAACGCGCTTTTTCAGGAGTGAAAGATCTTTTGTGTAATGCCCCTATACTGGCCGCCCCTGATTTTGAACGCCCTTTTCAACTTGAGGTTGACGCCAGTATGGTTGGCGCGGGAGCTGTCCTGCTCCAGACATCCGAAGCGAACGTTATGAGACCAGTGTGTTATTTTTCAAAGAAATTTAACCGCTGTCAATGCAAATACAGCACCATTGAAAAAGAGGCTCTCGCCTTGTTGTTGGCCTTGAAACATTTTGAAGTCTATTTGGGTGGCTCTACACTACCTATTAAAGTTTACACTGATCACAATCCGTTGATTTTTCTCTCCCGCATGTACAATGCAAATCAACGCCTAATGCGTTGGTCTCTGGCCATTCAAGAATTCAATTTGGAGATTGTCCATAAGCGCGGCACTGAAAATCTAGTCGCCGATGCGCTGTCCCGAGCGCACAGTGCTGAATAGGTGAAAAGATCAATGAGTTGTTTCCCATTCATCTTTTTTTTGGGGAGGGGAGGAGTGTTACGTGTTGGAATGTAAATATTGTGATATGTTCAACAAGTGATTGTGTGAGTGCTTGTTTTTTTTGGTGTATGCTCTCTCTCTCCCTCTCTGTTGCTAATTAACTGTGTACAGGTGTAGCTGCTTTGGAGGGTGGGGCTGATCGACCTGTCTGGTGGATAAAAGCTGTGTGGAAGCTTGCGTTCATCGAGTTCCCTCTCCTGCTTCATGGTGTCGTTGTGTGTGTGCGCGCACGATTGAAAGAGTGACGATTACGTGTTATAGCCGTTTGGCTGTGTAGAGCTGGTGACAACTTAGTGTAAGCTGCTTGTGGGCAGCGAAATCTGTTAGCGGTATAGGAAGGTAAATGTTAACCCCTGTTGTGTGAGACTACATGAGAGGAGATGCCACTTTGTTTTTGTTGAACCTTTTTCTCCTGTTTATTTTATTAGCAGGGAGGTAAGAATTGTAATTTATTTTTCCTTTCCCAGGGAAGACCTTAAAAACGAGCGAAGGGACCTGTTTTGTTTATTGTTTTGTGGCCAACGAAAAGAATCCCTCTCATTGTAATTTTGTTCATTTTTGCTATAAGAGAAGATACCTCCTACACACAATAATAAACCCAGTTTTTTTTTCATTCTGAATACCTTCTGAGTCGTGAATTCATTTTGGGGAGCAGGAGACGGGACTCCGGGCGTTCCTTTTAAGAGGACGCTCTCTATGTTCGTGCTCGTGGCACGTAACACTGATAGAAGAGCAACTTTGACTGAAATAACCACTCGTTACAACCGAAGTATGCAGCAAAGCATTTGTGAAGCCACAACACACACAACCTTGAGGTGGATGGGCTACATTAGCAGAAGACCCCACCGGGTACCACTCATCTCCACTAAAAATAGGAAAAAGAGGCCACAATTCGCAAGAGCTCACCAAAATTGGACAGTTGAAGACTGGAAAAATGTTGCCTGGTCTGATGAGTCTCGATTTCTGTTGAGACATTCAGATGGTAGAGTCAGAATTTGGCGTAAACAGAATGAGAACATGGATCCATCATGCCTTGTTACCACTGTGCAGGCTGGTGGTGGTGGTGTAATGGTGTGGGGGATGTTTTCTTGGCACACTTTAGGCACCTTATTGCCAATTGGGCATCGTTTAAATGCCACGGCCTACCTGAGCATTGTTTCTGACCATGTCCATCCCTTTATGGGCACCATGTCCCCATGCTCTGATGGCTACTTCCAGCAGGATAATGCACGATGTCACAAATCTCGAATCATTTCAAATTGGTTTCTTGAACATGACAATGAGTTGACTGTACTAAAATGGCCCCCACAGTCACCAGATTTCAACCCAATAGAGCATCTTTGGGATGTGGTGGAACGGGAGCTTCGTGCCCTGGATGTGCACCCCACAAATCTCCATCAACTGCAAGATGCTATCCTATCAATATGGGCCAACATTTCTAAAGAATGCTTTCAGCACCTTGTTGAATCAATGCCACGTAGAATTAAGTCAATTCTGAAGGCGAAAGGGGGGCAAATACAGCATTAGTATGGTGTTCCTAGTAATCCTTTAGGTGAGTGTATAATGGTAATTCAATGACTCTAATGTAATCAGAATCTCAAGCAATATATGAGTATACCTGTGCATTATCTCTGCTTCTAGGGATAATAAGGGTTTCAGATTTACTCACCCAAAGCATCATGTTAAAAATGTTCTGGTTGGTTGTTTTATATGTCAATCAGACAGACCCATCTAACTAGGTAGTTCTGGACCAAAGTAAGCTGCAGTGTGAGCCAGACTGACCTGCTGTTTGCGCTTTCAAGTAGAGCCTCCCACTTAAGTTTGAGCTGTGAGAGCTGCACTTTGGTCGTTTCACTGTCATTTCTCTGAAGCCCTTCTGCCAGATGTGGACCCTCCTGCATCATGGTCTCTATACTGGGTCTTCTGTCATCTAGCAGGCGCTGTAAGAGCTGCAGGACAAGAAATGTTTTTTGGACAAATAATATGTTTTCATCAAAGCCAATGGCTTGCAAGCAGGTGGTCCCAAATTACCTTAACACTGGACATTGTACACCCTTTGGCAATTTTGGACACATAACATTTTGGACTTTTTAAGTAGCTTGCATTAATGTGTTGATCTTTGTGGAAGGCCAACAGACTATTGAAGAAATTTGCAGAATTAACTTGCTAACACAATGTTGTAGAACATCTCCGTCTCAAAATCATTATTTTGTCTTTGAAGATGCTTTGTATGAGGAAGCAAACACACATTGTGTTTACAGAAGTATTGCTGCTTCTGAAAATCTACAAGTTTTATAATGCACCTTGTTCTCTCTTTGTGGCACTTAAGCCAAACGCTTGTATAAGGTATCAGAGGAGCATTGTGGACTTTTGGGTATGTTTCACCTCACTCACTAAGCTAACAAAGATGGCTATTTCAAATTACGAGTTGAATGATTTGTTTTTCCCTCCCTTTCCTATAATATACACAAAGGCAGGTAGAAGCTCGTTATAAGCATGAACATCATGACAAGACTTATATATATTTATGTATTTATTGTTTGCTTGTTTGTTTATATAGCAGTAACGGATTTTTGAACATACCTTCTGTTCTTGCAGTTGGGCTTTCACTACCTTGAACTCTGAGGATGGTGGTTTCTGATTGGCTGTCAACTCCTCAATATCACAGACCCAAGTCATCAGTGTTTCCAGATTTTGCTGGAATTTCAACGGATCCCTGAACTCGTCGTGCAGAGCCAAAGCACTTCTGCCATCCTTGACATAAGACCAAACAATATGGTAAAAAATGTAACAATCCATAAAGAAAGTACAAATTAAGAAAAGATCATTGAACTGTACCTTCCATTGATTTACACTCGATTCCTGGTCTGAGCTTGACTGACCATCACTCTGCAGCTGTGAATCACAACAATTAATTTGACTGGAAAATTAACACCTGGTGATACATTGACTCCAAAGTCAGTTAAATGAAAATGGTAAATGATGGTAAAAAAGAAAAGAAAAACTTGATGAAGAACCTTAGTTTGATTTCTTTTTTATCATTATTATAAATTGAATAACCTCTGCAAGTTCCTCAGCAGCTCCAGTAAGGACTCTAACAGTTCTGGTAACAACAGGGTCACCTCCTTTACCCCCAGGAGGATACTCTGTCACCTCCACAATCTCTGTCACAATAGTCTCTGTCACCTCTGTGACTTCGGTAACCTCTCGAGTGTTCAGAGGCTTCCAGGACCAGGGACTTCCAGAATCCCTTCTCTGCAGGCTGGCTCTTCTGTCCATGGATCCATATTGACTAAGGGGGGATCTTCTGTACTCGGGAACGTTAGTCCTTCTGGGCAAAGACCCATTCCGTGGTGTTTTAACTGGGGATGGGGTGCTTCTCCAAGCATTGTCCAGAGTGCTGGTAGTGGTGACCGTAGGGGCTGGGGAACTCCTCTGCTTGTCCGGTGTTGGAGTTTGTCGAAGAACATCTTCCACATCCTCTTTCTTTTTCTCTTCCCTGGGAGGCTCTGGGAGCGGCCATTCTGTCCGTTGCTGGTAGCACTCTTTCAAGACGCTCTCATCTGACTTAACATGTTTGGACTTTTGTCCCAAACAGCTAGGTCGGCTAATGAGGTTACCCATGATTCTTCAACCCAAAGGTTAATCGGGTCCCTTTGTCATACATACAGCCGTCGCCTAAACTACCTACAACACAAGGAAGGTCAAAGTGAGAAGATACTCTTCTTAAACAGTAAAAATACTTCTACCCCTTCAATTCCTACTGCAGATACATCCAGGTCTGTCAAAGACCACTGAGCTAAAATCTCAATTAGATTCCTTACAGTCCTTTACCACTTTCACGCCAACAAACACCACCATCATTATCTCTACGGCAGAAAGGGTAACACTTGACTGAGGCTCTGTCCTGATCAAGAGGGGCCAGATTACTGCTGGAGAACTACAACATGAACACAGAATTGCTAGTACTAGCCATACAAATGCAAGTGACAAGCCAGTTCATGAGGGCAGTCTCCTCCAGGATACCCACGGCTCCTCCTGGCAGACACAGCCACTGTTCTCTGCCAAGACTGTCCCCGGGATGGCCCTGGGAAACTATTTAGCTCCTGATCAAATATGACAGGCATGGAAATGCTGCTTCATTTCATTGCCACAAAAGAATGAACAGTGTTTTTTTAGTGCACGTGTTCATGGTTTACTGGGAGACACAGACCCCAAGTGTGAATTGCAGGACAGGGATGAACACGTAGAAGCAACCAGTCTACTATGCACAGACATTTTTGCAGAGACACTATACAGTACACTATCGATACTATTTGACTGAGTAGATATTGAAACTACAAGAGACTACATGATTACTATGGTCTCTTTTTCAGGAAAAAATTTCAGAATTAATGCCACTAACAGCATCTAAACTCCCCCAATAATGAAAGAAGGATATGTGGAAAATATGTCTTATGAGCCGGTAAGTAACTTAAAGAGTAACTAAAACCCTAAACCAACTTTTTTTTAGTTAATGATCTGTAAGAATGGATCTTTATTAAAACCAGTCATCATTCGAGTAATTTTTTTGACATTTGTGTATAAAGAGTTTTATTTCTACAATATATGGTGTAAAAACATCTTAGTGCTACCCTCTTCAGGTTGAACGGTGGCTACTGCAGTTGAATTTTCCTATTGAATGTTCTTCGTGACGTACTCACGTTTCAGCTCACCACGCTCTTGGCACGAGCTACGCCCTTGGCAGTATAAAAACCAGCTTGTTTTGTTAAAACCACTGTAGCAAGTCAAGAGTTGGAATTGCGAGTATTGAAAACGATCAGGATAGAGTGTTTTAGGATCTATTTCGTCCCCTCTATCTCCGCTGGGGTCTGCCCACTTTTTCAGCATTTTTCAAATATTGCCAGTGGGTGGAGTTGGGTCTGACCAGGGGTTTAGTTACCCTTAAAATGCCATTGTTGTTTTGATTTGTTGAAATCAATTGGTTTAAAACAACGTTAAAGTTTGGCATCGCTGACATTAGACACAATGATTGCTGTTAATATCAGGCAATGGTGGAAACTATAACTTGACAAGGCTATTTATTGGCAAATAGACCAAAATAGTAACTGGTTTAGAGATTGGAATTGTTAAAAATATGAACATTGTTTTTTTTAATCTAGTCATTGCACAGCAAAAGTGATGGTATGCAAACTGTGTTAATTCATGACTTATTACGGCACTGTCACTTTCTTTTTTGCTTACAAATTCTTTTCAGTTTTAGGTTATGCACTACATATAGTAGTAGTTTGACCCTCTTTCCTTTATTTACGGAGGTTTTTTTATGATGTACTTGCTCTTTATCTAAATTTTGTTAATTTAAAACAAATACAGAAGGCGATGACATTTTGACCTTTTAGCTGGACATTCCAGGCACAATATGCCGGATAGTTTTGTTTGTGTAGGTAATACAGAGCACTACTGAGTGCAGATAAGAGTGTATGTTAATTGGCACAGGTGATCTGGGTCAGTCCAGGTCATTGTGGTTCACTGCATGCTCATGACGGGTGCTGAGGGAACTGGCTCCAGACACCAGACAGACTCAGTGTTTCTAGATCACTGGAGCAGAAGACTTAGTATCAGCCCACACTCTAGCAGGGTGGATTAACTTGTATAATGTGTGAATTGACATTGCTAACACGTGACAGGAAAAACTATAATTATGAGTCTGATGCTATGGACAGAGTAAAAATTGATTGAGCTTTTATTTTCCTTTACTTCTTCCCCTACCTTGACCGTAGGGTGTGAGAAACTGAGTTTATGTTAATTTGGATGGGGAACGGATTTAATTTGAGACAATCTGTAATTTTTTTTTCGATTCAGTGAATGCATGTTATGTTTTGTCTTGTTAAACACCAATTAAAATATTGGGAGTAAAAATTGATTGAGCGAAACATTCAAGATATTTCTATTAACTAACAAAAAACTCTAATAAACGAATTAATTGATAGCGCTCAGTTGAATGTTCACTGTTAGCCAATCAGTAAACACTATTTTGTCATACCTCCAAGAGGACTATTAATAACAGCTATAAACAGGTTCATAATTAACATGAATAATGCTCAGTGCATAATTAATTTGGTAACCCTTTAGTTTAGAGTCCAATTCTCACTATTAACCAGTTGCTAATTAGCATGTATATTACTAGGATATTAGCTGTATTTTAGTGCTTATAAAGCACGTACTAATGATTGATTCTGCATGATATTCTACATACCTTAATCCCACCAAATACCTAAATTTAACAACTACCTTATTAACTATTAATAAGCAGTAAGATTATTGAGGCAAAGGTCATAATTAATAGTTAGCTAATTGGGACAATTAGACCCTTATTTATAATGTGACCATTAATTCTAATGTGAAGATCATAGCAACCCACTAGTAATGACTCAAGCGTTACATCCTTATAAAGGAAATATGAATTATTTGGAACAATTATTCTAAAGTGAAAGCATAACTGCCTAATAAATGAAGTCATTGCACGCATTAAATGTTTTTGTAAGGTTTTAGGTAACACTTGACTCATTACTAGAGGGTTACAATGATCTTCTGTTTAGAATACTGATCCAATAATTAGTAGTTCCTTTAGAAGGATTTAGTAACACTTAAAGGGATAGTTCACTTTGAAATTAATTTTTTATTTGTTTTAGCTGGCACAGACAGAAGCGCCCTCGCCCTCAGAGTACTTGGACTTGACTGTGATTACAAGAGGTAAAAAATATATAAATACTGTTCGTTTTCTCACACAAACCGCTCGTTTTGTGTCTTAGGCCATCAATGTTACATTTGCGAGTCATTAAATCATGTTTAATTTGGACTTCTCTGTGGATGCTCTTTGAGGTTGTGACCATAGACCTCCATTATATGACTGACAGACAAGAACAGTTTGACCTAAAAATATCAAAATTGAAAATACTGTGGATACAAAGACACCTACATCTTGGATGACCTTGAGGTAAGCTAAAACATATCAAAAATTAATTTTAAAGTGAACTATCCCTTTAAGTCGTTACCATCCAAAACCTTACAAAAACCTCAAAAGCTCACAATGTCTTCAGTTATTACTAAAGTTTTATCATGTTTTACACTTTGGAATACTGATCCAAATAAAATTTGGTAATACTTGAGGTGTTACTAGTAAGTTATCATGATCATCACATTAGAATAATTGTACATTATGCTTTATCCCTTTAATTCTGAACCTGTATATTAGTTCTCAGTTCTCTGGAAGGTATACAAAAAATCTTCACTGTGAACTACCTCATGCATCTGAGCACTATTAATTACTAATTTGTTAATCAGAGTTTCCTATTTAGTTATGAAAATGTTTATATTGCATTACTCATATTGTTCCTGTGCCGTTGTTAATTAATAACGGAACAGTATTCCAAAGTGTTACCCCTTTCTCTTCATTCATGAGCACATAAAGCAATAAAATCTATATGCAGCATGATCAATATCACCATTGACAAATGCTCTTCTTCAAATTATCTTTAATTAAATTAACTCACTCCATCCATCTCATGCCCATAGCCTTGGTGGTTTACACAAGGAGGATGGGAGGGAAAGTAGAAATAGTCCTTGATGTAAGACCAGTGACAGCGCAGACATTTAAATATAAAGATTTCCAAGCATTATGGCATGGTGTCTAACTATAGTGAATGAAAGTAATTTTCTAAAGCTTGTGATAAATGATACTGATTGATTCTCCTTTGCATGTTTATCAAGGCTTATCCGAACCAACCGTCCTTTTAACCTAACTCTGATGTAGTCTGATTTCAGACCACCCCAAGTAGCCTCTTGATATTGATTTATGAGGCCAGTCTGTGACCGGCCTCCAAGTGAGCTAGATTAACCCCTGTGATGGACAGCTTTGTGCATCAACAATCCATAAAGCAAGATTAATTGAGTCTCAGCTCGAACTGAAAGATTCTTCGGTCATATTCTAACTAATGATATGCTAAATACATAAAAGGGGCAGAAATGCTCCACTTTACCTATTAAACCAATGGGTGTGGGTGCCCTTTCCTAATCTGACCTCAATATGGCAGACAGACGGTGTATACTGGTGTCCTTCTGCTGGTGGATTAACTCACATCCAAAGCAGTGAGAGTGTTGGCTCTCTTAAAGTGTACTTATGTGTTTGCTAATAAGCATAAATTAGCTCTCTCTTTGTCGAGGTGAGTTTGTGTGGTAATCATTATAGTGGTTGATGATAATTCATCAATGCAAAATCAATGCATAAATGCAAAATATGTTTTAGTCCAATTGATTTGTTGCATTTTATTTTAAGTTTGTGCACTTAAAGGGCCCTATTTTAACGATCTGAAACGCAAGTGTCAAAGCGCATGGCGCAAGTAACTTTGTGGGCGGGTCCCGGCGCTATTGCTATTTTCCCGGCGGGATAAATGCCTCTTGCGCCTGGCGCAAATCTAAAAGAGGTTGGTCTGAAGTAGCTTCATTATTCATAGGTGTGGTTTGGGCGTAACGTGAAATAAACCAATCCGAGCGCCATCCAACATACCCTTTAAGAACAAGTGCGCATGTTGCATGACGGATTGTTACGGTATTATAACGGCGGGTTTACCAGGCGCGCGCCAGGAGCGTTCACAGCCGATGAGACCGACGTTCTTGTCAGGACAGTGAAAGACAGAGAAGTGACGTTGTATGGGGATGGGAGAAACTCTTGCACATCAGCGTCGGTTAAACATTATAGCCTGTATGTTTCTTGCCACTATTGGGCAAACAGGTCTGATCCTTTAGTACTACAATAGCCAAATGGGTATTTCGGTTTTTTCATCTTCATGTAAACCACAATGATTTCCCTCTTGTGTTAATATTTTTCCTTGTTATAATGTATGATTTGCAAAAATAAAAACTACTGCATCTATGTTGATGAGAGAATCAGTATATGCGCGTTGTGTACCCGCTACATTAGCCTATGGCCAAGCATGCGCGCTTAAAATAGCATTATGAACAACGCGCAACGCGCCACTGACTTTAGACCAGGTTTTTTCTGGTCAGTGGCGCAATTGTGTTCTGGAAGTGTAAAATAGCACCAGGGAATGTTTGCGCCGAAACACGCCTCCTTTTTGCGCCAATCCGCCCAGGGAGCGCAAGTTCATTTCCTAGTTTACCGACGTGCGTCTGTGGAGGGGAAAATCCCGCTTTACGCGCGTGCAAAATAGGAATGAGACATGCGTTTGTGTATAAAGTCATTTGCGCCGGGTGCAAGATAGGGCCCAAAGTGTATAAATAATAATATACTGTATATAAACTACATGGGTTAAGGTTAGGTTCAGGGGTATGTTTATGGTTAGTACCTAGTTATTATCCAGTTATTGTACATAGTATGTACATGGAGAACAGGAATTTAAAATAAAATGCTACCAGTTGATTATATACTTTAGCCAACAGCCAAAGTTTATAATGCAAAAGGGATGAATAACAAATTATATATTTTTGACTTTAGTAGAGGGTTTTGAAAATTTCCAAAGAATATATCATATACTAATAATAAAAAAATAAGAAATACTTACAGTACAGAAGCAGCAGTCACAAACAGCAGCAAATGAACTAATTACATCCAAATCCTTGCAAGCTGTTTCTATCCACACCACGTTTTGTGCCAAAATCCCCTTCAGCGCATAGCATCACTGTCTCCCTGCATCCAAAAGCAGCTGGCGGTTCCAATGAGAAAGTTTGAATGAGCCCACCATGAGCTGAAAGCGGTGGCGGTTGTGGCGGTTGGGGTCTCGGTGGTGCATACTTACCCCTGTTCATAGAGTAGGACAAACGGCTAACCGAACAATTCCACAAGTTCCTCCGTCATTATTCAAACAGGGGAACAAAAAACCTGTCTTCACTCAGCATCCTTTGAGAGGCCTTCCTTTCCAGCGGGAGCGACGTATAAACATGCGAAACCTTCACATTCACTTGCTCAAACAGGACCTCACTTACTCACAAATCCCGGTTTATACACACACGCACACACACTTTATGCAAGATGACCCATGCTTTTCCGTCGCCCACAGCCACAAGCAAACAATGTCCCTCTTTCCCTCCGGCTGCCCCCTCCCGTCAGCGGTATTCTCTCTCTCTCTCTTGCCTTTGTTGTGCACACTCCGATAGAGGAATTCCTGAAGGTGGAAGCAAATGATGGAATCTTCACCGGTTAGAAAAGTTGCTTAATTCCTGAGTTTCCAGGTCCAGAATACTACATATTCCCCCTCTGGTGAATTTGGTAGAGTTAAGGCAGGTCCGTAAGTCGGCAGCCTGTTGTGTGAACTCTTGTGCCAGACATTTAGAAAGAGGAGCAGTCCCTTCACCTCCCTCTTTCCCTCCCTGCACTAGCCCCTCCCCCAGCTCCTCTTTTGGCTCCCAAACTCAGCTTCTAATGAAAACGAGGTGGATAAAAAAGCTTTCTAAAGACCCCCAGGCTGCTCCCGAACATTCACATGTTAAGTGACAGCTGCCTCCAGCCCCTCGCTCTCGTTCTTCCCTCCCTCTCCGCAGCAAGTGCGGGGCAAACCGAGGCGGGCTACAAAAGGAGCCAACCATCCCGCACACAAAACCCCCATGACTATTCAAAGCCCTCGCCACAGCTACAAAGACGACTAATTACTGTAAGACATCTCTGATTACTTTTCAAGTCACTGAAATTGCCAAACAAACAGAGAGACGCAGAGAAAGCCATAGAGTGGAGGACTCGTCAGAGTTTCATGGGAGTTACGTGATGCTGAATCTCCACTTTCTGCTCCAATGCTGCTTAAGAATAGAGGCTCCTATCACCACTATGTCTAGGTGTCAAATCTCAAATAATCCTTCTGATTGGTTCCCATGGGGGAAGAGAGGGAGAGTGAGGACAGGTGTGTATAGCAGGTGCAATGAGGACAGGGGAGGGGAAAGGACTCAGGTGTATTACAAACACACAGTTCTCTCATTCTTTTGCCACACAAAACGACTAGCCAACACCTGCGCTGAAACTTGGCCATATCCTTCATCTCACACAAAAAAGACTCAATTGCTCAATAGAACAGGAAACTAACATATGGGAGAGAAAATCGAAGTCCTTGTGAGACCACTGTCAATTTACATACTGTGCCCTCGAAACATATTTGGACACTTAAACCACACTTCAAAATGCATGATGTCATTGCAATAGATACAAAAGGCTAAATCCAGTAGCATTTTTATCAAATAGATTATAACAAGCCCAGCTTTCATGCAATTTTATTAGAAACACACTCACATGCATGTTTTGTGGGGACTTTCCATAGACCTATTGATTTTTATACTGTCCAAACTGTATATTATATCCCTGTACACTAACCTTACCCATAAACCTACCCATCACAAAAAAAAAAAAACTTTCTGCATTTTTATATTTTCAAAAAAACGTTAGTTAGTGATTTATAAGTTGTTTTCCACATGGGGACAAAAAATGTCCCCACAAGAAAAGGATTATGGATATTGCGGGGGACAATTTTCCCCATAATATAGGATTTTCCAGGCCAGGACCAGTAAAATATCCTCACTAGTTTCAATATGAGGACATTTGGCCCCCACAATTATAGACAAACCTACAAAAACACAAACACAAACTTACAATGCGTTTCTACACCATTGATAATACCATGGGCAATGCTAGACAGTGAAAGGACTTGGATTGCTAATCTAGCAATTGTATTATAGGAGTAAGCAGAGTTCCTCCTGTAGGGCCCGTTTACACCTGGTATTAAGATGCGTTTTGGTCGATTGGATCACATGGTAGACGACTGAGACACATACCCGTTTACACCTGGTGTTTTAATCCATCTCTTTTGTCCACTTTCAACCACTTCTTTCCAAATTTCTTCAAGGGGAGGGTCTATGGCCGGGTAAATGTATGGGCTTTTCAGATCTTTCGATCTAAGACAACATAAGCTCAAGCAATGTACATATGAACACGACCAAAGAAAACAGAAAAACATGTTTTCGTTTCTGCTTTGACAGCTGCAAGATCACCTCGAACACTGTGAGTAAGTGTTAGAAATCAGGAATGGTGAGAAAATGTTGTGCTTGGCAAATTTTTCATCTTCAAACCAAACTTGGGTCTTCAGTCGACAACGTTTAATTCCCTGGCTAGCCAGCGCAGTCTCATCCCAAGACGTCATAGAACTGACGTCTTGGGATGTCTTTTGACCATACGTCAACATCCCCCTTTTTAGGATACCCTTAAACGTCGGTTAGATGACGTTATCGGATCCTAACCCTACCCCAGACCTAAACCTACCCCGTCACCTAACCGACATTAAAGGTAAAGCGTCAGTTGTATGACGGCCCGGGATCGTCATGTAACCGACGTTTACGGGTACCCTAAAAAGGCGGATGTTGACGTATAGTCAAAAGACGTCCCAAGACGTCAGTTATATGACTTCTTGGGATGAGACTATGTTAGGCTAGCGCTCGTCCCATAATGTCTACGTTTTAGGTCAGTAGGTGCAGAGTAGGCGGATTTTTGCGCCTTTGAAAGTAGTCGAAATGGAAAGTGGTCCCATTTACACCTGTAATTAGCGTGCTCCACTTAAGATCCTATCAACCAAAACACATCTCAATACCAAGTGAAAACAGGGCCTAGGTGTAACTGGGTTATTGTCTTGCTCCATTTCCTAACTCCAGGCAGTGTAAATGATCACAGAATACAGTGTAAGAATGTGGGTCTTTGAGGATGCTTGACCTTGAGCATAAAGAGCTGGGGCGATGGTATGGTGAGGGTCATCAGAGTGGACCCCACCCAAGTAGCAAGAGAACCACTCCCACCAGACTGAAGCGGGAGACAGTGTCCACAGAACAGGGAAATGGAATGGGAAAGAGTGGGAAATAAAGATGAAAGCTCGCAGAGGAGCGGCAGAGTGCACACATCCATTTTATGATGATGAATGAATCCCTCTAATTCAGAGGGGACCTGCAGAAGAGGGGATGACACGGCCACTACACTAACCACAGCACTTAAATTATTAACCCCAGCCCATCCCCCTATTGAGACAGCCAGGAAAATAAAGCAGACAAAAGGAGGAGACGAGGAAAAAAAGAGGAGCAACAATGCCTGTCACCCTGACTGTCCTGGGAAAGGGAATTCAGTGGCGTGATCCCATGAGGTCAAGATGTTTAACCTGACCAGGCTCTTAAACACAGACAGACATCAATGTCTGTCCTGAGTTATGGTCCTTAAACAGACCATTCTGAAATTCTCTGTGCGATGTGTGTGTATTCACATGGCAAGAATTTCAATTCTAGGTCCTCTTTGGGTAGCAAATTGTTGGGTAGCAATTACGTGCAATCCTGTCCTGAAGTCTTTTTCATCAAAACAATCATTATCTTATACAATCTAAAAATGCTGGGTGGTTTTAACCCAATTTTGGGTCAAATATCGACAAACCCAGCCGTTGGGTTACATTTTTAAAGTACATTTTTAACCCAATGTTTAAGTGTGTCCATATTTGACCCAAAATTTGGGTAAACAACCCAGCATTTTTAAGAGTGTATTCTATAAGTAACATTACACATGCATGACATCACAATATGTATCATTATAATAATGTACAAAATATTTAAAAAAAAATAATTGCTGCTCTTTTTAACTTTCTATTCATCATCAAATAATCCTGGAAAATTATGGTTTGCACAAAAATTTCAACATTGCTAATAATTCTTAAGCAGCAAATCAGCATATTAGAATGATTTCTGAAAGATCATGTAACTATGAATTACTCCAGTAATGATGCTGAAAATTCAAATGAACTATGTTACCAACCCCGCCCCTAAACCTTCCCATCACTGGAGCATATATCGTATGAAAACATGCAAATGTGATTATACAAATTCATATGAATTAGCCACCATTTCGCCAAACCTTTAAATAGTTTCAAATTGCCACGAGATTGTGTTGATAAATCCATCCATAAATGTATTATTGATCTATGTGAACAGATAATTTAAATGTAGAAATTCTGAGAAAGAACCGAAGACAGGCTGACGTAAGCGTCGTGTCAACACTTGGCACTGCTGCCATTACATACCCAATCTGAGACACCTGATCCAAGCTCCCTGATCACTCAAAGGGAAAATCGAATTGTCCTCTCATTGACCATATCGTTTACCCAGTGTGTGAATCATATGATAACGTTGGTCAAGGAGTTGACTCTATTTCAGTTATTCACTCCTATGGCAATGTCAGTCTTACAATCTACAAACGAATGTATTCTGCAGTTCAAATGCTATGATGTATATAATAGCCCATCGTGCACAATGGACTGTAAAGGCTATAAAATCTCTGATATGAGTAATAATTCACTTCAGATCTATTGTCTGCCTGGAAGACTGCTGCACATGTGAAGTGAATGAGGCTTGTATGCTCAGAGAGTAGCAGATGAATCAGCGTAATGCCAAATGGGTTGCAGATGTGCCCAAATTTGATCACAGGTCCCTTGTGTGTAAATACCCAGAGAGCCTTAAAGTGGATTAATCCAACAGACATGTTCTCCTCCCCCACCGTTCCTGCTTTCAAATCAAATAACACACAATGGCTCCTCCAGTATATAATTAGCACCTCAGCGGACATATCACACCCTGTTTTTGTGGCCGTTGGTGAGCCTGATGATCAATGGGGAAAAAAAAGAAAGATCTCTTTTGGGCAGCAAGATCAAAGTGTATTTCCACAAACACAGTGATGTACCACCAGAACGTTCACTTCCAAAAACAGACTGATGATGGCCGGATCAATGTGAAGAGCTTCCATGCTGGGATATTGAAAATTAAACCATCACAGGGGATTAAAAACAAGGGGTGACAAAAGAAGGTGACAGAAAGACTGTTTGACATGTATTTAAAAAGTGAGTAATGCTACCCTTTTGAAAAGGTAGTAAGCCTCAAGCTACAATCAAAGAGGCTACTGTCACGAAACGGTTGTAGTATAAAACGCGTGAAGAAAGTCACAGGAATAGTCTTTAATTCCAACTCACTTCCAGGAATGCCCAGGGAAACTGAATCACAACCATATTACCATCAATTGACAAAGGACTAGACAGGAACTCAGGATAACAATAGAGAGGAACTAATGAGATAATTAGCAAGACAACAGGTGAATGGAATGACTAATCAAACAAACTGCAAACTGGGTCAAACAGGCAATTGAGGAAGACAGAACAAAAACACAAAGAAAAATAGCAAAACACAACAGTATAGAAGCTCCCCCTGCCGGAAGGCGTGTCCTCACACCGTAAAGAGTCCGTCTAAGAAGGGGAGGCAGGGGCTCTGGAAGAGGAACCAGAGCTGGCAGAGAATAAGGAGCCAGGGACGATGACAAGGGTGGTGAAGATGGTTGGAGGAGCCAGGGTGGAGACAGGAGCAGAAGGAGTCCGGTGTAAATCCAGAGTCCAGCCAGGACACCGAGGAAGGAGCATGGTGTAGAACTCCTTGTCAAGGCCATTGGGACTATCGATGGAGACAGAGCCGATGGAGAAGGAGCCCAGAGCAGAGACAGAGAGCTGATTGAATTGGAGGCCATGACAGAACCGTAGTGACAACCACCTGAGGTGGAACCAGGATACCAGAGGGCTATGGTGGAGCCGGAGGGACTAAAGGCTGAGGTGAAGCCGGAGGGACTAAAAGCTGAGGTGGAGCTGGAGGGACTAAAGGCTAATGTGGAGCCAGAGGGACTAAAGGCTGAGGTGGAGCTGGAGGGACTAAAGGCTGAGGTGGAGCCGGAGGGACTAAAGGCTTAGGTGGAGTCGGAGGGACTAAAGGCTGAGGTGGAGCCGGAGGGAGGGCAGAGCCAGATGGAGCCATAGCGGTGAATGGCGCTCAGCGGATAGCTCACAAGTCCATGGCAGAAGCGAGGCAACGTCCAAACAAGGTGGAGTTGGAGGGTCGAGGGAGCAAGGTGAAGCCATAAGGCTGATGGTCCAGGTTGAGCTGAGATAGGGAGGAGCCAAGGCAGAGGAGTCTAGACGGTGGGCAGAGGGAACGGTGTCACAGTGTCTGGTTGTGTTCCCTTGTTTATCACTAAAGGTCCTCGTTATCACGGTGTCCTTCACATTGACTTTTCAATGCTGGACAATTCCCAGCATTCTGTCTGTCACTGTCACTCATCAGTTCATTGCATTTGCACTCAGCTGTTCCCCATCATCATTGTTACCAGCTGTTCTGTGTTAGTCTTGTTAGATATGTGTATATATTCCCTGTCAGTGTTAGTATGTGTACGGAGTCGTTGTTATATGTCACATCACCTCGTGAGTTTTGGATTATCTGTTCTTTGTTTTGTCTTGGATTGTCTTTTAGATTTTGACTGTGATTTGAAGGGCCCTTAATTAAAAATACCACTGCATATTGGATCTTCTGTCACCTGTGTGTGTCGTGACAAACGGAGCTCATTATGACAACATATCGTCTGTACACAAAAACGTACAAGAAGAAAAACATTTCTGTTTTTTGGACCACGTTGTCATGTAAACGTACCCTCAATCTTAGGGTACATAGAGTTTAGGGCATAGGGCATAGAGTTTCACAACAGAACTACATTAGTTAATTAAATAAGTTAAAATAATATATTGTTCATTGTTTGATAATGTTAATTAATGTATTTACTAGCGTTAACTAATGGGACCTTATTATAAAGTGTTACAAATATTCTTTCAACAGTGAATGAATGTTAACATCGTTTGTGAACTTGTCCAAAGTAGTTTATGTAGTCAGTTTACAACAATAGTCTCATTCAAAAGTCAAATTTCTAATCAACCTGCATTTTTGCAAGTAAAAGAGTGCTCTGCCTTCAGAAGTTCTAGATGAGCCAGTGTGTTTCTCAGAGGAGGGGAACTGATGTTAGCGCTGTCATTAAGGGTAAAGCCGAGAAAAAGGAGACCACGCTGTGCCGTAACCCTTCACCCTGCTCCATCACGGCTCTGTTTGCAGGTTATGTGTGTGAGGCTCATTTGACATGCAGAGTTAGCCACAGGCTCAGGATAAAGAGAGACACAGACACACAAAGACTTAGCAGGCGTTAGCGTTAGCAGGAAGCAATGAATGAGGCCCTGGGCAAGAATCAAACCAAAGGGGATGCATTTTTTGTAGTGATGCATCTTTTTTTCATAACGGAAACTCAATTTAGCTGAAATCTAAAATCGAAAATAAAGTTTCTGTAATTTAATTTAAGTGACTGGGTACCTGAACGCTATGCTCTTCGGCCTGTCGCATACTCAGGTGATAAACTTTAGCAAACAAGCCGCCACTCGAATTTTCAACTGAACAAAGTTTGCATATTGCTATTCTTGCCTCATTTTTGATCACTCATCCATAAAGCTGACATGTTTAGCTTGATATGTAGCCAAATGCTTCATTGGAGAAGTGCGAATTAAACAAACTGTGCCAATTAATGATGTTGGCCCTTTATAATTTAAGTGTTTTAATTGTACACTCTAAGAAATAAATCCGTAAAATAACAGAAAAAATACTGGCAGCTCATTACCCGGACTTTGTCCCGTTAAAAAACGGAATTTTCTGTTAACACAATGCAACGCGTAATTCAAAATACGGGTAAATGACCTGTAAAAGACAAAAACGGAAAAATCCTTCAAATTTATATGGTATATTTATATTTTTTTTACAGTGTATATTTGTTGTTTCAATCTGTAAGTTGTGACTGTAACTGCTGTGTAAAATAAAATAAGTATATTTGGCTGCTGAAATTTTGGTTCATCACTATTTTATTATTATTTTTTTATTTAATTTAATTCTATTTTATTTATTTGCTTGCTTTACCTTGATTAATAATTGTGAATTTGCCATGTAATTATGTGTTGTTTTATAGAAATGTAACAAAGAAAAAAGATTCAGTAACACTTTATTTTGATAGTCTACATCGGACATCCTACTAAATAGTAACTTTGCAATTACGTTAACTTAGTATAATAACCTAATCCTGAACTTAACAGTCTACTAATACACTAATGAGATTTATTTGAGAATGTTTAAAGTGGACTATCAAAATAAAGTGTAACCAGCGATTCTTCACATTTCTAGACCTCACTGTAAAAAATGATTTTTTGGGTGAAGTAAATACTAGTGAAAAAAAAACAATGTAATTTACTTGAAAAAGTTAGTTCAGGCAAGAAAAGTAAATTCCATATCAGTACTTAATTCAAACGAGTAGAAATGAAACTGTAAATATCAACTCAATAAAATTAAGTAAAAATTACTCAACTTTTCTGATACTGGGGTTCCCATCATGCACTGGACCTTGAATAATTAATGAGGCTCATTTTTCACTGGTTTCCAGCTGTATTTACACTGTTTTATCATTGATTTTTGTTGTCAGTATTAGTAAATTACCATTTTGTGACATTTCGAGTAAATTTTTTGCTCAAAATGACACATTCGAACACAAAAACGACCTATCAAATGTTACCGCCATTGTGTATTATCTACCAAGTATTGAGGTGTTTGCATTCACCTGAGGCTTAAGGTCTGACATGATGTACATATAAATTACTTAGATGATCTAAGTAAAGCACATGCTATAAATGACTAGTAAGATTCAAGATTATTGTTTTAGTGAAATGTAATACAAAGGCAAAGGAAATCGATAATAATCAACCTTTTACTAGCCGAGTTAAAATTACTTATTTTTTGTGAAGTTTACTTAATTCCATATTCCAAGTAAATTTAACTTAAAGATTTCTAATTAAAGCTACTGATAAATGTTTAGGTTTTTACTTGGCAAATCTTTGTAAATTTACTGGCATTTTCTGAGTGAGATAGTTTATCAAGGTTTTTTCAAGTAAATCCTACTCCAAATTTTTTACAGTGCAGAATTGTGTTAAGACAAGTGTCATTATTACTATTATTCATACTCGTACCGACAGCTGAAACGTAAAGCAACTCCTTTGTAATTTTAAAATTGTAATTTGTAATCCAGACATGGATGACTCCTTAAATTATGTGTCTTATAAGAAGAGATGAGCTGTTCCTTAAAATGGTATCAGACGCACCATTTTCACCTGCAAAGTAGGTAAAAATCCCATCAACACACTTGCAATAATCCCATAATTTACATTTAGGGAGGAACCTGAGCCATAAAGATCAAAGCAACTGCATAACATCATGCTAAAACCCAATCAGAACACCTTAGCAACTGCATAGCAACACCCTGGCAACCAGCATCAAGGTTTGAAGGGGCAAGAAGAGAATAGTTAAAAAGTAAGTTCCTCTGTAGACGTTAAGTATAAAAATAGACCACGGGAATGGCAGTGGACGGCTCAATTACTGTTGAGACAGTGAAGAGAAAACAGAGAGACGAGTGTAACAACTTTTCTATTGTGGATAAGATAAGAGAACTCCCACTGTAAGATCCAGTGTTTTTCTCCGGTTCGTCACTGTCTCATCTGAGTGTAATGTGCTTTCAGAGTGCTCTCTCATGTGTGCACGGGGCCCCAACACAGACCTGCGCCCCACTCTCCTCAACCAGCCTTAACACAAAAGAGCTCTCCTCTGAGGAGCTGCACCTCTCTCTCTCTCTCTCCTCGCCCGCAGGGATCTGGGATTTATGACTATAGCTCAAGCATATTCTTTGAGCATATTTGATAGGGATTCTTACCCGGGCACCATGGGGACAGTGTGTTACAAGCATCAGATTACCGTCTTTGATCAGGGCCCCTGCCCACTCAATTACCACTGGACAAAGAGGCCTGCCATATTCAGGATATCCTCAGGAACAACGTTCATGTTTTTGTTTTTTTGTTTTTTGTGAAGGTGGTCATGTTACAGAATACAGTAGGAAGCTTGTTTCTGGAATAATATACATTTTTTAAGTTAATTGCAACTTTTTATCTCACAATTCTGACTTTTTGTGAGTTTATATCTTGCAATTTGGATTTTTTTTTGTGCAATTGTGAGGTTATAACTCGCAATTCTGACTGTGAGACATAAACTAGCAATTGTGACAAAACAGTCGAGAAATGATTGGAAAAAAAAATTATTCGGTGGCAGAAACAAGCTTCCGTACACTAAAAAAAAATAATATGCTTTATCTAATCAATAAAATTGTGGCAACATATTACAAGCAATATTATTAATTAAATTGTACAAATTAGAATTAATTAGAATATTAATTTGATTAGCTTTTACTCAATTCTAATTTGTTCAGTTTAATAAATAATATTGCTTGTAATCTGTTGCCACAATTTTATTGATTAGATAAAGCATATTCATTTTTACAGTGTTCAAATAAAGGTTCTAATAAAAATCATTGGTTCTTAAATATATCCACATTCTTACACCTTTTTTGGTATATGTTTAGTGTTAGTTGTAAGGATTTGTAGTTTTAAATCTAAAAACATAGGTAGGAACATGATAAATGTCTCTCCACTTCACTCAACTTTACTGTCCAACACCGTACAGTATGACGTCATGAGAAATGAGATGCTATACTTGACAAGACAAAAGGGTGAAAACCATGGGTGGAGACGATTCAAACTGGCCTCAATAATAGCACAAAAGAAACCTGAGATTATTCAATATTCAAATAAAAATCTGCAACGAGGAACAGAAGAGAATGAAATAATGCTCATGAAATGTGGGTAAATGGTGGACATAAACAAACATTATTAGAATATCATGAGGAAAAAAATAAGTCAGAAATGTTATTTTTGGTTTTGCACTTCAAATGCAAGTGAACGAGTAACAGTGATCATGTGACTCAAGCACAAGATTTTAGATTTGAACATAAGTCTCGTTGGAGATTTTGATCAGGTTTATTATCAGGAATGCAACACGTTCACTTGAATGTTTCATGTTTTCTATTAAATTAGAAAATAATTCAAAATAGACGCAATTTCAGAAGTGTGCTCACGCTCTAAAAAATGCTGGGTTGTTTTAACCCAATTTTGGGTCAAATATGGACAAACCCAGCCATTGGGTTACATTTTGAAATGACATTTTTAACCCAATGTTTGAGTTTGTCCATATTTGACCCAAAATTGGATTAAAACAACCCATCGATTTTTTTAGAGTTCTTGACCCCAGTGTGTGTGCGAAACTCACAGCAGGATCCGATGGAGGCAGTCTCATCTCCATGGCCTTGAGCCAGTGTCGCAAGGCCCTGATCTGCCCTCTGAACTCACTCTGCCACTGACTCCACTCCTCTGAACCCATCCTATGAGAGAAAACACCAGAACACATTTACACTTCACTTATACAGTGGGAAGTTGGTCGATGAATGTTCAGAGTGAGCAGAGTTTTAATATAAGCTATGTGTTTCACATGTTTTGGTCACTACATCATTCCCAGACTTCCATTTGTGGTACTTCAGAGTATACGTTATTCTTAAATGTAAATATCAACTATAAAGGAGTGGATGAGTCCACGTGTTTGACTGGTTGTGTACAGTGTCTTACTTATTTGGATATTATTATTATTACTCAGCACAAAACAAAACAACATTTTGACAAGAGGCTTGTTACTGTGTCATAATTAGAATAGAGTACAATAGAATACGACAGAATATATAATTAAAGGTACACTATGTAACAGTTTTTTGTTCAAAATTCACCAAATTTAAATGGGACGTATTATTCCTATTATACTAACACCGTGTACTAACTACACGCGACGCGACGCCGCGATAAAAGTTATCTTTTCCATGTTAATCAGAGTTTTTGTCCTAACCAGACGCGACGGCGACACGCGAAGTTTCTAATTTAGAAACGGTTCCTATTTCTGCGACGTCGCGGCTGACAGAATGAAGAAATGACACTGGTTATGAATACACATTATTTATTTTTAGTTAAAAATAGGTCACTGTGCCACAAGCGATAACGGTTAATTTACCTCAGATGTTGAAAGCATGTAATATAGCGTTCAAAATGAATTCTATGCAAACATACGACTGTACTTCATAACAAAACTAGTCAATGAGTATATTTTGTTAATGTTTTGATTTTTAATAATGTTATTTCTTGATTTGATTATGTCCTTACCCATATTCAATGCAAGTGTGGGCCAACAGTGCGAAATTCAAATTCTTTGGGGTCCGCCGTTCTATCTGTAGCTAAATTGCCGGGAGAGGGAAAAGACAGTAGTTCCTCGTGACCCTGATGGTATAAATCATCCAGGATAAGACCGTGGTAATGGTCTAAGTGAGGTCAAAATTAGGGATGCAACGGTACACGGTAAAATCCCGGACCGTTCGGTCAGCCCTGCACGGGACAATCTAACCTCGTGTCCCGCGGGACTTCGGTTCTGCCATAGAGTTCGTGCTGATCCATTTACCGTATCTTACGCACTATAAGGCGCACTTAAAAGCCGTTACTCTTTTCAAAAAAACGACAGTGTGCCTCATATTCCGCAGCGCCTTACTATATATGGATCAATTAGTTAACAACGCTCTGCGTTTTTAAATTCGCCCGCGAACTCGCGCTCGTGTCCAGCTTATGCCCGCTTTGTCACACGGTGACGGCCAGTTCAACCTCGTATAAATCAGGTTGTGTGTCTCCCGCTCACTAGCGATCACAGACACACGAACAGACACTACCCCGGCGCTGCTCGCGCGTCATATGTTCATAAAGTGCTCTCCGTTCACAGTAACGGGTCGTCTCATTCAAAACAGCCAACTGTTGCTGTTAGCGAGCTGCCGCACATTGAATACTCATATGAGTCAGGCTGCGAATGTAAGTTACGTGCCCGCGCCAGCGCGCTCACGCATACTAAATAAACGCCTCACCTCCGGCTCCACGTAGCCTACTCTCTACATTTCCAGCACATAGTGGATGCAAAACGCAAACCCAGTCAAACGTTTGACTGCTGTATATTTTTGCACAAGAATCTCTCAAAAGTGGATGAGTAAATAACATTGCACTTTGTATCCTGAATGCAGTATTTTTTTTATTAAATTATTTTGCTTTGCTCTTTTTATTCAAACCACAAGCTAATTTATGTTAAAGGTAAAAGTGCACTTTTTCTTTCACATTTATCAATTCATTTACCAGTTATCAAGGTTTGGAATTGGGATCGACTTGAATATTTTAAAGTGTGTTCATTTACATTTTGTATATCATAAGTGGTAGTTGAAGAGGTGTTGTTCAGTACAGACTAGAGTGTTAATTTATTCCATACACATTGATGTTCTTCCTGTGACATTCTGTCTATGCTCATAAGAAAAATAAAATAGATTTTTGGGATGAAATAGCAGTCTTTTTCTGCACAAAACATGTACCGAAACCGAACCGAGACCGTGGCCCAAAAACCGAGGTACGGACCGTACCGTGGGCTATCTGTACCGTTGCACCCCTAGTCAAAATAGATCGTAAGTTATGACTATAACTGTGGATTTATGAGACTATTTATGGATTTATTTTGAGACAGTAGGTATGTTGGTGGCTA
Source organism: Cyprinella venusta (assembly GCA_038021265.1). NCBI lineage: Eukaryota > Metazoa > Chordata > Actinopteri > Cypriniformes > Leuciscidae > Cyprinella > Cyprinella venusta. The sequence continues at coordinate 5,032,192 of CM075874.1, read as the reverse complement.
GCTTGGTTGTGTACACACACAGCAGACACATAAATATGTTCAAAAACAATATAAAAGTGAATTTTGTCTTTAAATAACGAGTCAATACATCATCAATCCTTCGTTCAAAACATTTTTTGTCTAGACCTGTTGGGATGGTTTTTGCAGGAAATTGTGCACATACATCACTCGCCTGTGTCACGTCATATCCGTAAATAGAAAGTTGCTCATGTGTCATAACAAATGGAGTCTCTATCAATGATCACTTAATATTTGTAAAGTTTAAAATAAGCGTACAAAATAGTGCATTAAACTAATTGAACATAATTTCTTTATGATAAACTGTTAGTAATAATATACTATTAAGTGGATAATTGAACATCATTACATTCTTTTTATAACTGAAATATTTGGACGTTAAACACTTAACAGGTAATTCGCCTTTGGCTAAGCCACGCCCTAGAATGTAGATTGACCAATCACAGGGCAGCCAAGAACGAGCCTCCCACAGAGGTCGGACACTTTTTCACAGCGCTCCATAGACCTTATTCAGAGCAGCGCCATACGCACAACCGGCGCTGCGTCATCATAGAATGTTCACGCCCACTTTTGGGGGAAAGAAACTAGATTCCCCATAGACTTCAATACAAAATAACGGCAAAAACCAACGTCCATACACAGCCGACAGGCGTAAATAACTTAAGAAATCACTTATATACACCATGTCAAGTAATTATATGTCAAGCCTGCCTGATAGAGCGTGAAAGATAACATTTTTTTATGCCCGTTATCAACTAGCCCAGGCTACCTGCCATCATAATCATTAATTCATGAGATATACATTAAGGTTTTTTACTTTAAAAAGCAAAATAAAATCATTCACTCGCTTACCTCGTGACTCGACGAGGTAAAAGTAAATGTCCGGGTAAGACACCTCTGGCCACTGGGTGGGGTTGTTACCCCAATTTGACGCTGGGAGAATAAAGGGACATGTTTTTAAATTGACCAAATTAAGTTTGTGTATGTGTTTTTCACAAACTATGGCAGGCAGGGTGGACATATAATTACTTGACATGTTTTATATAAATGATTTCTTTAGTTATTTACGCCTGTCGGCTGTGTACGGACGTTGGTTTTTGCTGTTATTTTGTATTGAAGTCTATGGGGAGTCTAGTTTGTTTTCCCCCAAAAGGGGGCGGGGACAGAATTGACAGTTAAGTTCCCGGATGTGCCGGTTGTACGTATGACAGGTATGAAAGTGAGGCTGTGAGGGATAGACTTACCGTGTTTCCAATGGCATCCGCTGTAAAAAGCTGAATAAAGCGGCTAGATTACTTACAATTTTCCACAGCTTACATTGTCGGGAGTTTTTGTCAACTGACATTTCTTGGAAATATATTTTTCCAGTGTTTCATGAGCAGAACAATCCGAAAACACATTAAATAACAGTACAGCCCATTGAAGAGATGCAAGTCTATCCCTCACAGCCTCGCTTTCATTCTCATTAAAAATCAAAGATGGCGCTCTTGTGAATAAGGCGTATTGACTTTCAACACAGGCGTCTCATATTTTTGATCTCGGCAGGCTATTACCGTCGTAGTTTTATCAAAAATATGGTTAAACATTGTGACACATTTGTAACACAGATACGTGTTTCCCAGAGAGGTTGGAGGGGGGTGTCCGTTTTTTCCCTTCCCAAAACCAAAGTCAAATCCTGACAAGAATCGTGTTTGGATTCAACTGTGTGGACGTCCTCAGTCAGCTAAACCCCTCAAAGACCAACAAGCACATCTTTTTTGCTTCTAACCTTACTGTGAAGTTATACTAGTTAGACCGTTTTAGGTTGTGATTTCGGTTCTCATACCGGTTGTTGATACGCTAGCACACGCTGCTAATAGATACAACGTGATACTCGTGTAGTCCGTTTGCTTTGTAATAACGATTAAGTGAATAGAGACCTACCCAGCTTTCATGAACAGTGTTGCTCCCTGATATTGTTAGTCCCAGCCTCCGTCTTGACTAGTAGGATATGCGGTGGTTCATTTTTTGACTGTGACCAGTAGGGCTGGGTATTAACACAAATTTCACAATTCGATTCGATTCCGCTTCGATTCGATTCAATATTGATTATTTTGGATATCATTATCAGTTACAATAAATGGCAAATTTTCTCAAGGAAATCAAATCTCTAACTAATGCTGTAAACTATGGGAGTCTAGTTGTAGCCAACTAGGCTTCACTAGCCTAATATGAAGGCAATAATTAACTGTTTTGTAGCTATACAAACTTAAATTACACTTTTATTTATTTTTATAATAAGAAGATTATATGAAATATAAACATTTAAATGGTGGCTGTCATAAAAACTTGCCAGATTTATTCAAATATGCATTACATATTGAAAAACATTAGATTATAATGCATATGTAATATGGTGTATATATTTAGCAAAATGCTCCTCTCTAGAGTTATTTTTTCTAGCTGACTAACGAGTTTATGTGGGTTTTCTGAGGTAAATATGACGATACATGACATTGTATTGATACAAGCTGTTTACCTGACGTCTTTCCACGTTTGAAACACTGATTGAATGGAATCAATGTGACATGATACGGATTTCGATAAGTTGTACTCTGTATCTTTTAACTCACTTTCAGATGCTCATTCATGTTTATTTCGCGCTATGATTAACCCGGAAGAGAGATCAGCGCTGCTGCTTCTATTGACCTGCGCCAGAGCGATCTCACGCCACAGCGCCAAAACGTCATTTATGTTTTTGAACTTCTAAAGAAAATGGACGTAATTTGAAATCTGAGACTTTGTTTCATATCAATAGTAACAAAGGACAAAGATTATTGCGATTTTTTTGGATGCGTGCAGCCGCGATACAATGATCCGTTCATTCAAATGAAACAGGATGACTAATCGATTCTTGAGATTTAAGAATCGATATCGGTTCGTAAAAATGAGAATCGATTAATATTGAGAAATCGATTGCTGTGTCCAAAATCACCCATTACTCACCATATAGTGGACTATATAGTGAGCTCGACATTTTGTAGTGCTGTCCGAATGTATAGTGATGATTATTATACCCTATATAGTCCACTCAATGTATCCCAGAATGCATTTTGAAAAGTAGTGTACAACCGATGGTCACTAACCCAAGGCCTACATACCATCATGCATGCGCTAATCGTAAAAATAAGTTATAATAATGTGTGGAGTAGCGCATTATAGCAAAAACGGCCAGAAATCACTTTTAGTTTTCAAATTTTGGAGAAATAAGCTCAAAATAATGTAATGTATTTATTTTAAAAAATATATTTAGCCCAGAACCGGCTCGGCACCAGGTGACAGATGATGTAATCAACGGCGCCGAAAGACAATCGAGTAGTGTCCGAAAGTGTTGTACTATTATGCTGGTGAGCTCACTATATAGACCATTTCAAAAGATGTAAACAACACTGGTCCAGAAGCACTTCCTGTTTCAGTTTGTAACTGTTTTCTTTATTTCACATGTAAAGAAAACTTTTTAAAGATGTTTGTTTAACTTTTGATTCAGTTTTAAATGTTCTGTTGGTTGTATTTTATCCCAGCTTTTATGTAGTGTTAAAAAACTGAAACAGGAAGTGCTTCTGGGCCAGTGTTGTTTACATCTTTTGAAATGGTCTATAGTGCTCTACTCTCTCCCCCATATATAGGGGGTAGGGAGTAGGGGTTTGAGTGGAGATTTCGGACACAGCAGATGTTTATTACCCAGCCCTAGTGACCAGTAACGTCATGCTTTTGCTTCTATTTTGGATGCCTTGTGGTTTCTTGCGTTTCACCTGTATGTCTTGAATATAGCCTTCGAACGCATTTTGCAGCCCCTTTTGCCTACTTCTATCGGACACTTTATTTGCTGTTTTATAAAAGTTTGATAACGTTTCAGCAGGAAGAGCTGTCACAGCATAGGCCATGTTGAAACCAAACCAGAGCCCAGATGGCACCCTAGCGTCAATATAATGCTTCGTTTATGGGTAGGTTTAGGTCTGTGGTAGGGTTAGGGTTAGACCACTAGGAGGCGCCTTCTGCCCCATAAATCTGCGTCTCATATTGACGCTAAAAGGTGCCATGTGCATTGGATGTATACGCATTGGCAAAAGCGTCAGTATATGACGCCTTTGGATGAGAACGGGCTGATTGATATATATATATATATATATATATATATATCCTTTTTTTAAATTTTTAATACATAATATAAAATAATATAGACGTGATTACCTACAGTCATAATGCTATACATTTGTGGAATTTATGTGAAAAATAAATGGGGTTTATTATTAAATTAAAATATAAAATTGGAAATGAACATTGTGTTTAGTTTACCCATATTGTCTGCCCTTCGGTGCAGCTGATTCCTGAAACAGATGGACACCAAACACACACTTATAACATGCACATATTTGTTATATTTACTTCACGAGTGTTATTCTACCTCTCTGTTGATCTGAAAACATACCGTAGAGCTGTCATCATGTGGAGAAAGCCACGGCACGGGCACAGTTAATGCAGGGAGAGCAGAGAGGCTTTCGGTAGCATAATGGCAGAAAGGCTGTCCATCCATAAATGTGTCCCCCTCTGGGTTCTGTCTTTCAGCCTACAGATTTAACATAATGCCATCTGAGCCTGTCATTCAACTTCACTACCACCAGAGGACAGTATTTTGATACAACATGACTACTTATAAGCCCGGAACACACCAAGAAGACGCCAACGAACCAGCGCTGATGAAAGCCAACTCTGTAGTCGCCTCTCGTCCCCTCTCATCGAGGTAAAACGCTGCACTTGAACACACCGAGAGAACTACAGGCGACCGTCAGCTAAAATGTGCGTTCTGCGCCTGCGTATAATGAGCCAACTGTCTATTTCTGCAGATATAATAGTCTATATTCGTCATTCAAAAAGGAAAACCGACGCTGCGGCTGCAGATAGGCATAACGTAAACAAAGCAGCGTGTGCTTAACTTACCTTTTTGAATATCAATCCTGCTAAACACTTCCTTTATTCCACTCCACTCATGTTTATATTGAAATATTCGCCGAGGAACCCTCAGGTAAGAAGACGTAACATAAGAACAGCCTTCTATCTTTACCGTTTTGACTTCTTTGCTTGCTGTTTTGCTTTTCTCTTCTCGTGCAATGACTCTTTCACTAAGCTGAACAGCCAATCAGAGTTCTCTCTTTCCCAACGGCCCGACATGTTGAATCGGGCGAAATAAAGCCGACGAGGACTATTTTTAGCCAACGGCACGGAACCGTGCGTATCACACCGAGGAGACTTTAGTTGGCCGACGCACAAAATCTGCCAGATGGCCGACCGTCGGCTTGGTGTGTTCCGGGCTATAGATCGCTTATTCAGTTATTTGCTGGAATGTCATGGTGAATTATGACAATAAATGAAAACACAAACTCTACAAGACGGGAACTGATGTTTCCAAATATATATTTATTTACACTTAAGTATTGTGTTATTTTTAAAAACTCATTTTATTATTACCAGTATCTCTTAAGGAAATAGTTCATCCACCAGTTAGTATTTCATACATCTGTTTTACTCATATATAATCTTCCATATATTGGTAACAATTCAAAATTCTATTCTTCATCTTTTCAGAACACTTTATAGCAAGTTAGTGAAACATGCAAACATATTTTACATATACAATATCACAAAAAAAGGAAAGAGAGAAATATAAAGAAAAAAAAGTCAAGTACTTTCAAAAAAGTCACAACAGTATAATAATATAAAAACAAGCAAAGAAATACATGGGAGGCAACAAGTGACTAAAACAATGTTTGTCAAAGGAAATGTAAAAATGAGCCAAAATACATTCAATCATGCAATTTATCTGTTTTATGAAAATGTGTAATCTTCTGGAGAAGTGCAACACAAGAGTATGTGTAGTGTATCTAGTTTGGGGCTAGAAACAATGTAGGACTACATAAAAAGTCCACATTAATGGATCCAACTGTTTTGAATTATTTTGTGTAAACTCCAAAGTCCAGCTCCCAGTGATATCCAAGGAGAACTTCAAGGTTGCCCTAGCCTCTAGTGTCTTCATGCAAATGGAGGATGCAATGGAAGAAGGAAACCCTCAGTAAGGATCTAAAAACATTAAAAATATACTATGAAGCAACAAAATGACAAAAAAAAACGAAACATAATAGGTGAATGAAGGGAAACTAAAATACAATGCAAAAACAAACCCTCATAGACAGGTAGTGATTGTGAACATATAATAAACTACCTGGATGTCTAAGGATGTGGGCTGCTGATGATCATCATTTATTTTGTGATCCAAGACCAAATGTGTGGCATCATCGAGTCCATATCTAGTAACCGATGATCTCTGTGGGGGGAAAAACATGACAAAACACAAACTATAAATGCACAAGCACAACTTTTATATGGCTGAATGCTGTCAATGAATCCTCAGGAAAGAAATTAAAGCAGCTGTTCAAGATAGCAGAAACATCATCTATCTGTTAAAAAAAGCACAGTGACAGAACAGAGTAAGAAAGGCTTTGAGATGGCTGCAATAAATGTAAATTTAGTTCAACTTACAATACATTTAATCCAGATCTGTCCAGATGTTATGAGTGAGGAATGGATCAGACATCTGAAGTCTTCATTGGATAACATGAATCTGGGCCTTGAGGACTCATTAACTGTAGGTCAGGAGTAATGAGTTCTTTTGCACTGACTTTGGAGAGGGACTGGATCCAGTAAATGAAAAATAGACTTTCATAACAGAAAGCTCCAGTTTTAGGGGACATAAATATTGGCTTGTTGCACAAGTTGATTGCTTAAGTGTCCATGCATAGGTATAGTGTTTAGTTTTTACATTCCATGAAACAAGCTGCAACTTTTATTCGCTCTAATATATATATTTTAAATCTATACAAATATGTAAAAATAACCACACTCTTTGTTAATCTAATTTCTTGTTTGTAAAACTTGGTATATTTTCTGGTACATAATCCATAAACCAAAGTATTAAAAGAATTTTCTAAAATAATAAGTAGAAATTGTCTCAATATAAGCAATATTAAATACAGTCTAGTCAGAGTTGGATTTTTTTTTTTAAAAAATCTCCAAAATGCTGAAAGTAACTTGTAGTATGTTAACATCTCCTGAATTTAGAGGCCGTATTTAAGTATAAAATCAGAAAATAAAAAATAGCACTTTCAAAATACATAAAATATCTGTATAAACTGAAAAATAACTTGAACTATGAATAAAGCTAACCAGGTAATTAATAGTTCGTAAGCATCCAAACTATATAAAATGGAAACTTAACCATTGCCAGGAAAAAAAAAAATGATACTGGTAGTTTTTGGAATGCATTTTCCTTTACCAAACACATGCAAAGTGGAAAAAAGTCATTCTTTTTTGTCTAATTAATTTCTGCGTATCATGTAACTGTAGTGTATAGTCAGCATTGATATGAAAGCTGCAGGACCACGTGGGGTCCAGCTTTAAAATCTGCGGTTGTAACTGGAGGAAGTATATGATGATGATGAGAAGTTCAAGCTGAATCCAGAGCCAGTAGCATCAATGCTGCCTCTTCTTGAACCTGACCTAGAGCCTGTTCTGGACCCAGTCCGAGATCCAGAGGCAGATGCAGCACCACTGACATTGTAGGGACTGTAGAGGCCTTTACTGGATGTGGATGAAGCTTCCAGAAGCCTAAGGCCAGATCCCTCTTCAACCATGCTTCTGTCCATGGCATCTTTGTAGGAGATCTTCAGTTTGGTTTTGGGACATGTAAGATATTTTGAGTAACCACTCACATCTCGGAGCTTTTGGGCTGTACGACCATCAATTGAACCTTTCCTGATTGCCTCCTCTAAGGAGATCCGTCCCTCGGCCTCTGGCTCAATAAGGCCGCCGGTAAGATACTGCACCTCCAGGAAACGCTGTCCTGCCTCATAATAAAGCCAGCCTTTCTTGAGAGCCTGAGCGGCAGACATTTTGACTTTGGTGCGAGGATCGTCGAATCCATGGAAAGCTTTCTGGGCTAAGTTGAGTCTGTCGACCATTATCTTATCTATAAGACCCTTCTCTGTCGCTTCAGCAACTGGGAATTTATCTCCTGTAGATGGGTCTATTATGCCACCAGTACAAGCTTGTGCCTCCAACAGTCTCTGGCCAGTTATAGAATCCACTAAGTTCCTGTGCATGGCTTCAGAGACTGAAACTTTTTCTAGGCTATCTGTATCAAGTATTCCAGCCACAGGACCTGTCTCCTCAGATGGATCGTTCCATACCATTGCAGGAGTTTTGATGGTAGGCACGGGGCTCATCGGATAAGAGGAGGTGGACCCAAAGGAAGAGGATCGGGAACGAAAACCACTCATGTTTCCAGATAACATATCAGCAAATTCTGTGATAGAAAGGGTGCCGGAGCGGTACTGGTCGATGGTACTCTGGTCAATGAGGCCTCTTGCGATAGCGTCCTCAATGTCATACTGTCGGCCTGATCTTCGGTCGATGAGTATAGACTTTTCAACCCCTTCTGATGATGTCATTGTGATTTCTTCCCATTCACACTCTTGCTCTGAAAGTTCAAGGTAAGTTTCATGGTCGATTAGCTTTTTGCGGTAGGCTTCATACACTGACATCTCTTTGCCTGAATCGGGATCCACAATGACAACTCTGCGTTTGCGAACGGAGGATTTGGTAGAAGACTGTTTCTCGCGTTTCTTTTCTTTAAGAAGCAAGAGCACAAGACCGGTGTCTGGGTCTACAATACATCTGTCCATCAGCTGCAGGTAGGTCAGATTCTCTTCTGTGTTCGGGTCAAAGAAGCCCTTGGTGTCATCCGATGGGTCACTGAGGATCTCGTTCATTTCCTCATCGAAAAACCCTCGGTTGTAGGCAACTTCGACTGGCAAGCGGTGACTCTGCTCTGGGTCAATTATTCCTCCAGTAGCAATCTGGGCTTCGAGAAGACGAATTCCGTGGTCTCTCAAAATTAGGCCCTTTTTCATCGCCTGGAACAGTGAGATCATTTTGCCTGTGTAAGGATCTCTATAGCCAGTCACAGCCCTCTCGGCAGACAGGAGCTTGTCTTTGAACTCTGGGCCGACAATTCCCATCTTAATTGATTCATTTACTGTTAAGTTGAGGTTCTTGATAGGGTCAATTATATAACCTGTGGCTGCTTGTGCTTCCAGCAGTTCAAAAGCAGTACCTGGCCTGATCATGTTCTTTTTCATGGCTTGGTAGATAGACAGACGGTCTTTAGTAGACTCCACATACACGCCAGCAATACAGCTTGAGCCCTGAAGATATTTCCGCAATCTGTTGCTCACCTCATCCACTGTTAGTAGCCCTTCATTAAGTTCGCTGACTGTTTGTTCATCAATGATTTTTGAGCGAAGTAACTCCTCTATTGTTATTTCTTTTCTGAGACCTTTGAAGAGCAGCCTTCTGTCTGCTAGAGACAACAGATAGAGCCCATCTCTGTCAACCTTGCATCTTTTCAAAAGCTGAGCATATGAAAGCTTTTCATCAGTTAATGGATCAACGTATCCTTTGACCTCATCGGACAGCTTTTCATAAGTCTCTTTGTTAATATATCCACGTTGTGTGGCAATCTCTGACGGCAGGTGGAAGTTATACTCTGGATCAATAATACCACCTGTTGCCGTTTGAGCTTCAAGTAGCCTTAGGGCATAGTCCTCGGACACAAGGTCCTTTTTCATTGCTTGGAAGAGGGAGACAACCTTTCCACTATATGGATCCTTATAACCAGTGACTGCTCTCTCTGCAGACAAGAGCTTATCATGCATTTCTGGGCCCACTACACCTTTGCGCACTGCTTCATCTACAGTGAGCATTTCATTCCTGACAGGATCAATGATGAATCCAGTGGCTGCTTGAGCCTCCAAGAGACCAATTGCAATGTCTGGCTTCATCATCTCTCTCTTCATTGCTTGATAAATGCTGATTTTGGAATTTGAATCAGTCACCACACCTGAAACGCTGCCAGTTCCATACAAGTACTGCTTGACACTTTGCATCTCCATGACATCACGCATAGTCCTTTTCTCTTTCTTCAACAGGTTGAAGGTCTCAAGGTCAATGATACGGGCATTGTAGAGATCTTCAATAGTAATTTGACGTCTTCTTGTGCTGCCTGTCTGGATGTTCCCCCCTTTAATAATTTCTCTCTGCTCCAGAATCTCAATTATAATGATTATCATACGTTCCTTTGTTATGTTGCCAGAACGATATTCTTCCAGAAGCTGAGCCCTTTGCTCCTCAGGTAGTAGATTTGAATTCATGACATCCCAGAGAGACATAGAGCCCTGACCTTCGATGGGTAGATCGACGTGGGTAGTGGTTAGATCACTCTGAGTTTGTTCTTCACTGTAAAGGTATGTCTTCTCCACAACTGTTGGGGCCTGTGGTTTGGAGAGCTTTAGTAGATTTAAACCCGTGTCAGGATCTGTCATGCACTTGTCTTTTAACTGTTTGTATGATGTGTTTTCATCAGATGCAGGGTCAGAGAAGTACTTGCTTTCGGCAATGCTGCTGGCCAGCTGTTTGGTAACATAGCCACGGTGAATAGCAATTTCGACAGGAATACGATGACTGTTCACTGGATCAATTACTCCACCTGCAGCCAACTGTGCCTCCAAGAGTGGCATGGCATGTTCTTTGAGGATAAGATCTTTCTCCATGGCTTGATACAGGGAGATTTTATTGCCAGTGAATGGGTCTTTATATCCAGTGACGGCTTTTTCAGCAGAGAGAAGTTTCTCATGAAGCTCTGGACCAACAAGGCCTGCTTTAACTGCATCATCCACAGTAAGACATTCATTTCTTGATGGATCCACAATGAATCCTGTCGCAGCTTGAGCTTCAAGCAAAGCGATACCTGTGTTTTGTCTGAGGAATTTCTTTCTCATTGCTTGATAGATGCTGACTTTCTCTTTTGTAGGCTCAAGGTAAACTCCAGCAATGCTCTCAGAGCCTTGGAGATACTTGTTGACTGAAGTGTTTTTGGTTACCTCTTTCGGAGTCTTTTTACCTTGTTCCAGCAAATCATAGGTTGACTTGTCAATGATTTTGGAGTCAAATAATGACTTGGCAGGAACTGGCGCCCTAAGTCCCTTAAAGTAGCCCTCTTCTTGTTTCTTGGCATCTTTCTCAGTGACAATTTCAATTATAATCTTTGTAATTTTCTCAATTGTCATTTTCCCTGATCTGTATTGCCTTATTAAGTCAAGTCTTTGCTCCTCAGTGAGATAATCCGAGTTAATGAGCTCCCATAAGGTAACTTTTCTCCCTTTGAAATGTCCACTCTGAACTTCAACAGTTGCCCGAGTCATTGAGTCTTTAGTCTGGTCATCAGTATATTTCAACTCCTCCTTGGCCTTGATGGCTTGCTCAGACAAAGGAAGAAGCTGAAGGCCAGTCTTTTTGTCAGTGACACATCTTTTATAAAGCTGCAGATAAGTGACGTATTCCTGAGTGTTTGGGTCAAAATATCCTTTAACATCATCAGTTGGGCTGGTCAACATCTTGTGGGTTGCATCATCAAAACTGCCCTTCATGCAGGCAATGTCATGCGGAATACGGTGACTTTGAACAGGATCAACGATGCCTCCAGTAGCCAGTTGTGCATCAAGCAGCCGGAATCCCTGGTCCTTCATGATCAGATCTTTCTTCATAGCCTCAAACAGAGAAATTGTTTTCCCAGTGTAAGGATCTTTAAAGCCTGTGACAGCTCTCTCCGCAGACAGTAGTTTTTCATGAAGCTCTGGACCGACAACACCTGCCTTTACAGCCTCATCTACTGTGAGTTTTTGGTTTTTAATAGGATCTACGACATATCCTGTAGCAGCTTGCGCTTCCAAGAGATTAAGAGCAGGCCCAGGTCTCATCATGTCTCGTTTCATGGCATCATACAAGGACATTGTTTGTTTGGTTGAGTCAATAATTACTCCTGCAATGCAGTTAGTGCCTTTCAAAGCATTGCGCACATGCTCCATCTCAGACACATCTTTTACCAGCAGTTGTCCTTTCTGCAATTTGTTATAGAGATCTTTGTCAATAACTTTGGATTCAAGAAGTTTTGCAGCAGGTACAGGTGCTCTCAGGCCTTCGAAGGCAAGCTCATTCTTTTTCTCTTTTTCCTCGGCCACAGTTAGAACAATTTTGATGATCTTTTCAACTGTAATTTTCCCAGTTTTGTATTGACGGATAAGGTCTTTCTTCTGATCCTCGGTGAAGTACTCTGAGTTTATAATTTCCCAGATGGTCACAGTCTTTCCTTTAAACCTTCCAAATGGCACAGATACAGTTGTCTTGTCAAAGACATCCCTTGTTTCTTCATCTGTGAATATTCTGGCATTTAGAGCAGCCTCCTCAGAGATGGGCAAAAGAAGCAGTCCTGTTTCTGGATCAGTGACACACCTTTCTATTAGCTGGTGGTAGGTCAGATTTTCTTGGGTGTTTGGATCATAGAATCCCTTGACATCATCTGTTGGATTTTGTAGAATTTTATTGGTGGCTGCATCAAACTGACCCTGCTTATAGGCCATTTCAGTTGGCACACGATGACTGTTGACTGGATCAATAATGCCACCCGTTGCTATCTGGGCCTCAAGCAATCTGATGGCATGATCCTCCCCAATGAGACCCTTCTTCATAGCTTCAAAGAGGGAGATCTTTGCCTCTGTGTATGGATCCTTGTAACCAGTGACAGCTCTCTCTGCAGACAGCATCTTGTTATGAAGTTCAGGTCCAATGAGACCCTCTTTAACTGCCTCATTGACAGAGAGTTTCTTGTTTTTAATTGGGTCAATTATGTATCCAGAAGCGGCCTGTGCCTCCAGTAGGACTAGCCCAGTCCCAGGAGCAATCTTCTTCTCCTTGATGGCTTGATAGATTGGCATTTTTTGATTCGGATGAACAAGCAGGCCACCGATGGAGTTCTTGCCCTTAAGGACTGTTTTAAGTTTTTCTGTCTTGCTGAGTTCTTGGCTTGTGGTGTCACCATTCTGGAGCTTTTCATAATCCATTTTGCTTAAAAGTCCTATGTCAAAAAGTCTGCTTGCAGGTACTTTCTCACGAATGCCATCGAAAGATAACGCAGAGAAACCATTTGGGCCGTCAGCTTCGTCCGAAATCCTTTGACCATTGAGGACTTTTTTGTATTCGGTCTGGATGTGAATTTCCTGGGTGAGTTTCTGAGCAACCTCAAGCTGCTGAAGTTTCTCGCGCAGTTGCTGGTTTTCCTCAGCAAGCATTCTTTCTTGTTCAAGCCTTTTCCTCTCAAGTTCTTGCATCTCTTTCTGCTTGTTGAGCATCTCTTTTTCAGCTGCTTTCTGTTTCATCAGAGCAGAGTCCATGGTGGCCTTAAGTTTCATCTTTTCGTCCTCCAGTTGTTTTCTTTGACGTTCCTGTTCATCTTTCAGGGCTTTTGACTTTTTGACCTCTTCTTCAAATTGGCTCTCTAACCTCTTCTTTTCATCCTCAATTTGTTTTTCCTTCTTCAAAAGCATCTCCTTTTCTGACATAAACGTCTGCTGAAGAATAGTTTTCTCTTGTTTAATTTGTTCTTGCTGAGCATTCGCCATCTGCAAAAGAAGAAACAATGAACAACGTTAAAACAATGCTAAAAAACATGTCGGACAAATAATTTTCAATGATGTCAACTTTAAGATTAATGAGAAAGCATTATGGTTTATAATTAAATAAAGGAACGTATTTGCAATGTTAGTTTTTAGAAAGAGGGTTAACAATGACATAAGCTGCAATTTATGCCATCTTTTACACAATACCTCTTTGGACTTTTTCTGTAACTCTTCAGCCTCTTTTTTCAATTTTGCCTTCTCATTCTCAAGATCAGCAATGGCTTTGCGCAAGTCATCAGCTTCTTTGTTACTGCTCAATCTCTGTATTTCCAATTTTTCAACAACAGTCAATTTCTCTTTGGTGGAAAGCTCGGTCTCATGAAGTCGGGCACTAATCTCATCTGCCTGCTTCTTGAATTTCTTGGCTTCCTTCTCAGCTCTAGTCTGTGCATCACTGAGCTGTGAAACCTGAAGTCTAAGTTTCTCTGCCTCGGCTGTTATCTCCAACTGTCTCCTGCGTTCAGCCTCCAATGATTTCTGGAAGCCCTCGGTTTCCTCCTCAAGCCGTTGCTGCATCATTTGTTTGTCTTCAAGCAGCTTTTGGGCTTGCTCTTGAGCAAGGTCTTTCTGTCTCTGTAGCATTTCTGCCTCTGCTCTAAGTTTAGACGCCTCCTGAATGGCTTGCATCTTTTCTTTGAGCATCTTTTCAGCAAGTGCTCTTTGCTCTGCAAGGTCAGTCTCTGCAATATGTCTCATGCGAGCAGCCTCCTGGGCCTCAATGCTGAGCCTGGCAGCCTCCTCTGCAAGCTTTTTCATGTTCTCGGCCTCCTCGGCCAAGAACGTTTGAGTGTTATCTTTGTCCTTCTGGATGAGACGCTGATTCTCCTCTTCAATTCTGAGCTTAAGTTTGATTAGCTCTTCCATTTGAATCTTGACTTTGAACAGCTCCTCCTCTACCTGGGCTTTCTGCTTAACAGCGTCACCAACCTCGTCCTTCAGGCGATGAAGCTCATCGTCCAGGAGAGTCTTTTGTTTGTCTGTCTCATCCAACCGCAGTTTCACTTTAGTGAGCTCTTGCTCAACCTGAGACTTCTGCTTAAGTGTCTGCTCTGCATGTTTCTTGTGCCTAGCCATCTCTTCATCCGCTAGCTGTTTTTGTTTCAGCGCTGCTGCCTCAGCCTGGGCTCGCTTTTCTGCCTCGAGCTCTGCCTCTTTTCTGAGCCTCTCAGCCTCTTCTTGGGCTTTGGCCTGATTGTTTGCCTCGACCTCGGCAGCCTGACGCTGACGTTCGGCGTCTTCAGCTTGATGTCGGAGGAGGGCAGCCTCTTTCTCTGCCTTTTGTTTGGCCTTTTCTGCTTCTTGGGCAAGCTTTTTAGCTTTCTCAAACTCCTCCTTGAGCCTTTTATGTACCATGCTGTCCTCTTTCTGTTGAACAAGAACGCTTTGAACTTGCTGTTCAGCTGTAATTGCTTTCTCAGCAGCCTCGTTGGCAGCACGTATTTGCCTCTCGGCTTCTTTATCAGCATCTTCTCTCTGCTTTCTGGCCTCATCCGCTTTCTTTTTGAGACGCTCCACTTCTTCTTGGGCAACTTGGCGCTGCCGGCCTGCCTCCTGTTCTGCGGCAGTGATCTTTTTCAGTTTTTCTTCGGCCTCCCTTCTCCTGTTTTCTTCCTCAAGGGCGAGCTTACGTAGCTTCTCGGCTTCCTCCTCAGCTCGCAGTTTGCTTTGGTGTGTTTCCTCAGCGATATTCTTCAGCTTGTTCAATTCAAGCTCCAAATCGAGCTTGCCAGATGAAGCCTTCTCAAAATTAAGTTTCAAGATGCGGATCTCCTCTTCAACTATTCTTTTCTGTTTAAGAGTGTCATCTACGATTGATTTTTGTCTTTCCAATTCCATTTCAGAGGATTTCTTGAGCTGGTCGATCTTCTGCTCGATGTCTTGCTTGTGCTGGCTTGCCTGATCCTCAAGAGCCTTTCTCTGGTAAGCCTCAACCTCAGCATTCCTTCTCAAGCGTTCATTCTCAGCCTCCTTTTCTTTAAGAGCGATCTCTGCTTCGGTCTTCAAGCGAGTGGCCTCATTAATGGCAGTGAGTTTTTCTTTGAGAATTCTCTCTGCTTCTGCTCTCTGCCTCGCAGCTTCCTCCTCAGCCACTTGCCTCTGCCTCTTTGCCTCTTCAGCAATGGCACGGAGCTTGGCTGCTTCATCTGCAAGGTCCCTCAGTTTAGCAGCTTCAGCTTCCAAGAGTTGTTTGCTCTTTTCAGTGGTGGACATGCTGTCCTTTTCAGCCTTAGATTTCATCTGCAAAAGGATGTCCATTTCACTTCTGACTTTGGAAAGCTCATCTTCGAGCTGCTTCCGCTGCTGCTCCGCAGCACTGACCTCATTCTTGAGACGGTACAGTTCGTCATCAAGCAGAGATCTCTGTTGCTCGGCATGATCAAAATCGGCCTTCAGGCGGATCAGCTCGTGCTCTGCTGAAAGCTTCTGTTGTGCCGTGCTTTCGGCCATCTTCCTCTGGCGCTCAAGTTCTTGCTCAGCCATGTCTTTCTGTTTCAGGGCAGACTCTTCAGCTTTGGCCCGTTTTTTGGCCTCGCGCTCAGCGTCATCTTTCTGTTTTTCGGCCTCTTCCTGGGCAAGGCTCTTTTTGTGGGCCTCTTCCTCTGCCTGGAGCCTTAGACGAAGGGCTTCATTGGCTTTTTGCCTCCATTTTTCAAGCTCGCTCTCAGCCTCTTCCCTTGCCTTGTCCGCCTCTTCCTGTAGCTTTTTGAGGCGTTCCGCCTCCTCCTGCAGTTGAATGACGGTCCCGTGCTTTTCTCGGAGTGACTCCTCGAGTTTGGACGTCTTCTCGACAAAGGACATGCGCTTGCTCTGCAGCTCAGCAGTGGCACTTTTCTGAGCTGCCTCTTGAGCGACCTTGATTTGTCGTTCTTTCTCGATCTCGGCCTGCTTCATGTGTCTCTCCGCCTCCTCAGCCTGCATCTTGAACTTCTCAAGGTCGTCCAGGGCTTTCTGCTTCTGTCTGGCAGCCTCTTTCTCTGCTTCAAACTTAAGCTTTAACTCCTCCTCCGCCATCCGCTTCTTCTGGGTCTCCTCATTAACCTGCTTCCGAAGTTTCTCAGCCTCCTCCTGGGCAACTTTGCGAAGTCTCTCCGCCTCTGCAGCCTTGTCTCTAAGCTGCCTGACCTCGTCCTCTGCGGTGGACTTCTGCTTTAGTGTAGTTTCCAGCTGAAGTCTTATGATGTGGATCTCTTGCTCTATTTTGGATCGGCTTTGCAGAGCCTCCTCCACTTGTTGACTTTTTGATTTGATCTGTTGTTCGGAGAGGTTTTTGAGCTCGTGCAGCTCCAGCTGGATGTTCTGCTTTTGCCTTTCAGCATCCACAGCGACAACCTCTCGTTTGCTAACCTCCTCTTGCATCATGAGCTTGAGCTCCTGTGCCTCTTTCTCCGCTTTGGCAATGGCCTTGGCATGAGCTTCAGCTAGCTGCTTCTGTTTCTCTAACTCTGCCTGCATCTCAGCCATTTTTTTCCTCTCTTCTGCTTTAAGTTTCTCAGCAGCTTTCTGTATTAGTGGAAGTAAATGGTAAAGAAAATTATGATCAGGATCAAGCATGGCAGGGTGTTAAAAGATTTAGTTTACCAGAAAATGAAAATGCTGTCATCATTTATTAGCTCTGTCATTCCAAACCTGTGTGATTTTCTATTTTAATTATTATAATATTATTACTTTCCTCTGTGGAAAACTAAAGGTGATTTTTTTGAGAATATCTTTCCAAGCCACTCTTTCCAACATAATGAAAACTGGAGAAGTCAAGCTCCAAAATGACAAAAAAGCACGATGAATGTATCATAAAAGTGGCCCATGTGACTTGCATAATATTCTAATCTTCTGAAGCTGTTATATACATATATCTTCAGAAAACTTGAAAAAGAGCACAGATGTTGTATGGACGACTGTCATCGTGCTTCATCACTTTTTAAGTTTGAAAGCTTCAAATCCCATTCTTTGAAATTGCATATATATATATATATATATATATATATATATATATATATATATTAGGGCTGTCAAAACGCCAAAATAAAAGTTTGTGTTTACATAATATATGTGGGGGCACTGTGTATAATTATTTTGTATATATATAAAAAACACACATGCATGTATATTTAAGAAAAAATATTATTTATATATAAAATATTTATATTTATATATAATATAAATTATATATAAATCTATATACAGAATATACATGAAAATATTTCTTAAATATATACAAGCATGTGTGTGTATTTATATATATATATATAATAATTATACACAGTGCACCCACATATATTATGTAAACACAAACTTTTATTTTGGATGCGATTAATCGTGATTAATCGTTTTGACAGCCCTAATATATATATATATATATATATATATATATATATATATATATATATATATATATATCATTATCGAAAAGCCTCCTTTTTGTCCCATGGAAGCAAGAAAGACATGGTTTGGAATGATGACAGAACTTTTCATTATTTCAGTGAACTAATTCTTTTAGTGTTAAGGTTTTTGTTTAGTTCAAAGGAAAAACAGGTTTAGATGCAAACATGACAAATTAGGTTAAAATAAATGAATAGTCATATATAATATAATTAATGTATGGAGACACAAGACATTGCTTTAAAACACTACACTCTCATGACATGCTATGGTAGCACTCTGAAAACTATTAAATGCATTCCAGTTAAACAAAGTGAATCAAGAAAAAAACTGTCTAATACTATGCAATCAATGTGCTGTTGTTATAAACTAGATGACTGGATGAAAAGTGAGTACACAATTAATACAGCTTTAAAGGGATAGTTCACTTTGAAATTAATTGTTGGCGTGTTTTAGCTTACCTCAAGGGCATGTCTTTGTTTCCGCAGGTCAAAACGTTCTTGTCTGTCAGTCATATAATGGAGGTCTATGGTCACCAACTCAAAGAGCATGCACAGAGAAGTCCAAATTAAACATGATTTAATGACTCGTGAATGTAAGTACACATTGATGGCCTAAGACACGAAACGAGCGGTTTGTGTGAGAAAACGAACAGTGATTATATCGTTTTTACCTCTTGTAACAAACAGCGCCCTCAGATCACTTGGACTTGTGGTTACAAGAGGTAGAAACGATATAAATGCTGTTTGTTTTCTCACACAAACCGCTCGTTTCGTGTCTTAGGCCATCAATGTGTACTTACATTTACGAGTCATTAAATCATGTTTAATCTGGACTTCTCTGTGCATGCTCTTTGAGTTGGTGACCATAGACCTCCATTATATGACTGACAGACAAGAACGGGTTGACCTGCGGAAACAAAGACACCTACATCTTGGATGCCCTTGAGGTAAGCTAAAACATACCAAAAATTAATTTCAAAGTGAACTATCCCTTTAAGAGTGTTAACAAAAACATTTCTAAAGATATACCATCATTAAGGTATCTTGATTTGGTGGCTAGACCAAATGGTGAGATGAACAGAACAACTAAATACCAATAGTGCAAGCAAGTACTCTGCCGTTAGCAATGGAAAGTAAGTTGTAGATGTTAAAAGCAATGATTCAGGCAGACAAGCAGGTTCAGATCCATAGATACCGAGCAGAGGTTAGTAAGAAAAGAAAAAAACATTTTAGATTACTTAAAAAAATGTATAAAGGGCAGTAGGAATCTGATTCTCTAATACATTTACTTACACTGACTCTATGAGGATAGCAATAGCTGAGAGAATATACAGTCAAAATTTGAAGTGGATCAAAAAAGTTGTCCTAAAGCAAGACCGGGTTTTGGCCATGAAAGGTTTTGATCCACTTCAAATGTTGACTACTGTAGCTATGAGAATCAGAAAACTACAATGAACAAAAGTACAACAACATTTACAGAGAAAGGCTAAATCATATAAGCTTGATGGAAGGAAGTTCAGAATATTCATGAAGAGGGATATTGGAATATGGGTCTGAAATTACTAGAGCGTAGAGAAAAGTTTTACCTCTTTAGAGCCCAAAAAAGTTCAAGCAATCATCAAGACAAAGCACTGGCAAGCAGTTAGGAAAAGCAAAGAAACCAAAGGTTAGGGTTTGAAAGACATACAGTAGTGAGAGAAGAGAAAAGCATACAGGAAAAGTAGTCAGCCTCATACAACTTGCTTTCCCTAGTGTGTATCAGACACAGTCTGACGTTCAAATATAACATATTCTGCTCTGTTAAAATATGCCGCTGGTAATTGTTGGAGCTTTACATTTAAAAAAAAAGTTTTTCTAACTTTTTGTAAGAGAAATGTGTATAGATAATGTCCTTTAAAAAGGTAATGTGATTCTTAATGCTATATAATTTGGACAGGACAAATGTATTCTTACTTCTGTTTGTCACATACAGCTTTTGTTTCCAAAACGACAGAATAAATCAGTCGAGTCACCCATACATTAAGTATATCTAGATGATTTTTGAATGAGTTGGTTAATATTAGTGTGTTGAGTTAGTCTGGTGTGAATAGGGTCCCTTGGTGTCACGCACCTCCTCGTCCTCCAAGCGCCGCTGCGAGTCTGTGATGAACTTGATGTACTGACTGGTCAGAGTCATCAGCTCACTATAGCGAGTTCTCAGAGTCACATACTACGAGGAAAAAGATAAAGCATTATGATCTTTCAGGTGATATTATACTATTTTACAAGATTGCACATTTATAACACCATAGTAATCTATACACACGTGAGTAATCAAATAATGCAAAGGTATGAATTAGAATCAACTGATCTGAGTGTTTTCCAACCTCTTGAATGATGTTATCAGAGGCTGACTCCATCTTGGTTTTCTTCAGAGGAGAAGTCAGAGGCTCTACCTGAGCTTTGTAGGCAACCAATTGTAGTTCATAATCCTGAAAAAAAGAAGATTGTAGCTTTCCAACAACAAAAATCTATAATTTACAGCATCATTGTGTCACATTATACTTCAGAAATCATTCTAATCTGCTGATTTGCATAACATTTCCTTTTGTGTGTTGCTGCTTCATAATTTTGTATAATGGAATGAATTCTGAAGGATGCTGATGAGGAGTAATGTTGCTGTAATTTCAGCTGTGATCACAGGAATAAATGACATTTTAACCCTCAGGTGCTCTCCGGTCATTTCTGACAGAAAAATTTTCTGTTTTGAATTTCTAAAAATCACGGCTTCATCGGAATGTTATGAAACTTGGTGACTTTTATGGCATTATGTATGTGAATACAAAAAAAATTGAGGTCATGAAAAAATAGTCACACTTGTAGTCTTCGGTCAAACATGACCGACCCATAGGAAATGCATGGGAAATTGACCAAAAAAAAAAAAAAAAATTCTCTGAATTTTTGTACGTGCAATCTACAAATCGGCCACAATTCTAAAAAAAAAAAGTACACCGCAGGAAAGGGGTGACACTCTACAACATCTAGAGTGCAAAAAAAGACAAACCCACCCACACACACACATACAAACACACTTTTATACACACACACACACCAATAAAATTTGATTACAAAAAGTATGTTTTGAATTTTTAAAAATCACAGCTTCATCGGAATGTTACGAAACTTGGTGACTTTTATGGCATTATGTATGTGAACACGAAAAAATTGAGGTCATGATCTGAGCATGCTAAGTGGTCTTAAAAAAAATAGAAAAAATAGTCACAATCGTGGTCTTTGGTCAAAAATGACCCCCATAGGAAATGAATGGGAAATTGACAAAAACACAAAAATTCACCATTTTTTTTTTCATTTTTTTTTAAATAAAAAATAGTTTTTGAGATTGTTTCAACTGTATATTCAAATCCACCAAAAAAAAAAAAGTGTTCATAAACATCTGGGGAATTCACATGCCTCTCCATAGAGAGCTGTACATGCCATTCAGTGGTTACACTATGATTCTATGATTTCTTTATACTGTAACCAGATGGTGCTAATTTTCTTCAAAAAATATTTTTTTCTGAAGGCCTTGGATTCTTTATTAAACTAAAATACTGCATTAATATTTTTTGAAATAAATAATATATATATATATATATATATATATATATATATTCCATGGCAAAAATAGACCATAAATATTGCATAAATATTAAGAAAATCAATCAAATTGTCTCAAAATACTAAATTACAAAGAATAAATATTATAGAACCAAAATAGATTGCATTGGTTTTACTGGGATGGGGGAAATTTAATTTTTAGGTGTCCGGTCACTTCTGACCGGGAAGATAACAAGTGTGACTCCGAAACGAAGAGCACCTGAGGGTTAAAATATATTCAAATAGGAAACTCTAATGATATTTCACAATAATGTTTCCTGTATTCAAAGCAACAGCCTTTGTAAGCACAAGATACATCTTTCACATACACACGTCTCTATAACTCTCTCTTACCTTGATTGTATCAATGTAAGCTTTGGCATATTTCTGACACTCATCCACTTTCTCTTTGTTTTTCTCAATCTCTTCGAGCAGTTTCTAGGAGGGGAAAAAAATCAGCATATTATACTTCTACCTTAGAGAAATGAATTCGTTGCAATGAATATTCCAGCAGCTTCTCTCAAATTTCAAGACGCCACACTGTACACTTGTAAACACTGCGTCATTTGCATATTTATGACTTTGATATCACTGAGGTAAATGCAAAAGAGCATGTGACCTATTTCAATACCTGCTTATCCATCTGAGGAAATGTTGACGCTTTAGCTAACTCTGAGACATACTACAGAAATAATACCTCAGTAAAGCATTTGATGTCACTGGCTGTTTCTATTTTTAGTTTCACTTAGACATTGAAACTAAACAGATGTTTATGATGTGACTACAACTGTACAAAGCAAACCAATATCTAATGAGGTAAGCTGAGGCTGGTGCTGATTGTTTTTTTTAAAGGCACAGTACTCTATGGGTCCCACTTTATATTAAGTGGCTTTAAGTACCATGTACTTACAATGAAATTAATAATTTGATACAATGGACTTATTGTGTACATACATGTTTTTACATTATACTTATATTTGAAAAATACCAGCATGTAATTAATTTATGTAATTACATCTGTAATTACACAGCTGACCCATCCCTTACACTTAAACCTTCCCATACCACCACACCCGTCCCTAACCTTACCCGTATCACACCTCAATAGCAGCAAAAGTGATTTACAATACAACATGAGCACAATAAGTACATTGAACTTATTTTTAAATGTAAGTACATAGTACGTAAAGCCACTTAATATAAAGTGGGACCATGAAGGTTACACAATAGTCTGGTCTGATTTAGTTTTTGGGTACAAAAACAAGAGATTCAAACAATAAGACTAAGAGTGTTGAGCTATACAGCAATGATTAGTTTTATGTCGATCAAAACACTCGCTCACCTGTCTAATAAAACACATAATCTATTAAAGTGTCTTTAGTGTTTCTAGGGAAGTAAGACCAGAAATCGAGGGAAACGTGGATATGACGTCATGCAAAGGCACGGGACGTTACGCTGATTAAAACAGTTGATTTCTCTGGATTTAAACATTTGGGATAATCACCAAGTCACCAAAATATATACTGCTGTTCTAGTCGTTTTTGCATATTTTAATCCCAAAAGTACATATTGTGCCTTTTTTTAATACTCTATACCACAAACTGTGATAAAACTCAAACAAGTGTGAAGCATTGCTTAAAGGAGTAGTTCACTTTTAAAAAAACTTTTGCTGATCATTTACTCACCCCCATGTCATCCAAGATGTCCATGTCTTTCTTTCTTCAGTCGAAAAGAAATGAAGGTTTTTGATGAAAACATTCCAGGATTTTTCTCCATATAATGGACTTCAATGGGAACCAAACGGCTCAAGGTCCAAAAGACACTTTCAGTGCAGCTTCAAAGGTCTTTAAATGATTTCAGACGATGTATAAGGGTCTTATCTAGCGAAACCATCGCTCATTTAAAAAGTTTATAAACAAGTTTAAGTTTTATAAGCTCAAATGCTCGCCTTGCTCTGTTCTGTGATGAGAGTTCGTGACTCTCCTGTTCAAACTTGAAACAAATCTTTTTTCAAGTCATGACTCGAACGGTCCTTGATAAGACACTTATTCATCGTCTGGAGTCGTTTAAAGCCCTTTGAACAGTTTGCACTGAAACTCTCATTTGGACCTTGAACCGTTTGGTTCCCAATGAAGTCCATTATATGGAGCAAAATCCTGGAATATTTTATCAAAAAACTTTTTTTTCGACTGAAGAAAGAAAGACGTGGACATCTTGGATGACATGGGGGTGACTCCTTTAACCCAGTGTTAAATCGGGCTGTTACCCGAGGTTTAAAGAGCAGTTTGAAAGGCTCTTTACAGAAAGCTTGTGTCATCCAGTACCTTCTCCTGTGCCAGTTGCTCTTTTAGTGTCTTGCTGTCAGTAATCGGCACGGCCTGGATCTTCTCCTGCCGCTGCTTGGCGTCCGCGATCCAGCGGATGAGCCAGTCGTAGCTCTCCCTGTAGTAGCCCTGCTGCCGGCCGAGCTGCTCCAGCTCGCGATGACGCAGGTCGATCTGGGCGAAGACGGCGCGCCAGCGGTCCTGAAGGCTGCCCAGGAGCTGTCTGTAGTGGTCCAGCTCAGCGTCCCGTTCAGTGTGAATCCGAGACATGTTCTGGCTGACCGACGTGGCCTTGGCCAGCTCACCCTCCATGTCGTCAAACACGGGCCGCTGGGTCTCTGCCTCCACACGCATTTTCTGAACACACAAGAACAAGTCGACTTAATCCCAAAGGTAAATTAACGTAACTATACATAAAGTAAATAAGCTTTTTCAAGAAAACAACCAATTAAAGGAGTAGTTCACTTTTCAAAAAACTTTTGCTGATAATTTACTCACCCCCATGTCATCCAAGATGTCCGTGTCTTTCTTCAGTCGAAAAGAAATTAAGGTTTTTGATGAAAACATTCCAGGATTTTTCTCCATATAATGGACTTCAATGGGAACCAAACGGTTCAAGGTCCAAAAGACGGTTTCAGTGCAAACTGTTCAAGGGGCTTTAAAGGATTCTAGACGATGAATAAGGGTCTTATCAAGCAAAACGAGTGGTCAAAAAAACACGTTCGAACTCGTTCATCAAAATGAACAAATCATTTTGAGGATTCGTTCATTATGATGAACGAGTTTGAACAGGAGAGTCATGAACGTGCATCACAGAGCAGAGCAAGGCGAGCATTTGAGCTTATAAAACTTAAACTTTGTTATTTATTTATTAAATGAGCGATCGTTTCGCTTGATAAGACCCTTATTCATCGTCTGGAATCGTTTAAAGCCCTTTGAACAGTTTGCAGTTTGCACTGAAAGTGTCTTTTGGACCTTGAGCCGTTTGGTTCCCATTGAAGTCCATTATATGGAGAAAAATCCTGGAATGTTTTCATCAAAAACCTTCATTTCTTTTCGACTGAAGAAAGAATGACATGGATATCTTGGATGACATGGGGGTGAGGAAATAATCAGCAAAAGTTTTTTATTAAAGTGAGCTACTCCTTTAAATACCAACATTTGGCAAAAAAAGTCTTGACTCAAACAATAATCCACCCAAAAATGAAAATGCTGTCATATTTCATCACTGTGTTTTCTTTCCAAACCTGAATTTTGAAGAATGTTGGTAACTAAACAGTTTTGGTTCCTGTTCACTGTATTTCTTGGTCTAAAAAAGTCACTAAGAAATATTTGGGTACCAACAATTTTTACTTTCCAAGATCATACAGGTTTGTAATGACATGAGGGTGGGTAAATGATTTTTTTGGTGTATAACTCGGTTGTTTTTTCCCCTTGTTAAAACATGTTCTAGTTTCCACTTTAATTTGCAGAGTCGTCTCCAAGTAAGTCATTTGAAAGTTGATTTCCCCCAAAAAAGTGCAACACTGTGGCTCTTCAAATCATAATCTGTTGGTTTGAGAATGAGTCCAACACATGATCATCTGTTTGCCCAGACAACAGCATTATTTTTTTTGCTATTCAGTTAGGTGCCAAAGAAATGCCACATTTCACCATTATAGTCCACTAAACTAAATCCTGATCCTATTTTACTCAATTGAACTTTTTTTCTATTCATATATCTAGATCAGCAGATCTAAACCAAGGGTCCGTGTCCGCTAGGTAGCCTCAGCAAACCTCCAAAGTGACTACAAAATCGATATACTTCTATAATATTTTTAAGTCAACCCTTCAACAACTGTAAAATTGAGATATAAAGAATTCATTTTTCACACTAATCTTAAAGTGTGATTTCTAAAGCTAAGACATGTAAATAAATACAATATGATGAATAAACATTCTGTAGTTATTCCAAGCTCTGAAATATTTGGGTAGAAAATAGTAAAAACTTATTCTTATTCTTACTTATCCGGAAAATCAAACAACTGGAAATATCATGTAAATTGATCGACTAAAAAAAAAAAAAAAAAAGAGGGATCCTTGAAGAACATTAAAACTTTTGGAATCCTGAAACTGAATCTACGGAAACTAGGATTGTCAGTCCTCTGAGTTTTGCAGTCAAAAAAAGGTTGAGCGCCACTGTATATACAGTGGTGTGAATAAGTTTGGACACCCATGCTAAAGTTGCCTAAAAAGAGGAATAAAAAATCATCTTTTGGATATTGATCTTAATGCCTTAATTGGAAAAATGAGGAAAACTCCAACCTTTAAGGACACCAATTTTCTTTGTGAATGAATAATGTATCATGAATGAATAAATGTTTTTCCTTAAAATACAGGGTGCATAAGTCAGGGCACCCCTATGTTAAATTCCCATAGAGTCAGGCAGATTTTTATTTTTAAAAGCCAGTTATTTCATGGATCCAGGATAATATGCATCCTGATAAAGTTCCCTTGTCCTTTGGAATTAAAATATCCCCACATCATCACACACCATTCACCACGCCTAGAGATTGGCATGGTTTTACTTCAGTTAGCCTAATAGCTGGTTTGATTTGCATTGAAAGATGATCTTATGGAAAGTACCCCATGCCAATCTCTAGGCGTGGTGAATGGTGTGTGATGATGTGGGGATATTTTAATTCCAAAGGCCAAGGGAACTTTATCAGGATGTATATTATCCTGGATCCATGAAATAACTGGCTTTTAAAAATAAAAATCTGCCTGACTCTATGGGAATTTAACATAGGGGTGCCCTGACTTATGCACCCTGTATTTTAAGGAAAAACATTTATTTATTTATGATACATTATTCATTCACAAAGAAAATTGGTGTCCTTAAAGGTTGGAGTTTTCCTCATTTTTCTAATTAAGGCATTAAGATCAATATCCAAAAGATGATTTTTTATTCCTCTTTTTAGGCAACTTTAGCATGGGGTCAAACACTTATTCACACCACTGTATTAAATAAACAGTACAAGATTCACCTATTGTCATATAAAACAAAAGGTCAATCATCGAACACTAAATCCTCCATCCCATGTTACCTTGAGCTCGGAACAGTAGTTCTCCACCTCCTGGACGTTTGCAGGGACCGTGTGAACATCGCGCAGGCGATTCTCATAAATCTTCACCACATTTTCTGCCTCTTGTGTGTTCCGGATCACAACTTCTATCGTCTTGAGTCTACAAAGGAAAGAGATGCCTTGATCTAATCTTATGCCTAATTAAATTAGTACATGATAATAACACTACCGGTCAAAAGTTTAAAATAATAATGACTCTCTTCTTCTCACCATTGATTGGAATAATATATATTCAAAAAGGTAATTTATTCCCATGAATTTTCAGCATCATTACTCCAGTCTTCTGTATCACATGATCCTTCAGAAATCATTCTAATACGATGATTTGCTACTTGAGAAACAATTCTTAGTCTCATCAATGTTGCAAAAGGTTTGTGCATAAGAGACTTCTTTCGAAAAATCTTGATTCGGTAACACTTTACTTGAAGGACTGACATGACACATGTTATGAATATGTCATGAATATGAAGAAGGATTTATAAATATTAGGGCTGTCAAAACGATTAATCGCGATTAATCGCATCCATAATATTGAATAATATATAGTTTGTGTTCACATAATATATGTGGGTGCACTGTACAATTATTTTATATATATATAAATAGACACACATGCTTGTATATATTTAAGAAATATTTTCATGTATATTCTGTATATGGATTTATATCTAATTTATATTATATATAAATATTTTATATATTAATAATTTTTTTTTTCCTTAAATATACATGCATGTGTGTTTTTATATAGGCTATATACAAAACAATTATACACAGTGCACCAACATATATTATGTAAACACAAACTTTTATTTTGGATGCGATTAATCGCGATTAATCATTTTGACAGCCCTAATAAATATATAAGAGAACTGAAGTGTCATTCGCTCAATTATGACATTTGTGATGCAAATATGACATTGTTTGGGATGTCTTTGTTATGACACCTTGGCATAAAGCAATACATCATAACCTGTCAGTGACATTGGCTGTCATGAGGCCATTATAACAGGGGTACACATTGAATTTGTCATTAAAAAGTTTTTTTCAGGCTTCATTAATCTGCTTTGTCATGTTTATGACATATTTATTACAATTTATGTTGTCATGTCAAGTTGTCATAACAAAGACATCTCAAAACAAAGTCATTTTTTCATTAAAAATGTCATAATTGAGCGAATGACACTGAATGACAGTTGTCATAAACATGCAGAAACCCTACTTCATATTCAAGACATGTGTCATATCAGTCCTGTGCACACCCCTTCAAGTAAAGTGTTACCCTTAATTCTTTTAAATGTTTGACAGGTAGTGTACACACTAGTTAATTGGAGACAAAACATGAATGAAAAGCAGCATCCTTGAGACTAGTATTCTGAACAATGGATATGTTGTGTATGTGAGCACATGCGTGTGAGAGTGGTCCTTACTTCTGCAGGTACACTGAGGACAGGTTGTAGGTTTGGTCCATCTTCTGCAGGGCGATGTCCAGCTCTGAGCGCAGGACGGGCGAGCTGGACTGCTCCGGGGACGCCAGGATCTCCTCGGCTTTCTGGGACACTTTATCCAGGTTCGTCTTAATGCCTTCCAGCTCCACGTGCACTTTCTGTTTGAGCCAGAAACAGAAACTCTCAGAAGATCTCAACCACTTTTGTTAAAAATGACAAAGAACATGGTCACACTAATATCTGTGTATTTAACTTTTTATTTTTGACATTTTAAGATTATTTCCAGGAGACAAATCTCATTCTCATTACTCTCATATTGTTTTCATATTTGTTCTTTAATGTATTCTGCAGTATGGTAATAATATTTGTCGTTAAAAATAATAATAAATGAGCTACAAATCATCTGGATGCATTACAGTAAGAATAAAATAAGACTGTGGTACCTTCTGATCCGCAGTCTTCTGAATGCAGTCTCTGAGCGGATCTTTCCCCGCAGGTTGGCGGATGCGAGCCACCGTGCGCGACTCACAATCTTCGATCTGCAGGCGCAGGTTCTTGATTTGGGTGATGTACGACTTGCTTGTGGATTCATCCTGCTCACCTGTGAGGATAACAGATGTGTTTTTAACGTTTTCTGAATAAGCAACAGTTCATTTCTCCCTTTATTTGTGCACTGCAGCCAACATTCATGTCACACACGTTCCTTCTGTGTTAGTGGCATTCCAGTAGAAAGAAACTAGATATGATACTATGCATGAAGAAAATGAAGCCTATTTCAGAAACTATTAGAGCTTATGAGAGTTAAATATATTATTAGAAAATATATTATTAGAAAATATTTTATTGTAGTCATATTTTTATCATCTAATATTTATACCATCACAAATTTAAAAGTACAAAAAACTTGTGTAAATTGAGTAAATATGTAATTTTATAAATATATAATAAATAATATTATATAATAATATATAATAAATTACAATAATATGATATACTAATATGTAACAAACAGCCAATAAATTAGCAATATGCATGCTAATAAGTAACTAGTTAATATCGAGAATTGGATCCTAAACTAATGTTACCGAAATACACACACACACACACACATATATATATATATATATATATATATGTGTGTGTGTGTGTGTGTATATATATATATATATATATATATATATATATATATATATATATATATATGTAGGGCTGGGCAACGATTAATTGCAATTAATCGCATCCAAAATAAAAGTTTGTGTTTACGTAATATATGTGTGTGTAGTGTGTATAATTATTTTGTATATATAAATACACACACATGCATGTATATATTTAAGAAATATTTGCATGTATATACTTTATATATTTATACATAATTAATATAATGTATAAATATTTATATATTACAAACACATTTTTCTTAAATATATACACGTCTATAAGTTGCCCAGCCCTAATATATATATATATATATATATATATATATATATATATATAT
This sequence comes from Cyprinella venusta, assembly GCA_038021265.1. Classification (NCBI taxonomy): domain Eukaryota; kingdom Metazoa; phylum Chordata; class Actinopteri; order Cypriniformes; family Leuciscidae; genus Cyprinella; species Cyprinella venusta. Next base: position 5,002,103 of record CM075874.1, on the reverse strand, counting down.
ATATATATATATATGTTTGTATTTCGGTAACTTTAGTTTAGGATCCAATTCTCAATATTAACTTGTTGCTTATTAACACGCATATTACTAATTTATTGGCTGTTTATTATACTTAAAAAGCACATATTAATGCCTTATTACGCATGACCACATTCTACATCCCTTAACCCCACCCAATACCTAAACTTAATTACCTTACTAACCATTAATAAGCAGTAATTATGAGTTTATTGAAGTAAAAGTTACAATTAATAGTTAATCAATAGTGAGAATTGGATCTTAATCTAAAGTGTGACCCTTATTTCTTTATATATAAAGTGCATATATATATATATATATATATATATATACAGATGGAGATGCTATTTACACTTAGTGCAAATAGTGACAGATAGGCTACTTTTTGCACCACAATGCAATGTATTATACAACTGTATCGATATTAGGACAGTACCCCTACCCCAACCTATAATCCTGCAGATAAACATACCGCGCTATTAAATATCCGTTAGGCACTTTATTTCCACTTTTCTAATATTTTCATAATTTTTTAATTAAAATAAACACCTCTCTGAGCTAATATGTAAAAAAAAGGTGCATATATGGAAAAAAAAGTGGAACTTTTGCAAAAGACTCAATTATACAATGTGGGCGGAGTAAGTGCACAGTTATTTTTGCGGCTGACTTTAATGCACATGCATTTGTAGGAGTTTCCATTTCAAAAGTAGGAGAGTATTTAAATGAATCTTGCAAGGTGATTTACTAAGGTTTGCGCTCGTCAATTTACTGGTATTTGCGCCATTATTAACCGTCCAAGAAAAGCATGTCTTAAACCGGGAAGCTAATTTGAGCTACTATTGGTAGATCGTGTTGGTAATTATGAAAATGATCCGGCTGGATCTGTGTTCTTTCTTTTGTGGGTCGTCAGTAGATCACGAGCACAACTTTCCACTTTTTTAGGATTGCACTCTCATGATAACTCGCCCTCTTTTAATAAATCCGCCCCTCTGTTTTTCTATTCTTTAGGATTCCATGTTGGAAATCCAACATGTTTCATTGGATTCCCCTTAGGAGCCATCTAAACTACAAATATATGAACAATACAGAGTCAGAAATGCATCTTTTCCACCAGAGTACGTTTTTCCTTATGCTACTATATTGAGTTTTTAATACATGCACACTCTGTAGAGATGCGCAGTTAGCAAAACACAGGAACGAAACAAAGACAAAAGCTGGCACAACATATTTTTCATTAAAGGGATAGTTCACTTTGAAATACATTTTTTATATGTTTCAGTTTACCTCAAGGGCATCCAAGATGTAGGTGTCTTTGTTTCCGCAGCAGTTTCAATATTGATATTTTTAGGTCAAACCGTTCTTGTCTGTTAGTCATATAATGGAGGTCTATGGTCACCACCTCAAAGAGCATGCACAGAGAAGTCCAAATTAAACATGATTTAATGACTCGTAAATGTAAGTACACATTGATGGCCTAAGACACGAAACGAGCGGTTTGTGTGAGAAAACCAACAGTATTTATATCCTTTTTACCTCTTGTTACCACACATCAAGAGGGTTACAAGAGGTACAAATACTGTTCGTTTTCTCACACAAAGTGCTTGTTTCGTGTCTTAGGCCATCAATGTGTTACGAGTCATTAAATTAAATTTAATTTGGACTTCTCTGTGCATGCTCTTTGAGGTGGTGACCATAGACCTCCATTATATGACTAACAGACAAGAACGGTTTGACCTAAAAATATAAAAATTGAAAACACTGGATGCGAAAAACGCAGAAAATCGAACCCGATCCGATTAATTTTATGACGGACGAAAGTTTCGGAGGCGGTGTGCAAGCGTGATTGACATAACGTGAGGTCGAATTTTTTTTTTAACGTGCGAAAATTTCGGATGCGAATTTCGCACTCAGTGTGCAATGGCCTTTAGTCATATAATGGAGGTCTATGGTCACCACCTCAAAGAGCATGCACCGAGAAGTCCAAATTAAAGATGATTCAATGATTTGTAAATGTAAGTACACATTGATGGCCTAAGACAGGAAACGAGCGGTTTGTGTGAGAAAACCAACAGTATTTATATCCTTTTTACCTCTTGTTACCGCACATCAAGAGGGTTACAAGAGGTAAAAATACTGTTTGATTTCTCACACAAAGCACTCGTTTTGTGTCTTAGGCCATCAATGTGTACTTACACTTAATTTGGACTTCTCTGTGCATGCTCTTTGAGGTGGTGACCATAGACCTCCATTATATGACTGACAGACACGAACGGTTTGACCTAAAAATATCAAAATTGAAAATACTGCGGAAACAAAGACACCTACATCTTGGATGCCCTTGAGGTAAACTAAAACACACCAACAATTAATTTCAAAGTGAACTATCCCTTTAATAAAGCGGCTCATCCATGATAACTAGACTTTGCTCATGACTGTCAGCAGCAGCACAAGACTCACCCTGTGCTCTGACAGCTGCTCCTGTAACGTGAATTTAACAGTTACTCAACATCCGTTAGCAAAACATCACCCTCATTTCTCATTGGGCTTTGTCATGGGCTTCGTGTTTATTGCGAGGTGAAGTCTGTACCTTTCTCCAGGGTGCGGAGCAGTTTGTCGAAATACAGCGTGGTCTCCTTATAGTCCCTTTCGATCTGCATTTTGTCATTTGAATCGAACATCTTTGAGTCCTGGCTGTCTTTGAGAAAGTCCTGATAGTGCAGCTGAAGGTTCCTCAAAATCAGCTGGTACTCGTCCGGCTTCATCGTCTTGAACTAAAACATAAGAGGACAAACATACCTTAGCTTCTTTCAAATTCAAAATGGTTATAGTTGCATCTTTCCCGTGATTACTGCAACGAAGGGTATAACGATAATCTTCATTTTGTCTTTTGTCTAAAGGTTGTCAATCTACAGCAAACTTATTCTGAGATGTTAAAACAGTCAAATGACTTCTCCTCTTCTCTTTAATTTGTTTAGGAGGGCCTGTTATTCAATAAAGCAATTCTCCTTGTTTAGTTTCCTAAATATAGCTCAAGTTTTAAAAGAGATCAAGTTACTGAGGTTAGTTTTGAATGTGTTTTTCAGCCTTGTGGTAAAAAAAAAACTAGGGATTTTGTTCAAGTGCAGTGAAGTTTACATTAAAAACTAGGGCTGTAAAATGATTAATCGCGATTAATCGCATCCAAAATAAAAGTTTGTGTTTCCATAATATATGTGGGTGCACTGTGTATAATTATTTTGTATATATATATATATATATATATATATATACACACACACACACACACACACACATGCATGTATATTTAAGAAAAAAAAAATTATTTATATACAACATATTTCTATTTAATATAAATTATATATAAATCTTTATACGGTATATACATGAAAATATTTCTTAAACATATACAAGCATGTGTGTGTATTTATATGTATAAAATAATTATAAGCAGTGCACACACATATATTATGGAAACGCAAACTTTTATTTTGGATGCGATTAATCGCGATTAATCATTTGACAGTTGTTTATAGACCCTTGTTTTGATGTAAAGTTTATTGCACTTGAACAAAATCCCTCGTTTTTTTAAACCACAAGGCTGAAAAACAATAATAATATTTAAAAAAAAACATATATAATATTTAATAATACTTTTTATTCTCAATTTATGAGTAAAATAAGGTCTGTGTTAAACAACTTAATGATACTTGAACATTTTGTTCAAAACATAAACTGCAAACACATACATTTTCCCCACATTTTCAATATGGGTGTGTAATTTAAGTAGTTTTTACAATTACTTTACTAAATTACGTAAAGCAAAAATGACAACATGATAAAATGACTAATCGTGATATAAGTTTCTGACATTAGCACACACGTTTTCTTTTACATATGCTAGAGGGAAACATCCAGCCAGTACATTGACTAAGTTTCACAAACACGTTTATTTCATCATCCCTTATTTGTTGAGTTAGACATGGTACTCAGACATGGAGACGTGACTAAATAAAGAGAACAGACCATAGTGATGTTCCATGAGCGGACGAGCTGGATGTCCTTCATCAGGTATTGCCAGGACAGCAGACTCCTGAGGTCAGCGTGTAGTTTCTGCCAGAGCACCAGTGTCTGCTGGTGACCAGACTCCAGACTGTGAGAAACATCAACATTTAACATTAGGCAATATGTTTGAGGTCATCCTGATTCTTCACGGATGTACAGTAGATGTTCTACAGCATCTTTAGGCATCAGAAGAACAATCACAATATGATGGACATCAGGAATCAAATGTATGCATGCTTATAAGATACTTAGTTTTCGAAGGCAAGGATTACCGAGCTTTTTTTAACCACCGAACCTCTTTGGCCCAAAAGATTTACTCGAAGTACACTACCAGTCAAAAGTTTTGGATCAGTGAGATTTTTTTTATGTTCAAAGAGTAGTTCACTTTTGAAAAACTTTTGCTGATAATTTACTCACCCAAATGTCATCCAAGATGTCCGTGTCTTTCTTTCTTCAGTCGAAAAGAAATTAAGGTTTTTGATGAAAACATTCCAGCATTTTTGTCCATATAATGGACTTCAATGGGAACCAAACGGTTCAAGGTCCAAAAGACACTTTCAGTGCAAACTGTTCAAAGGGCTTTAACGATTCCAGACGATGAATAAGGGTCTTATCAAGCGAAACAATTGCTCATTTAAAAAATAAATAACAAAGTTTAAGTTTTATAAGCTCAAATAGTCACCTTGCTCTGTACTGTGATGCGCGTTCGTGACTCTCCTGTTCGAACTTGTTCATCAAAATGAACGAATCTTTTTCCGTGTCATTTGGTTCATTCAACAAACGAAATGAACGAATTGACTCGGAAAAAGATTCGTTCATTTTGATGAGCCAGTTGGAACAGGAGAGTCACACAGAACAGAGCAAGGCGAGCATTTGAGCTCATAAAACTTTAAAAAATATTTATTTTATTTTAGTAAAAAATTAGCGATTTCGCTTGATAAAACCCTTATTCATCGTCTGGAATCGTTTAAAGCTGGACTGAAACTGTCCTTTGGACCTTGAACCGTTTGGTTCCCATTAAAGTCCATTATATGGAGAAAATCCTGGAATTTTTTCATCAAAAATCTTAATTTCTTTTCGACTGAAGAAAGAAAGACATGGACATCTTGGATGACATGGGGGTGAGTAAATTATCAGCAAACGTTTTTTTAAAAGTAAACTACTCCTATAAGTCTCTTCTGCTCACCGGGGATGCATTTATTTGATAAGAAATACAACAACAACAGTAATATTGTGAAATAATATTACAATTTAAAACAGCTGTTTTATATGTGAATATACAGTATAGTAAAGTGTAATTTGCTTCAGTGTCACATGATCCTTCAGAAATCATTCTAATGCTCAAACATTTCTCATTATCATCAGTGTTAAAAAGGTTATTTACATTTCTATTTCAGGATTAGAAAGGAATAGAAAGGTCAAAAGAACAGCATTTATCTGATATAGAAAGCTTTTCGTAACATTAAACACCACCGTTCAAAAGTTTGGGGTCAGTAATCATTTTTATTTTATTTTGTGGGGGAAAGAATTAAAAGAAATTAATACTTTTCATCAAGGATGAATTAAATAGATCAAAAGTTACAGTAAAAACATTTATAATGTTACAATAGATTATATTTCAAATAAATGCTGTACTTGTGAACTTTCTGTTCATCAAAGATTCCTGACAAATAAATTGTAAATAACTGTTTTCAACATTGATAATAATAATGAATGTTTTTTGAGCATCATAGAGTGATTTCTAAAGGGTCATGTGACACTGAAGAATTGAGTAATGATAAAAAAGTATAGAAAAGTATCGAAAACATTTATTTTCAATTGTCATAATGATATGTAAAAATATTACTGTTTTTTATCAAATAAGATCCAGAACTTTTGACTGGTAGTATATCTCCCTGAGATTTTATGTTAATACTTTTGATAAATTAATGATACATTCAAGTTTATGGTTCTCTGACGACAGTTAATGCGAGTAAACACACCCGGAGACGCTCTCGACAGCGTCCTTGTTGACGGGCGGCACGAGGAAGCAGACAGACGGCACGACGGCCTCATTGCCCGAGCGGTGCAGGATCCTCCACTGGAAGGGCTGGGAGTTATTGATGAGCGCGCACTCGTCGCCCTTGTGCATCGTGATCTGTAACAGGAAACAGTGATTTAAGCATGAAGCACAAAGCACAGGCTGGGTGTGTATGTTAGGGCGAACGCAAGTGTGTCTACCTCCATCTGTTTGAAGTCACACACGGCCTGGACGGGCAGTTTTCCTCTGACGGAGGTGGTGGGGTCCCGTGGCTTCAGCTGGATCACAGATTTGGCTCTCTTGTTCAGGCCGGCGATGTCAGTCTTAAACTCGTTCAGCTGCTCTCTTTCCTCCTGTGGGGAAACTCTGTTACTTCAAAGCTTCTCAATTTGATTTCTTTCATTGTATACTCATTGTATACATTGTATACATAATCCCACCCAATACCTAAACTTACTACAACTACCTCACTACGCATTAGCAATAATTAGGAGTTTGACTCGTAGTTAATAGTGAACACTGTATGTGTTCCCTAATCTGAAGTGTTACCCTATAAGCCGTCTACTACAACTCACAACAGCATCTTGAAGTAAATCCTCCAAACGAGTGGAAGTGACGGTGCGATCACACATGTACTTCTTCTTCATGGTCTCCTGCATCTTCTTCATCCTCTCCTCGGCATCTCTTACATCAGCAAAGAACTTTTGGTAAAACAGACAGGAAAGAGAAGGGTGCTGCTTATACACTGTTGATTTGCTGTGGTAAAGAACATGGTTACATTACATTGGATGGTCATTTGATGATACCGTACCTGAAAGTATGCAGTGTTCTCTCTGAGATGAGTTTCAATGCAACAGCACACTTGAAGGATCCAGCTCCACTGGGTCTGCAGACCTGCGGTGAAGGCCTGAAGATCGCCAACACAACACACATGTAACAAATACAACATACTCTACACTAGCGTCCAGATGTTTGGGGTCAGTATGTTTTTTTGTAGTTGTTGAAAGAATTTAAAGTCCTCTACAGTCAATAATTGTATCCCTTAAAACTCATCTTTGATAATCAAAATTACATATACCCCTAATCCTACCCATCTCCACCCCTTAAATCCAGATCCAACTCCTCCCACCTTACATATACCTAAACCTACCCATCTCCACCCCCTGATCCCTTACCCCACCTCTAATCCTACCCACCTCCACCCCCTGATCCCTAACCCCACCCCTAATCCTACCCATCTCCACCCCCTGATCCCTAACCCCACCCCTAATCCTACCCATCTCCACCCCCTGATTCCTAACTCCACCCCTAATCCTACTCATCTCCACCACCTGATCCCTAACCCCACCCCTAATCCTACCCATCTCCACCCCCTGATCCCTAACCCCACCCCTAATCCTACCCACCTCCACCCCCTGATTCCTAACCCCACCCCTAATCCTACTCATCTCCACCACCTGATCCCTAACCCCACCCCTAATCCTACCCATCTCCACCCCCTGATTCCTAACTCCACCCCTAATCCTACTCATCTCCACCACCTGATCCCTAACCCCACCCCTAATCCTACCCATCTCCACCCCCTGATCCCTAACCCCACCCCTAATCCTACCCATCTCCACCCCCTGATCCCTAACCCCACCCCTAATCCTACCCATCTCCACCCCCTGATTCCTAACTCCACCCCTAATCCTACTCATCTCCACCACCTGATCCCTAACCCCACCCCTAATCCTACCCATCTCCACCCCCTGATCCCTAACCCCACCCCTAATCCTACTCATCTCCACCCCCTGATTCCTAACTCCACCCCTAATCCTACTCATCTCCACCACCTGATCCCTAACCCCACCCCTAATCCTACCCATCTCCACCACCTGATCCCTAACCCCACCCCTAATCCTACCCTTCTCCACACATTAATCCCTAACCCCACCCCCAATCCTACCCATCCCCACCGCCTGATCCCTTACCCCACCCCTAATCCTACCCATCTCCAACCCTTAGATCCAGATCCAACTCCTCCCACCTTACATATATCTAAACCTACCCATCTCCACCCCCTGATCCCTTACCCCACCCCTAATCCTACCCATCTCCACCCCCTGATCCCCTACCCCACCCATCTCCACCCCCTGATCCCCTACCCCACCCCTAATCCTACCCATCTCCACCCCCTGATCCCTTACCCCACCCCTAATCCTACCCATCTCCACCCCCTGATCCCCTACCCCACCCATCTCCACCCCCTGATCCCCTACCCCACCCCTAATCCTACCCATCTCCACCCCCTGATCTCTAACCCCACCCCTAATCCTACCCATCTCCAACCCTTAGATCCAGATCCAACTCCTCCCACCTTACATATACCTAAACCTACCCATCTCCACCCCCTGATCCCTTACCCCACCCATAATCCTACCCATCTCCAACCCTTAGATCCAGATCCAACTCCTCCCACCTTACATATACCTAAACCTACCCATCTCCACCCCCTGATCCTTTACCCCACCCCTAATCCTACCCATCTCCACCCCCTGATCCCCTACCCCACACCTAATCCTACCCATCTCCACCCCCTGATCCCCTACCCCACCCCTAATCCTACCCATCTCCACCCCCTGATCCCTAACCCCACCCCTAATCCTACCCATCTCCACCCCCTGATCCCTAACCCCACCCCTAATCCTACCCATCTCCATCCCTTAGATCCAGATCCAACTCCTCCCACCTTACATATACCTAAACCTACCCATCTCCACCCCCTGATCCTTTACCCCACCCCTAATCCTACCCATCTCCACCCCCTGATCCCCTACCCCACACCTAATCCTACCCATCTCCACCCCCTGATCCCCTACCCCACCCCTAATCCTACCCATCTCCACCCCCTGATCCCTAACCCCACCCCAATCCTACCCATCTCCATCCCTTAGATCCAGATCCAACTCCTCCTACCTTACATATACCTAAACCTACCCATCTCCACCCCCTGATCCCTAACCCCACCCCTAATCCTACCCATCTCCATCCCTTAGATCCAGATCCAACTCCTCCCACCTTACATATACCTAAACCTACCCATCTCCACCCCCTGATCCCTTACCCCACCCATAATCCTACCCATCTCCAACCCTTAGATCCAGATCCAACTCCTCCCACCTTACATATACCTAAACCTACCCATCTCCACCCCCTGATCCTTTACCCCACCCCTAATCCTACCCATCTCCACCCCCTGATCCCCTACCCCACACCTAATCCTACCCATCTCCACCCCCTGATCCCCTACCCCACCCCTAATCCTACCCATCTCCACCCCCTGATCCCTAACCCCACCCCAATCCTACCCATCTCCATCCCTTAGATCCAGATCCAACTCCTCCTACCTTACATATACCTAAACCTACCCATCTCCACCCCCTGATCCCTGACCCCACCCCTAATCCTACCCATCTCCACCCCCTGATCCCTGACCCCACCCCTAATCCTACCCATCTCCACCCCCTGATCCCTGACCCCACCCCTAATCCTACCCATCTCCACCCCTGATCCCTAACCCCACCCCTAATCCTACCCCTAACGCCCCCTGATGCCTGACACCACCCCTAATCCTACCAATCTCCACCCCTTAGATCCAGATCCAACTCCTCCCACCTAACACATACCTAATCCTACACATCTCCGCCCCCTGATCCTTGAACCTACCCCTAATCCTACCCATCTCCATCCCATGATCCCACCCCTAATCCTACCTATCTCCGCCCCCTGATGCCTGACCCCACCCCTAATCCTACCTATCTCCACCCCTTAGATCCAGATCCAACTCCTCCCACCTAACATATACCTGATCCTACCCATCTCCACCCCCTGATCCTTGAACATACCCCTAATCCTACCCATCTCCATCCCATGATCCCACCCCTAATCCTACCCATCTCCATCCCATGATCCCACCCCTAATCCTACCCATCTCCACCCCCTGATCCCTAACCCCACCCCTAATCCAACCCATCTCCACCTCTTGATCCCTGACCCCAACCCTATTCCTACTCATCTCCACCCGCTGATCCCTGAATCCACCCCTAAACCTACCCATCTCCACCTCCTGATCCCTAACCCCACCCCTAATCCTACCCATCTCCACCCCCTGATCCCTAACCCCACCCCTAATCCAACCCATCTCCACCTCTTGATCCCTGACCCCAACCCTATTCCTACCCATCTCCACCCCCTGATCCCTAACCCCACCCCTAATCCAACCCATCTCCACCTCTTGATCCCTGACCCCAACCCTATTCCTACTCATCTCCACCCCCTGATCCCTAACCCCACCCCTAATCCAACCCATCTCCACCCCCTGATCCCTAACCACACCCCTAAACCTACCCATCTCCACCCGCTGATTCCTGAACCCACCCCTAATCCTACCGATCTCAGCCTCCTGATCCCTTACCCCACCCCTAATCCTACCTATCTCCACCCCTTAGATTTGGATCCAACTCTGCCCCCTGGATCTTGTGTACTGCAATGAGGTGCTACTGTAGAAATGCCTTGAACCGTCTTTTGTGAGACCGTCTTTGGTACACTTGAAGCATATTAGAAATATGAATAAGATAATAAATATAATTCATGCCCGTACCTCAACAGTCTTCTTGCCTGGATGGCCATCTTTAATGAGTCTGTCTCCAGTGGTCTTGATGTCATTGACCTTCTTCTCCCTCAGTTCCAGTTCACGCATGAGTCCCTGGGGAATTAATTAGGCCATGAAGCAGTACTTCAAACTGTAAAATATTCTCCATTTACACGCCCAACTACAAGTCCTGGAACAACCCATTTCTCAACCAATCAATGTCAAAAATATCCCCTTAATCCTAACCCTAAGCAATCAAACAGGTTTATAAAATGCTTTTATTGGGCTACACTTACTGAGTAGTTCTCTTTCTTTGCAGCCATGTTGGTGTTGTGTTCACTCCAGTCGTAATTGATCTCCTCCTCCTCTTTGTCATTAAGCCACATCAGTTCCTTGGTGGCGGCACTGACAAAGTTATATAGTTGGTCAAGATTTCTCATACGGGACTTGGAGGAGTTCTAGAGAGAAGAAATATACAGTATATGGTTACATGGAAGCGCACCAGCTTAATGATTTTTAATAGCTACTGGTTCGAACACTCACCAGCAGTTTGTTGTACTGCAGATCCAGTTTGCCCAGATATTCTCTGTATGTGCCTTTGCTAGCAGGCGAGAGTTGGTTCTGAAACATACGAAGAGGTAGAGCTCTTTAAAGTCAAATTAAATGTAAAATCGCATATTTGTTTAGTCAAGTCCAGTTGCAAGTTACAACACACATTTTTTCAAAGCCACTTTACTGTAAATCACGATATTAATGTTAATATCTTCTTGCCTTATAGCCGCATTTAGCAGATTAGAGCTGGGCGAAAAATAATGGCACAGCCATTATTTGCTATAAACTAGGCTATATGTGAATATACTGTAGATATACTTATATATTTTTAAATATATTTTTGTGTGATAAAATGGTTTACATTTTGAGATGATATAAAAAATTACGTGGATCAGATTTTCTAGTATATATTGCTTTACAATACACCCCTAATCCTACATTTGGATCAGTGCTCTAGGAGGAGTATTTCAAATTCCATTGCATGCGTTTTACAAACAACCCTCAATATCGGACTGACTGTTGGGCTGGGGTAAAAAGTAATAGTATGAAGTATATATGAAACGATGAGATCTCTATGTGCACCGAGTTTCATATTATTACATGCAAGCGTGTTTGATTTATGGACCAAGTTTTCGGACCCTGTTCCAGGGTGCGCTGTCAAGCCCCCCTGCCACGCCTGGGTACCAGCTTCAGCCCGGCCCTAATGGCTGCGGGTTCTGACCCGTGTGCAAAGTTTCAAGAGTTTTCGAGCACGTTAAAGGCCCCAAAAGTGCCCGAATAGTCGTATAAATAATAATAATAACAATAATAATAATATTAATAATTAATAATAATAATTAATTCGCCCTTTCAGGGCTTGGGCCCTAAAAATGCTTAGCAGGGATAGAGTTAATGAACAATTCGTAAAAAAAAAAAACCCTGAAAAAACAAGTACCTCATCTGCTCGTGCTCGCTCAATCTTAGCCTTGAAGTCCTCGATGGTTTGGTGAAGACCTCTGTGGCTTCCCAGCTGAGACTCCACAGACGGAAGATCATTGCCCCACTCGGAGGAATCGATCCTGCGCTGGTTCTCCTCCACCCAGGCTAACAGGTCCTGTGCGTAGCGGAGAGTGACCTCGTCCAGCTCGGGTCGCACGCGTTGCGTAGACCTCTGGGAGACTTGGGTCATGGAGACTTGAGTAGTACTGACGCTGGTCTTGAGCCTCAGATTGTAGTCACTGCGCAAGTTCACCAAGCGCTCGTGTAAGCGGTAGACCCTGAGAAAAGAAAATCACAAGTCATTCTTTTTCCTCGACTTAAAGAGTTTGATCATACAAACCTCAGGTTTCATTCACAAGGTTTAAGCCTATTCCCTAAAATAAAAATTTACCTGAAAGCAACTTGAACAGGCATATCTTAAAATATATCAGTGACTCTGTGTCTCAAGATGCACACCAGTAATGTTTTTTTTTAAGGCATGTTTATAAAAGACACTTAAATGTCTTAATTGAACTTAGGTCTAATCCTGGCTTAATCTTAGCCCTGTGTTTGAAACCAGGCCATGATTTGTAGATTGATTTTCCAATTGGATTTGAAAGAATTCACTTTCAAATCTGGTTAATGGACTCCAAGCTACTGGAAGAAGGTTTTCCACTATAGCAGAGCTAAGAAACATCCGATGACCTCACCTGCGATACATCTGCTCCGCCTGCAGGTGGCGCCCATCTTTGAGAAGCTGAACGTCATTAAAGAGGAGACGGATCATGCCATCGGCTTTGTCCAGATCTCTCTCCACCTCTACTGTGTGCTTCGCCGGTTTCCCCGCATTCAGGAGACGAATATCCTGCGACAACAAGAGACACTATCACGCACGGTCACGGCCTTTCCAGCAACTTCAAATTTGAGCGAATAATAACAGCGTTTTGAAGATTCAACGGATCTCACCGTCTGCAGTAGAGACTCAGTCTGGTTGATTTGTTCCTCACACATGCCTGATTCCATCTGCACTTTACTGACAATCTGTTGGAGACGTTCTAACCTGGAAGTGGTCAGAATTTGCATTAGAGCCCGACCGATAAAGGATTTTGAAGGCCGATACCGATACAAATATTTTTGGGTTTTAAAATCCGATATTCCGATATATCGGCCGATATTTTTTTATTAAATATTGTTGGATTTCACACACGTGTAAAAGAAAAGCTAACTTTTTTGCACACGATACTGTAAGTTTGATACTTTTTCTCTACGTCTAAATGTTCACTCCTCACAAGTATAACTTACATTTTACTAGAGACTGTAACTAGAGATATGCTATTTATTAATACAGTAATCATTACTTTATTTAGGCAGAAAAAGTTCATTGTGGGTTCCAAGCTCATTAATGTTAACGTTAGCGGTCTTCCACTGATGATTAGCTAGCTTTGTGGTTAGCTAGTCTATGATGAGCCAAAATTTAGCAATAGATAACATCATACTGCAAATTGTGAAACATACATTTTCAACATAACAGGCCAAGGAGAGGCGGTTGAAGCGTGTTTCGTCCGTTTTTTTTTTTTAAATATTCATTTGTCAGCCATTATAACTGCCGATACCGATATTTTGGAAAATGCCTAATATCGGCCGATAATATCAGCTGGCCGATATATCGGTCTGGCTCTAATTTGCATACAAATAATTACATTTTCTAAATTTACAGTTCTTGACCAGAATAAGCAGCAAATCAGAACCAGACGTTTGTTTGTTTGTTATTTGTTTGTTTGTTTGTTTGTTTTGGCGAATATGCCGAATAGTCACACGTTCAGAACAGAGACATGTCAGAACATGTTCTGTCTGTAAAAACAATTCGTTTTGAAACTAAAATAATACAAATGAGAATCATATGATAGGAAATTACTTCATCCAACCACTAAATATAACCTGGATGTGAGTTGGTTAAAAGTAATTAAAAAAACTCACAGTTTTCCGCGACGAAGCAAATACTCTAAGCGATATGTGTCAGTCATAAAGGCCATTTTTTTACAATCCAACAGCATGTAGGGCTTTCTCCGAAATGCATAAAAACATGTTTTTCTTGTTATAATCCTGTCATGGGACTCATGGGACAGCCAGGAAAAAGTTGTTGGTCAGCCATTCCACAGTCCAGTCCATAAAGGATCTGTGTGCTGCACATTACTCTTGTCCAGCAAGAAGCCACATTGTCTTGTGACAGGGGATGTGTCCTGTTTTAGATGATACTCCCTCTCCTTCTAGATGACTGATATTAATAATTTCATTTAATCTCATTTACTCCAGATCAAAAGATCAACATCCACTACGTTCTCACTTACAATAAAAATGAGTAATCTTGCTATACAGCTTCACTGGGAAGATTAAATCATTCAATTTAATGATTTAACAGAACGTCACAAAATTATAACAATGTCTAGAAGCAAAACCAAAATTTGATACTAAAAATAAATTATGTTGTCTGTTCTCCATCGATTTGACAAATAGTTTAAGGTTTCGTCCATCAAAATGGCTGTAATTCTTTGACTGCCGTACCTTTAAGATGTCAGCATGTAAATGATCTCTGTTGTGATTGGCTAAGCACTTTGCATGTGGAAACACCCTTAAGTTCACACTGTCGTTCATTATGGTATTAATATGTAAACACACAGAGTCATTTGGTTAAGATCGTTTTAAATGAATAAACAATAAATATAGTGATGAAAATAGAAACGAAAAATGTTTGTAACAAAGAGGAACATGTTCCTAGTTAATGTAATGAAAAAAAAAAGCTGATTAAAAGTCACTTAACAAAAAAAAGATGAAATTTTTATATTTGATATTTTGTATCAAGTGTAATTTTGAATTCAAAGTGCTGCTTAAGTCTCTGAATATATTTTGGTCTAGAACGTCCTTCATTGTGTGTTATAATGGCTGATGTATGTCAGTTTTTGGACTGTATTTTTATTGTTTGGTCATATTCACAATGATCAGAAAGTAGGGTTGGGTATCGAGAATCGAGTATCGATTGGAACCGGGACTAACTTTTCGTTTTTCCCGGAATCGTTCAAAAGTTAAAATTTCGATTCCTAGTTTCGATATTCACAGTCCGCCGACCAGAAGAAGAAACCGCTGTGTTGAAGTGTCTACCGGAAGTGTTGGCATAACCGCGCGAGTCGAACATGAGTAGCTTACGTCGGCGGTCCAAAGTGTGGCTTCACTTTTCTAAAAATGACGAAATCTCGGCAAAATGCAAAATTTGTGACAAAAGGAGTATTTCCTTCAGAAAGGCCGTTGGTTAGCAAGGTTAGCTAAACTTTTTTGACCCTGCCTCTTAAAAGAATCGGAATCGAGAATCGTTACGAACCGGAATCGAAACAAGGAATCGGAATCAGAATCAGAATCGTTCAAATTCAAACGATACCCAACCCTAATCACGAGACAAAACTACAACAAAACTAAGACAGCACAGTGAGATGTCAGTGTTTTCAGACATGTTCCTCACCTCTCAAACTCGATTCTGAGCAGTCTCTCTCTCTCCAGAATGGCCACATGAAGACGCCCCCATTCCTTCTCAAC